>JALMGF010000105.1:605000-937500 GCA_023333645.1 Sceloporus occidentalis | reverse complement strand
CGCTGGCTTCTGCTGCCAGGGGGGGGTCCAGGCTGTCAAACGACAGCCTGTTCTCCCGTGCAGCGGCAGGGATGTGTTCCTGACGCTGCACGAAAGGCTAGACGTCCCGGTACGTCTATAGGGGATTGAAGGGGTTAATAAAGAGAAAACTAGTTCAGTAATTATGGCACTAGATGCCGAAAAAGCCTTTGATCGGGTAAATTGGCTATACCTCGATCAAGTTCTGAAAGGTTTTGGTATTTTAGGTGAATCAAGAGATAATTATGGCCCTATATACTTAATATAATTCATAATTTGGAATGGCACCAGACAAGGCTGCCCTCTTGGTCCACTTCTATACATATTAACGATGGAACCAGACAGTCATTAAATATTACTGGGATAACCATAAAAGGACACTACGAAATTCATTTTATAAAGACGATTTCTTGTTGACTCTCTAATCCTATGATAATTCCATCAGTTTTCCACATTTATAGATACAGTAAATTAAATATAAAATATATCCAAAACGCAACTACTGAGTAACTACCTCACTTTACTGGAGAGAACTTTACTTTATACTCTGACACAATTCGTACCCTAGAGTAGTTTTTGTTTTAAAGATTCAAAGATTGTCTCTCCTTGCATCTTGGTCAGATCATGCCCCAGTATTTTTGATAATCTCTAATAAGCAACAATATAACACTCAAGCTAATTGGAGATGAAACTACTTTCTACAGAGTCACGCTTTTAAGACTACAATGAGGTTTAGTTTTAATAAATTGGGTTCTCTATGGAAAAAACTGAGCAAGTTTTATATTATACTAGCTAAAGAAGTGTCAATAAAAATAATCCTACATCCTCTCTGCCCCCCCCAAAAAAATCAATCACAAATTAACCCCTTGATGACAATTGACGTGCCAGGACCGTCATGACTTCAAACGGGTGCAGAAAGCAATCTACATTTGCTTTCTGCACCCAAACGGTGTTGCTGTAATACCTCGATGTTGAGGCATTCAGAAACACTGAGTTCAGCATCAGGGGCCATGTCTGGTAACTTCCCGGGGTGTCAACATCCGCCATACACTGCAGACACCCACGATAAACTTTTAAACGGATTGCCTCCTAAACTTCAATAGTGTTGCTGAAATACCGAGATAGAAAGGCATTCAGTGACATTGAAACCCCCCCCCCATGACGTGCTGTGACCGCTGCAGAGAGCAGTCACAACCGCCACCGCAAGATTACAAAGTTGTAAGAAACGGTAACATGTAAAAATAATTTCCCACTAATGTCACCATCAAGGGAACTTTCCAGTTCCAAAAAATGTTTTTAAAATTTAAAAACTTTAATGAGCAAGTCCTAAAATTAGCGCTTTGTTTTCTCACACGGAAAGAGTTAAATACTGGCATGTTAAATGCCCATGGGGTGTCTACTTTAAAAAAAATGAATGAATGATTTGATGGGGTAAATTGAATTGGCCGGGTTTATACAATGTCACAATTAACACACACGGAAGGATATTTGAAAAATGCACACGTCCCAAACGTGGCCTTTTAGCCCCCAAAAACCCTACAAACCCATGCATGTGGGTTATCACTGTACTCCCGAGATGTTGCTGAACACATTGTGTGACAGTGACATATACCAGGACCTGTAAAATCATACCTAAAGTACAACATTTGTGGGAAAAACAATGCTGCAAACTTTGACAGAGGTAAAATTAGTGCATGGAAAGAGTTAAAATACCAGCATTTGAAATACACTGGGGTTTTCAAAAATATATGGTTTTATTAGGCACACTGAATTGGCTGGGCTCAAAGATGGACCAAATATGTCATGTGCGGTAGATCACCAAATAAAGTTCAGCATTGAAAAATGTGCATGCCCCAAATATGGCCTTTTTGCCCCTAAACAGCCAGGCAACCCCATGCATGGGTGGTATCACTGTACTCGGGAGATGTTACTGAACACATATGGGGGTGTGACAGTGAAATATACCAGGACCTGTTAATTAATACATGAAGTAAAATGTGTGTGGGGGGGAAAAAAATATGACTACTACAAAGACAGACTGCTGGTAGAATTGGTGCATGGAAAGAGTTAAAATACTAGTATTTGAAATACCCTGGGGTGTCTTCCAAAATATATGGTTTGATGGGATAAATTGCATTGGCCAGCTTCCTTGGGGGAAGTATTACCAGATTTGGAAAAAAATTGTTTTAAAATAGCAAAATGCCTCCTGTACATATTGCCCCCGATAAAACTTGTAGAAAAAAAAGCAAAAGAACATAAAAACACTGTCCTGAGTTTAGAAATACCCAAACAGTAGAATCTATTTAGCAGGGTTTTCCATTAGGTTTTATAGATGAGTAAAAGATTTTAAGGTTCACCGTATTTTATACTTTGTATCATTTACTATAATCAAAATGACATTTAAAGAAAGTCCTTGTCCTGAAAAAACAAAATATAAACTTGAGTATGAGTTGAGAATGAGTGCTCTTTGCAATTTAACAAATCTGAATGCCGGCTATAGAGATTCCCTCAACATCTAAAATCTTCCTAAACTCAGCCAAGAAAAATGAGTCTCAGCTATTTTCTCCATTTGAGATCAGAAATACAAGAATCTGAAGGGGAAATCCCAAGGACCTGAAGGCTACTCAATGTTTTACCAAATTTTGGACTATTTCACTACTCTTATTACGAGTCTCGCGAAGCAGGGGAGAGGAAGCTTTTCCTTCAGCATAAATGTTCAACAGGCTTTATTTCAGTGAGAGTAACAGTTGATAAAAACCAGGAAAATATTGGGTGTACTTTTGGAACTCTGCCCCCAACAACCTTTTTGGCTCTCTTTATATCTGAAGTTGAGTATGTTTGGGCTTTCTGGTGTCTCTTTTTAAAGAGTGCTCTGGCCCTTTACCGCATGCTAAGGTAACAGGACCAGCACAACTCAGACTTCTTCAAACTAAATAATGGCATGAGACAGGGGTGTCTTCTTGGTCTGTGCTTTAATTGTCCATTAATTGCTAAACAGCTATTTAAAATACTGTATGATGATAATGTCAGAACCTTTTCCACCTTCAATGTGACCTATAACGTGAACAATTCAATTGCAGAACAAACTGAAGTCTTTGAGGGGGTGGGATAAAATAAAAAACACAATAACCTGGTAGCATAAATGTGCACACCCTCTTATAACTTGGGCTGTGTTCAGAATTAACCAATTGCATTTAAACTCATGTTAAATATAAGTCATTACACATCTTCCATTTAAAGTGACTGATTAAATCAAATAAAGTTCAGCTGTTCTAGTAGGATTTACCCGAGGGAACTCATTGTTGAAATGAGGGTACAAAAGAGTTTCCAAATAGATATACCACGGAACACAGTGCAGACAGTCATCAACAAGTGGAGACAATATAGCACAACAGAGACATTACACAGTACTGGACGTTCCTCCAAAATTGATGAAAAACTGGTCAGGGAGGCTTACAAGAGGCCTACTGCAACATTAAAAAGGAACTACAGTAATTTCTGGCAAGTACTGGCTGTGTGCTACATGTGACAGGGTGGCGAGACAGAAGCCTTTTCTTACAAAGACCCAAGCCCGGCTGAAGTTTGTAAAATCAATCAAGTCCCCCAAAAACATGTGGGAAAGTATGTTGTGGTCTGGTGAAACCAAGATTGAACTTTTTGGTGGAAAAACACTGCACACCACCCGAAGGACACCATACCCACAGTTAAGCATGGTGGTGGCAGCATCATGCTTTGGGACCCTTTTTCTTCAGCTGGAACCAGGGCCTTAGTCAGGGTGGAGGAAATTATGAACAGTTCCCAAAACCAGGCAATTTTATTATTTATTTATAAAGCGCCAACAGATTCCGCAGCACTGTACAAAGAAAATGATACAGATAACAGTAAGTACAATACAGCAATTAACATGCAGATACAAAAGCAATGAAGGGCCCTGTTCCCGTAGGAACTTTCAATCTAGGTACAAATGTTGGCAAAAAACCTTCAGGAATCCGTTAGGAAGCTGAAGTTCATCTTTCAGCACAACAGCCCAAAGGAGACATCCAAATCCACAAAAGCATGGCTTCACCAGAAGAAGATTAACGTTTTGGAATGGCCCAGGCAGAGCCCAGACCTGAATCCAATTGAACATCTGTGGGGTGATCTGAAGAGGGCTGTGCACAGGAGATGTCCTCGCAACCTGACAGATTTGGAGCGCTTTTGCAAAAAAAAGGAGTAGGCATATATTGTCATGTCAAGATGTGCCATGCTAATAGACTCCTACCCAAAAAGACTGCTGTAATAAAATCAAAAGGTGCTTTAACAAAGTATTAGTTTAAGACACTTACGCAACCAGGTTATTGTGAGTCCCCCCCCCTCAAAGATTTCAGTTTGTTTTGCAATTTAATTGTTCATGTTATCGGTCACATTAAAAAAGGTGGAAAAATTTCTGACATAATATATCTGTTTCATTCTTTAACTTCACAAGAACCTGGCATTTCAACAGGGGTGTGTAGACTTTTTACATCTACTGTATATATCCAAGATCTCAACCTAAATAAATGGAAATCTGCACTATGGGTGAATTATGCTTCAATAGGCAACTGGTGTCCTTCAATGACATGTTGAATTTTGCTTTCTCAAATTCTCAGTTCTTTACTTATGCAAGACTGAAAAGTTTTTTTTAGGAATAAATCCTCCCTCTGTCCCTTCTGCCTAGATGGGTTCTCAAATAAACAAAATCAAATCAGAGTCAATCTCTAAACTTTTTTTTTTTTTTAGTCTATTCAGGATTCAATTGAACCTTCAGCTTTTATAATATGAGAAGCAGATATGGGAATGAGTATTTCCTGGAAACATGGTATGGATGTGGGGGGAACACTAGGAAAACTATGTACTGTTTCAATGTACAAAATGTTAAAAAGGTCCTACACTGATGGTATATAGTTGTTTCTTGGATTTCTAAATGTTCTCATGCTTTTTCTAATTTGTGCTAGAGGTGTAACAGTCTGGTAGGAGTGTAATCTATTGCTGCCTTTGAAACAAACTATAGAGCATATCTTTGGAAATATTTTTTAGTGTATTCTTCCTCAGTCCTTTTTGTTTCATATAGAACTTCCTGTATGAAACAAGTCTCTAAAAATGCTTGTTATAAGTTTTTATTATTTTATATAGCACCATCAAATGCCATAGCACTGTACAATGGGTAGACAGGACATGTCAAGTAGTATATAACATAATTTGACTTACAGAAACAGGTGAGAAGGGCTCTGCTCAAATAAGCATACAATCTATAGGATATATTAAGGGTAACTGATACATGAGAAAAGTAAAAAGTATTTTTCCCCTTCTGTTTTCAATGATATATATATATATATATATATATCTATGAATAACTAATAAAGAACCTAACATACTGTTAGTAATTAAAGCGTTAACTGTAGGCTGAAGAAGAAAAGAAATATCCTTAAAACTAGAATCCTTAAATCCTAACAAGTATCACAGTTTTTGTTATATGCAAGTGTAAAAAGTAATTTTAATTAATCACAAGAACACAGTATGATCTTAAGTATATCAACAGATATAGGTACTAACTAATTTGAATAGGGGTCTGGACCACATGAACAAGTCATGTGCATGTGACACTGTTCTATTGCTTAGAATGTCTCGTACCTAATTAAAACGCAGCCCCCAATGGCATGTAGTATTTCCCCCATTTCATTTGGCCACTTTGCCCTCCGTACATTAGTGACAAACACCAACCTCCCACACTAATCTGCTAGACTAGTTTTTATATACTGAGTTACAATTTTGTAGCACTTTTCGAGTGACCAAGTAAACAAATCTAACAAGATTCCGGCAATCCTCAGTAGCTCAAGAACATTCCAGAAACTACTGCAATCGAAAGAATGTGTTTGAGTCACAAGCCAATTTACTTATCCCTTAGTTACTCCATTTTAAAGTGTTTCAGCTTTAAAAATAAAAACCAATAAACTAGTTGCAGCGCCATCGGTATGGCTTCATAAAAAGCGGTTGCACTGAACGAATTGCAGTTTATACGTGTATTAATAAACGGAATGCACGTACTCTTATAATGCTTGATACCCATTATGTCCGCGTCCGCTCCCGCTCCCGCTCCCTCTCCCTCTCATGCTACCTAAACCGCAATCTCGCGCCTCGTCTATTACTACCGCCTCTGCAGTGCTAAATAGCATACACTCTCTTTCCCATGGTGCAATTAGTCTTCCGGTCACATGCTTCAAAAAGCGTCGTCATAAAGGGTAAACAATTTCATATTCACGAAGTATGTTTAGATTATAGTGGATCTGTCCAAGGGCACAATCGAAACAATGTTAACTATAATATACGCAATGTATTTATTGCGCGTACATTTTATTGTAATATCATTTTGTTTTTTTCTTGTCACGTAGTACGCAACTTCCGGTAGCAGGGGCCGCCTTACCATTTCCGTTCGCTGTGTGCTCAAAGACAACGTGAGTGATCGTTTCCGTGAGGAGGTTTTAGGAGCTGGTGGTGCGATAAAGGAAAATGACGGACAGATACACTATCCACAGTCAGCTAGAGCATCTCCAGTCAAAGTACATCGGTACCGGCCACGCAGATACTACCAAATGGGAATGGCTGGTGAATCAGCACCGTGACTCGTATTGCTCGTACATGGGCCACTTTGATTTGCTCAACTATTTCGCTGTGGCCGAGAACGAGAGCAAAGCCAGGGTCCGGTTTAACCTAATGGAGAAAATGCTGCAGCCATGCGGGCCACCGGTGGACAAGCCTGACGAGTCTTAATTCAAGCGATAGCAGGCTTCCTACCATCTTAAGCCACACAGACTTTAGACTGAGAGGCTGAATTCGGCCATGTTTATTTTGTATTGGATCGCGTTCCTTAGATTTGGGGAAGAAATGAACCTCAACATGAATGTTCAAGCTGCAGTTTCTGTTCCGAATACTGAGCCACTGTGCTCGAGTGAAAAAAAACTTACGTGAACTGGAATTCATTTTTCCCACATTTATTGCGGGAATATAAAGTTCATACAACCTAAAACATGACTAAAATACTCTGCGTATCAGTAGATAAGTTCGTTGTACTTGATTCTTTTTATATTTTATGGAATATTGGCACAATAAATTTCCCTTTTTTGATGCTAAATCTTTCTGAATCCGTTTTCATTACGTAAAGGCTTTTAATCCTCAAGTGGTTTTGTGTTAAATGTTTCTACTTTTAACTCTTTGATCTGTTTTAGCCAGGCGTGGGTTAGTCCATCTAAATACTTTTTATTTTTTTGCACTAGACTGATGAATAACTGGGGTTCAAATCATTTTATAAAATTCACTAATTTCAAAACCAGATTCATTTGTATTAAAGATACTAACAAGGGGCATGCTAAACAGTATATTGGGATGATGGGGTCATTGGTTGCAATGCATAAGAATATGGTTATTTTTCTGTGTGGGTATTATGGGTGGAATATGATTATATGCCAAGGAACGCATTTGACCCGTTTCTAATGGATGTGTTTTTCTACTTGGGGATTATGGGTGCAAGATCAGTTTCTCATGCCAAATACAATTTGATCTATTAATATGGGTATAGTTTTTGTACAAGGGGATTATGGGTGCAATATCACTTTTTATATAATGCCATCAAATTCCTTAGCGCTGTACAATGGATAGACAAGACATAAGTAGCGTGTAACATAACAAATTGACTAACAGAGACAACAGGTGAGGAGGGCCCTGCTCAAATGAGTTTACAATCTAGAGGGATTTAGGGGACGTACTAAACAGCATATTGGGGATGATGGGATGATTGGCTGATGTTCAGCACTATCAATAGGTGTCAGTATACTTTTTACACTCATGGTAAATGAAAGTGTTCTTTTTGGTAGTTCTTGATACTAAGTTGCAACGAATACATTGCAAAAAGAAGCTGCAAATGTTTAACTATTTACTTGCTGAAATATATACAGTTTTATAACGGAAACATGGTAAATTCTATAGAAATAATAGAAACATTTTAAGTAATCAACATATTGATATAATATGGTACATGTATGTGCAAACACCATATTTTACCTGTTTTGATTGGCACAATATAGGAATATATATTTTTACATGGGGATTATGGGTGGAATATTATAGTTACACATGCTAAGGAACATATTTGACCCATTTCTGATAAGAATATGGGAGTATTATTTTTTTTATATGGGCATTATGGGTGGAATATTATAGTTTCACATGCCAAGGAACACATTTGACCCATTTCTGATAAGAATATGGGAATATTATTATTTTTACATGGGGATTATGGGTTGAATATCATGGTTACAGATGCCAAGGAACATATTTGACCCATTTCTGATAAAAATATGGGTATAATTTTTTTACATGGGGAATATGGGTGGAATATTATAGTTACACATGCCAAGGAACACATTTGACCCATTTCTGATAAGAATACGGGTATAGTTATTTTTTTACATGGGGATTATGGGTGGAATATTAGTTATACATGCTAAGGAACACATTTGACCTGTTTTTGATAAGAATATGGCTATAAATATTTTTTACATGGGGAATATGGGTGGAATATTATAGTTGCACATGCCAAGGAACACATTTGACCCATTTCTGATAAGAATATGGGTATAGTTATTTTTTTACATGGGGATTATGGGTGGAATATTATAGTTACACATGCTAAGGAACACATTTGACCTGTTTTTGATAAGAATATGGCTATAAATATTTTTTACATGGGGAAGATGGGTGGAATATTATAGTTACACATGCTAAGGAACATATTTCACCCATTTCTGATAAGAATATGGGTATAATTATTTTTTTACATGGGGATTATGGGTGGAATATTATAGTTACACATGCTAAGGAAGATATTTGACCCATTTCTGATAAGAATATGGGAGTATTATTTTTTTTATATGGGCATTATGGGTGGAATATTATAGTTTCACATGCCAAGGAACACATTTGACCCATTTCTGATAAGAATATGGGAATATTATTATTTTTACATGGGGATTATGGGTTGAATATCATGGTTACAGATGCCAAGGAACAAATTTGACCTGTTTCGGATAAGAATATGGGTATACTCATTTTTTTACATGGTGATTATGGGTGGAATATTATAGTTACACATGCTAAGGAACATATTTGACCCATTGCTGATAAGAATATGGGTATAATTATTTTTTTACATGGGGATTATGGGTGGAATATTATAGTTACACATGCTAAGGAACATATTTGACCTGTTTCGGATAAGAATATGGGTATACTCATTTTTTACATGGGGATTATGGGTGGAATATTATAGTTACACATGCTAAGGAACACATTTGACCTGTTTTTGATAAGAATATGGCTATAAATATTTTTTTACATGGGGAATATGGGTGGAATATTATAGTTACACATGCTAAGGAACATATTTGACCCATTTCTGATAAGAATATGGGAGTATTATTTTTTTATATGGGGATTATGGGTAGAATATTATAGTTTATCATGCCAAGGAACACATTTGACCCATTTCTGATAAGAATATGGGAATATTATTATTTTTACATGGGGATTATGGGTTGAATATCATGGTTACAGATGCCAAGGAACAAATTTGACCTTTTTCTGAAAGGAATATGGGAGTATTATTATTTTTATATGGGGATTATGGGTGGAATATTATAGTTACACATGCTAAGGAACATATTTGACCCATTTCTGATAAGAATATGGGTATAATTATTTTTTTACATGGGGATTATGGGTGGAATATTATAGTTACACATGCTAAGGAACACATTTGACCTGTTTTTGATAAGAATATGGCTATAAATATTTTTTACATGGGGATTATGGGTGGAATATTATAGTTTCACATGCCAAGGAACACATTTGACCCATTTCTGATAAGAATATGGGTGTACTCATTTTTTTACATGGGGATAATGGGTGGAATATTATAGTTACACATGCTAAGGAACACATTTGACCTGTTTCTGATAAGAATGTGGCTATAAATATTTTTTTACATGGGGATTATGGGTGGAATATCATGGTTACAAATGCCAAAGAACACATTTGACCTGCTTCTGATAAGAATATGGGAATTTTATTATTTTTACATGGGGATTGTGGGTGGAATATTATAGTTACACATCCTAAGGAACACATTTGACCTGTTTCTGATAAGAATATGGCTATAAATAATTTTTATATATGGGGATTATGGATGGAATAGTATGGTTACACATGTTTAGTACCTTATTTAACAAGTTTCTGTTAAGAATATGGCTATAATTATTTTCTACATGGGGCTTTTGGGTGCAATATCAAGGTTGCACATGCCATGGAACATAATTGACCTGTTTCTGATAAGAATATGGGTAAAATCATTTTTCTACATTGGGATTATGGGTGGAATATTATGGTTACACATGGCTAGTGATGTATTTCACTTGTTTCTGGTAAGAAAATGGGTATGATTAATTTTTTTCATAGATATTATGGATACTATGATATGATTGCATGTGCCATGTAACATATTTGATCTATTTCTGTTAAGAAAATGGTTATAAATGTTTTTCTACATGGGGATTATGGGTGAAATGTCATGGTTACACACCCTTAGTAACATATTCGACCCATTTCTGATAAGAATGTTGGTATATTTTTTCTACATAGGGATTATGGGAGGAATAGAATGATCAAAGGGACACATTTGATCTGTTTCTGATAGGAATATAGTTATAGATATATAATATATATAATATGTTACTTAGCATGTGTAACTATAATATTCCACCCATAATCCCCCCCGTAAAAAATAATTATACCCATATTCTTATCAGAAACAGGTGAAATACGTTCCTTAGCATGTGTAACTATAATATTCCACCCATAATCCCCATGTAAAAAATATTATACCCATATTCTTATCAGAAATGGGTCCAATGTGTTAGCATGTGTAACCATGATATTCCACCCATAATCCCCATGTAAAAATAATAATACTCCCATATTCCTATCAGAAAAAGGTCAAATTTGTTCCTTGGCATCTGTAACCATGATATTCCACCCATAATCCCCATGTAAAAAAAATATTTATAGCCATATTCTTTTAGAAAAAGGTCAAATGTGTTACTTAGCATGTGTAATTATAATATTCCTCCCATAATCCCCATGTAAAACAAATAATTATACCCATATTCTTATCAGAAATAGATCAAATGTGTTCCTTAGCATGTGTAACTATAATATTCCACCCACAATCCCCATGTAAAACAAATAATTATACCCATATTCTTATCAGAAACAGGTCCAATATGTTCCTTAGTATGTGTAGCCATGATATTCCACCCATAATCCCCATGTAAAAAAATATTATACCCATATTCTCATCAGAAATGGGTGAAATGTCTTCCTCGGCATCTGTAACCATGATATTCCACCCATAATCCCCATGTAAAAAATAATTATACCCATATTCTTATCAGAAACAGGTCAAATATGTTACTTAGCATGTGTAACTATAATATTCCACCCATATTCCCCATGTAAAAAAATATTTATAGCCATATTCTTATCAAAAACAGGTCAAATATGTTTCTTAGCATGTGTAACTATAATATTCCACCCATATTCCCCATGTAAAAAATGAGTATACCCATATTCTTATCCGAAACAGGTGAAATGTGTTCCTTAGCATGTGTAACTATAATATTCCACCCATAATCCCCATGTAAAAAAATAATTATACCCATATTCTTATCAGAAATGGGTCAAATATGTTCCTTAGCATGTGTAACGATAATATACCACCCATATTCCCCATGTAAAAAATATTTATAGCCATATTCTTATCAGAAATGGGTCAAATATGTTCCTTAGCATGTGTAACTATAATATTCCACCCATAATCCCCATATAAAAATAATAATACTCCCATATTCCTTTCAGAAAAAGGTCAAATTTGTTCCTTGGCATCTGTAACCTTGATATTCAACCCATAATCCCCATGTAAAAATAATAATATTCCCATATTCTTATCAGAAATGGGTCAAATGTGTTCCTTGGCATGTTAAACTATAATATTCCACCCATAATCCCCATATAAAAATAATAATACTCCCATATTCTTATCAGAAATGGGTCAAATATGTTCCTTAGCATGTGTAACTATAATATTCCACCCATAATCCCCATATAAAAATAATAATACTCCCATATTCCTTTCAGAAAAAGGTCAAATTTGTTCCTTGGCATCTGTAACCATGATATTCAACCCATAATCCCCATGTAAAAATAATAATATTCCCATATTCTTATCAGAAATGGGTCAAATGTGTTCCTTGGCATGTTAAACTATAATATTCCACCCATAATCCCCATATAAAAATAATAATACTCCCATATTCTTATCAGAAATGGGTCAAATATGTTCCTTGGCATGTTAAACTATAATATTCTATCCATAATCCCCATATAAAAATAATACTCCCATATTCTTATCAGAAATGGGTCAAATATGTTCCTTAGCATGTGTAACTATAATATTCCACCCATAATCCCCATATAAAAATAATAATACTCCCATATTCCTTTCAGAAAAAGGTCAAATTTGTTCCTTGGCATCTGTAACCATGATATTCAACCCATAATCCCCATGTAAAAAAATGAGTATACCCATATTCTTATCAGAAATGTGTCAAATATGTTCCTTAGCATGTGTAACTATAATATTCCACCCATAATCCCCATATAAAAATAATAATACTCCCATATTCTTATCAGAAATGGGTGAAATATGTTCCTTAGCATGTGTAACTATAATATTCCACCCATAATCCCCATGTAAAAAAATAATTATACTCATATTCTTATCAGAAATGTGTCAAATATGTTCCTTGGCATGTGTAACTATAATATTCCACCCATATTCCCCATGTAAAAAAATAATACTCCCATATTCCTTTCAGAAAAAGGTCAAATTTGTTCCTTGGCATCTGTAACCATGATATTCAACCCATAATCCCCATGTAAAAATAATAATATTCCCATAGTTTTATCAGAAATGGGTCAAATGTGTTCCTTGGCATGTGAAACTATAATATTCCACCCATAATCCCCATATAAAAAAAATAATACTCCCATATTCTTATCAGAAATGGGTCAAAAATGTTCCTTAGCATGTGTAACTATAATATTCCACCCATATTCCCCATGTAAAAAAATAATTATACCCATATTCTTATCAGAAACAGGTCAAATGTGTTCCTTAGCATGTGTAACTATAATATTCCACCCATAATCCCCATGTAAAAAAATGAGTATACCCATATTCTTATCCGAAATGGGTCAAATATGTATCCTTAGCATGTGTAACTATAATATTCCACCCATAATCCCCATGTAAAAATAATAATATTCCCATATTCTTATCAGAAATGGGTCAAATGTGTTCCTTAGCATGTGAAACTATGAAATTCCACCCATAATCCCCATATAAAAATAATAATAATATATATTCCCATATTGTGCCAATCAAAACAGGTAAAATATGGTGTTTGCACATACATGTACCATATTATATCAATATGTTGATTACTTAAAATGTTTCTATTATTTCTATATAATTTACCATGATTCCGTTATAAAACTGTATATATTTCAGCAAGTAAACAGTTAAACATTTGCAGCTTCTTTTTGCAATGTATTCGTTTCAACTTAGTATCAAGAACTACCAAAAAGAACATACTTTCATTTACCAAGAGTGTAAAAAGTATACTGACACCTATTGATAGTGCTGAACATTGCAGCCAATCATCCCATCATCCCCAATATGCTGTTTAGTACGTCCCGGATTTAGGGTGTATTACACAATAGGTAAAAGTGCCAGTGTAAGGGATGGACCAGCCACACTAGTAAAACCATTGCAGCTAAAGGAACTATGGGAGGGCGTTAATGTGCTATGTTGTAAGCGTCCTTAAAGAAGTGGGTCTTGAGGGATTTTTTTTAAGGAATAAAGGCACGGAGAAAGATGGATAGGCTGGGGGAGAGCATTCCAGAGGGTAGGGGCAGCCCTTAAGAAATCTTGTAAGCGTGCATGAGAGCTAGAAATCAGGCTAGAAGGAGATCATTAGTTGAGCGGAGAGACCGGTTAGGAGTGTATTTAGAGACAAGTGAGGAGATGTAGGGAGGGGGAACTGCTGTGAAGGGCTTTGAAAGTAAGAGTGAGGATTTTGAAATTAATCCTGAAGCGCACAGGCAGCCAGTGAAGAGACTGACAGAGGGGAGAGACAGTAAAGCGATGTGAGAGGAAGATAAGTCTGGCAGCTGCCTTCATGGTGGATTGTAGAGGGGTGAGACGGTTAAGAGGGAGACCAGCTAAGACAGTTACAGTAATCAAGATGAGAGATAATCAGAGCCTTAGTGGCATGCTGTGTTAGGAAGGGACGGGTGCAGGCAGTTTTTTTAGGATAGAGACAGACTGAATATGGGGTATGAATGAAAGGACGGAGTCAAGGGTGGTGACACCAAGACAGCAGGCGTGAGGGAGGGAGATGGCACCATTAACATTGAGGGAGATTGATGGGGGGATCTTAGCATTGGAGGGAGGGAAGATGAAGAGTTCAGTTTTGGAGAGGTTAAGTTTCAAGAAATGTGCAGACATCCAGGTAGAGGCAGATGCAAGGCAGTTAGTTACATGATTTAAGACAGAGGGAGAGAGAGTTTACCGGGGGAGGATAGATCTGGGTGTCATCAGCGTACAGGTGATAGTGAAAGCCAAAGGATGAGAAGAGTTTGCTAAGGGAGGAAGTGTAAAGAGAGAACAGAAGGGGTCCTTGAACTGAGCCTTGGGGTACCCCAACTGAGAGAGGGAGGGGAGGGGAAGTGTTACGTAAGATAGACGCTGAAGGTACGATCAGAGGTAGGAAGGAGGAGAGTAGTGTCACGGAGGCTGAGATCATATGAGGTATTTGAAGGAGAAGAGGGTGGTCCAGTGTCAAAAGCAGCAGAAAGGTCCAGTAGGATTAGCATGGAGTTGTGGCCGTTGGATTTAGCAGTGTCATTAGTAACTTTAGTAAGGGTAGTCACAGTAGAGTGTCGAGGGCGAAAACCAGATTGAAGGTCAAGCAGGAAGTTGGAATCTAGAAACTTTCATTGGATATGAACAATTCTTTCAAGAAGCTTGGAGGTGAAAGGAAGCAGAGAGATGGGATGGTAATTGGAGAGATCAGATGGGTCGAGGGAAGACTTTTTCAAGATAGGAGTAATGGTAGCATGCTTGAAGGAGGATGGGGCAGATCCAGTAGTGAGGGAGAGGTTGAAGATATGAGTCAGAGTAGGGACAAGGGTAGATGAAAGACTGGATGAGATGGGAAGGGATGGGGTAAAGGGGGCATGTGGTTGGACAAGAGGAAAGAAGAGCATGTACATCCTTTTCAGTGACAGCAGAGAAATTAGTGTAGTGAAGGGAGAAGAGGTCAGTGGGTAGGGGGGGGCGCATAGAGGGAGGGTGAGGGCAGGGTTGTGACTGCAGATATGTCATATCTGATGGTTTGAATTTTATTATTGAAGAAAGGGGTAGTAGGAATCGGTCGAAGCAGGGAATTGAAAGTATTAAAAAGTTGTTTAGGGTTGTGAGACAGGGAGGAGATGAAGTTGAGAAGGGCAGAAGAAAGTAATAATGATGCAATACAGACATACTGTGCGGTGGCTGGAGAGAGGTGATGATTTTACAAACAATAGAGGAGAGAGAATGGAGGAACAAGAGGATTCTGAACATGGTAATTGGAGAAAAATGGTGATGGGAATGGAAGTGGAGCAAACACAGTGAGCAGTAGGTAGCACTTGACAAATCAGGCAGGTCAGTGGTATATTGATTGCAGGGAGTCTCCCAGGTTTCTCTGTCCTTCCTTGTTGTCCTCCTTGTGAACTCCCTTGGTCAACTCCCAGATAGTGGCACTTAGTAAAAATTGGCACTTGGGTGGAAAGGGGCACACAGATGAAATGTGGCCTGTGCCTCTAAAATTACTCATGTCAAGGAACATAGATTCATTTATCTACATGGGTATTATGGGTGCAAGATCACGGTTTCTCATGCCATATAACATATTTGATCTATTTCTGTTAAAAAAAAATATCTATATTTTTGTACAAGGGGATTATGGGTGCAAAATTACGCATGTCAAGGAACACATTGGACCCGTTTCTAATAGGAATATCTATAGTATAGTAGGTTGAAAAACTACTTCACTCCATCAAGTTCAACCTTTCACACATACCCAGTTCTAAAGTTGATCCAAAAGAAGGCTAAAAAAAACCCTACTTGGGGCAATTTCCAATTATGCTACAACAGGCAGGTATAAGTGTTAAACATGCCAAAAAACATTTGACCTATTTCTGATGGAAACATGGCTATCATTTTACATGGGGATTATGGGAGGAATATCATGATTACATATGCCAAGGTACATATTTGACCATTTTTTGTTTTTTTCCTTTCTACATGGGGATTTCACATGTCAAGGAGCACATTTGACCTGTTTCTAATAGGAATATGGTTATAAATTTCTACAATGGCATTATGGGTGGAATATCAGTTACACAAGTCAATGAACAAGTTTGACTGGTCTCTGTTAAGAATTTGGCTATATTTCTTTTTCTACATGGTGATAATGGGGGAAATATCATGGTTACACATGCCAAGGAACATATTTGACCTTTTTCTGATTGAATCAAGTGGCTTCATTTGTACCCTGCCTCCTGCAGCTGTGTACCATGCACAGCTACCGTGCCACTTGCGGCTTACTACCACGCACAGCTACTCGACGGAGTCCAGTGTCCGCATCCAACTGCTTACTACTGAGTCCAGTATGTTTTTAGCTGGTTACTACAGAGTCCTGTATTTTCTTCTGCAATTACTGTTGTTTGTCCCACTATCATTCTAAGTTTCGTTATTGATTCTCCCTACAATACTTCCCATCCAGAGCACCTTGTGTTCCTGCTGATCGACCTCTGATATCCTCAGTAAGTTGTTCTTTTTGTGGTGTTTGCACTGAGATATAAAGCATGTTTTTAACATAATAAAGGATAGGTTACAACAAGTACATGCTACAAGTAAACAGTCACAATTTGCAGAGGCCCTACTTATGTGTACTGCTTTTCAACCCAAATATTTTTAAATGGAGCATGTATTTCAAAGATCAGTATAGATTATATCCATGCCAAGGCCATCATAACAACAAACACAATAAATGGCTTACAGAAAACACTTAATCAATTTATCATGCTTACTGAACAAGTGCGTTTTCATATGCTCATGCGTATTTATGTGACACAGACGTTTAGACTTCCTTACAAGATGAGAGGGAAGATTCATATATTTAGGCTGGTATTGAGAATTTTCCATTGTTTATGTAAAACATAATAAAAAAAGAAATATATAATGTAAAATGTTGTGCTATTTTTTTTGCACTGTAACCAAATGAAATATTTTGGTGGTCTACCCATCCGTCCCCCACACTTCTAGTGATACCAATATCGACACACAACACACAGGATCTGTTTTTCTTTATGGTAAAAGTCACCGGAGCAGTAACAAGAGGCACAAAATGTCCGGCCTTCTGAGTTGCAGTAACACGGTGGAGTACTTATGTCCTCCTGTGATTCCTGTTTTGACCGTTGTGCAACTGAAATGTAATTTTAAGTTGAATAAAAAATTAAGTTGATTTTTAGCATTTGGTGGTCCAAGTTATTAAAGTGGGATTAAAAAAAACAAAAAACGATCTTGTACTTAATGGTTTTCATTTCTCAACTATGCTTTTTAGTGGAAAAAGGCTGGTACATTCCCATTATTGATCAGCTGGATGACATCCTAAGCCTTGCCCACAATGTGACCAGGGTTCCCACACACAAAAATGGGAATTCTTAAATGCATATGAGTGACATAATTTGCCAAAGGGTTATCCAGAAGCGTATAATTTACCAGAGGCATGTGTATATTTTTTTAATGCTTTCCCTAAACCAACATGTCCCCCGCCCATCAACCAAGTAAACCTCACATGCATACTTATGAATACAATATCATGGTGCACATGATATTGTTTAATCGGAATACAAGGGCAAGAGCAGGTGTAATGTACAGGATGGCGCTGGCCTCAAATGACTACTTTTACACAGCCTTCTAAACAGTGGGACTGAGTGACCGATGGGTCAGAGAACCCCTCATTGTCTGTGAAATGGAAGCATGTGTTAACTGTTGGGCTGTATTTCTCCATTTTTCTGGCTGCAAATGTGTGTTTTGTTTGTTTAGTGGTGAGGTTTGAGTGATCAACTTGCCTAATCTTGCTATGTATCCATTGTCTAACTTCATTGCTGTCCAAACTCAACATATTTAAGACCATTACATATAATGTACGAATTAAGGATTACATGCACTCCACAGTCATAAGAATTACTTTGTTTTGGGCAGTCAACACTCACAATCCAACTCCAGTCTGCTTCAAGAAACTACTGAGATACAGTGTGGATGCCATAGAGCATTTTTGGAGAATAGCACAGTACGTGTTATATTCGTTGATCAGAGATCCCTTTTTTGTCATTAGATCTGCTAAAGCCAAAAACCAGTGGAAACCTCTTCCATATAAAGTTAGGTCACTGTTAATTTGGAAGAGTAAATGTCATAGTTTAAAAGTGATAAGGAATCTGCAAATGTTACAAAGGATGCAGGTCCTCCATTACTAACAGCATGGAAGAAATGTGGAAGACCTGCAAAACAACAAGGGGAATTTACAGATTCCTTAACTGTATTAAGGCACATTCTATTACATCTCCTTCAAGCCAGGCCTTTGGCTCAAGACATGGTGTCAGATTGTCGATTGGGCCTATATTTTCATCCCAAGGGTTTCCAAATTTAAAGCTATCTGATTTTTTTGGTGTTCTTTCATACTTTGTAGACTGGAATTAAACATCCTCATCTGTGAATTGTGTGGGGCTCTTGTAGGACGTCTGTGAACAGGTTCGGTCATCTTGTTGTGGTGAGACGGCATACTGGACAGCAGCATTCTCCTCTGTTAATTGTATGACTGTAGGACTCTTTGGATTCTTGAAAGTTGGTTGTCATTTTGTGGCAGTGGGATGGCATGAGATTTAACCTCTGTATTCTCTGAATTTTTTTGGTGTCATTTGGTTGTGATGAGTTTGCATGAGTTGCCATTTGGGAATCTGGTGCTGCCTTTTTTTTGTTTTTTGTTTTTTTCTTCTAGCTTTTTTGTGTCCCGATTTTCCTTCTTTCCGATGTACTTGCTTTCTCAGAGAAGAGAGATTGTGGGTGAAATTATCTAGGATGAAAATTCCAGATGGTTTTGGACTGCAATTAAATGAAAACAAAGTCCAGTGCTTTTACAGGAACATTTTGGCTTTGGTGACAGGCACACAGAATGTACCTCCATTTTTAAATGGACTTTTAACAACAAACACCTGCACTTGTCCATTCAGAGAAACCAAATTGATTTCAATGCACAAGTTTGCAATTGCTGTCTGTCATTTTGTGAACAGATTCATTATTAAGGCTAGAAACAAGTGTGGGATTTTCTGATTTCACCTCAACAATTTTCTCAACTGGTAGGTATAATGGAAGGTTATGTATGCTTATTGAGGACTTTCTGCAACTTTGTTTCTTTCATTGTATACATCACAAGACTATAGTAAGCCCTCTGGAACTCATAAACCTAAGACAATTGTAAATGAAGTAAACACAGTAGAAGGCAGTCCAAAGATTATTTCCACTCTGTAGCATTTAAAAAAAAAATATATATATATATTACTTCCAAAATAGAACATCATATCAGAACCGTATGGAATATAAAGATAAAAAGCATACAATAATCATAAAACATCCACGCAATGGATGTATACCATTCAAATACAATTTACGATGCGACAATTTACATACAAATTGCTTACCATCTGAATAGACCAGGCCTATTACACATCGCCTGGTCTAATCCCCAAAGAATAAGAAAGGAAGAAACAAAAAAAATCCAACCCCCATTCATACAATTCGTACTAACCATTCATACCGACGGGCCTATATTAATATATATTCTTAATAAATATATAACACCAGATATTATAAAATGTATGCAGTCTCTGAGATGATTGGTAGAAACCATGTTCCATTAGACACAATCTAACTTGATAACATGTTTATTAATCAAATTCATCAAATTTACAGGACGTGTTTGTAGCCATTGCCTAGCGATCACAATCTTCATTACCAGTAGACATTGAACAATCAAACCCCTTCGATTAAAGCAAATGCTATTCAAATCAAGATGTAAAAGAGCCCTATGTAATGTAGGAGTTATGTTACTTTTTAATAGATCAGACATAATTTTAAATAGCTCTAGCCAAATGTGCTGAATCAATGTACATTCCCACCATATATGCGTGAAAGAGCCTATGGCCAAACCGCATCTCCAGCACTGCGAGGACATGCTCTGATTACATTTTGCATGTCTAGCCTAAGTTAAATACCAGGGCATCATGATCTTATAGTGACGTTCAACCATATTTAAACAGTGTGAGATTCTGTTGGTTTCCAACAGGCTGCCTGTCCAAAGATTTTGATGTATTTGAATTTCAAGATTTGCTACGATTTCAAAGCAGTGTTGACATAAGGGGTTTCTATCTCTTCCAGTAATGCTATTTCTTCAAACTTTTAAAAATTCTCAGTACAGAACATATCATTGATCTTTTGACTCTGGGTAGAGTCTATAGCATTTTCAGTATTTTGTTTATGCTTTCACTTGCATTATTTGTTGATGTCTTATTCTGAAATGCTGTAAACTTCATTGTATAGAACTGTCTTGCAAATTTGAAAATGTAGAAAAGTGTAATGTGCCTAATTCTCGTGTTCAGTGTTTTTAAATAAAATAATAAAATTGTGACACTTCCCTACTGACCGCAGCAGCCCAAAAGACGACACTTCCTCAGGGTGTAAAAATACAAATGAGCAAATGGTTGGGGTGCAGGTACATGTAAGGGAAAAAACAAACATAGTGTAAAGAGTATAAATTCAAATTAAATAAGTGATGTGATTGCACTCACAAACTGATAAGATGCTTCAGGCCCATCAAAGTGTGTTGTAAAAATTCCTTTAATAAATCTTCATATAAAATCTAAAAAAACAAAACTGAAAATGGTGCAATATCTTCAATAAAAGTAATTAGCTAATAAAGTTGCACTCACGGTTAGCCCATGCACAAAGTGCATATACAAGCGTTAAAAAATTTAGTCCACCAGAAACTTGATCAATGGAGTGTCCCGTATGATCCTTCTGACGCGTTTCACCTAAACGGCTTCCTCAGAAGTAAGTTCGATCGGTGTGTGCTCTTGTTTGATGTCTCTGTGCTTTTATAATCCTTGTATGCTGGTGTCGGCGCGTTTGCTGACGTCTCTAAAATCGCCGCGATTCGTATCTCAGGGATTTTCGGAAATCTCCGGTACTTGTTTCTGATTGATAAAGTTGCGGCTTCAAGTGCCGATCTGCTTATCCAGCGAGTGTCCTCACCTCAACAGCCGGAGCCAGAGGAAGTGTAATTTAGAGGCGCCGTCGATCGGAAGTCCCAGGGATCTATTATATTGTTTGCTCAAAATGAGTGAATAGGGGAAGAAGAAAAACGAAGAAAAAAGCTGTCTTCAATCTTTCTGATTTATAAAGACTATCGATGTATAGAATTCAAACGAATTAAATACCGTATTTGCTCGATTATAAGACGAGGTTTTTTTCAGAGCAAATATACCCCTCGTCTAATCGGGGTCGTCTTCTAATCAGACCTCAAATAGAGGTCTGATTATGAGACTAAGATCCAGATCCCCCGCACCGCTGCAGGGGACCTGGATCCTCCTGCCCCCCCCCCCATTTAACACCCCCCCACACACACTTACCGGTGCTTCCTGCTGTATTGCTGGGGCAGCGGGTTGACGTCTACGCGATCCGCGTAGACAACGTCCGCTGCAGCCGGAAGGCGGTGTGGCTAGCAGCGGGGGTTGTCTGCGTCCGTTGTGCATACCTTCCCCGACTGTCAGAGATCAGAGTGCGGGGAACTCTGATCTCTGACAGCCAGGGAAGGACGCAGACAAACCCCCGCTGCCAACTCCAACTCCTTCCGGCTGCAGCGGAAGGAGACGTCAACCCGCTGCCCCGGCAATACAGCAGGTAAGTGTGTGTGTTAAATGGGGGCATAGGGCATTTCTGGAATGCCTTATACCCCTATATCCCACTCTGGCACTTAGGGGGTTAAAAGGCATATTATGGGGCAGAGTGGCATATAGGGAGGTATAAGGCATTTCAGGAGGCAGAGTGGCGTTAAGGGGGCATTTAATAGAGCACTCTGCCTCCTGAAATGCCTTATACCTCCCTATATGCCACTCTGCTCCATAATATGCCTTTTAACCCCCTAAATGCCAGAATGGGATATAGGGGTATAAGGCATTTCTGGAAGCAGAGTGGCACATAGGGGGTCCAAAGGCATACCATGGGGCACAGTGGCATATAGAGGGTTAAAAGGCATATCATGGGCCACAGTGCCATATTGGTGTGACAAGCCTGGGGGCAGATGTGCGTAACTGGGGGACAGGTTGGAAAATACAAGTAAATAAAAAAAAAAAAAATATTTTTCTCAATCATAGCTTTTAGTTAAAAAAATAGTTTACATGAATTAACATTTACTGGTAAAACTTTTTTAGGGTCGTCTTATATTCAGGCTTTTTCTTTTTTTTTTTTCCTAAGTTTAATATTCAGATTTTGGGGGGTCGTCTTATAATAAGGGTCGTCTTATAATCAAGCAAATACGGTAGTGGATATAGGATTTGTGCTACCTAAAGATGTGTGTCCGGATCTTATTTCAAGTGATGTATATAGCTACAAATAAAGGTGCCGTATGTTTATACAAATAAAATGTGTACAGAAATCTTTCTTCAAGTGTATTTGAAATCAATTTTGTACAAATCATTTGTATGTTAGAAATTATTGGTGAATGATGTGTGAATGTGTGTGTGAAAGATATATGATGCACAATATGAATATATTAAATAAGATATGTGCAAGCTCCCTGTGAATACTAGAGGTGTATTAATAAATGAATAAATAATCCTGAAATATAGTAAATATGCTTGAATGTTCTATTTAATAAATAAAATAAAATAATGTGAAAATGCGATAAATATATGAATTATAAATAGGTATTCTATGATTATCCATGGAGAGAATAAATATATATATAAATATGCTTAAAATAATAAAAAATTTAAAAATGAATGGAAAATATCAGTGCCTTATGATTATCCATAAAACATAAAAATGTTATTAAATATGTAAAATTGATAAATATATTAAATATATAAGAATTATAATTGTACATTTATTAAATTTTAAAAGTGGCAAATTAATCCATGAAGGCTAAAATATCAAGCTCCATATTAAGTCCCCCTTTTTTGTGTCTGAAATCTATAAATCCATTCTGTCTCGCGTTTAGCCAGCTGTTTTTTTATATTTCCTCCACGCCAGTGGGGAATAACTATCTATTCCTATGATTTTAAAGTTTTCAAAGGAAAATAATTTGCAACTGTTTCCATTTCTGGAGACACTGTTTAGGATTTTGATTTTTAATACCTCCCTATATGTTCTAAAGCCCGTGTTTTTAATTTTCTTGAGGTACGTCCTATGTATTGAGCGCCACATTTACACTCTAAGAGGTATATTACATTAATAGTTTTGCAATGAATGAAATGCTTGATCTTAAGTTCTTTACCAGTATTTTTTTTCTCTTGTAAATATTGTATGTTTTGCAGAATTTACATTTTCCGCACTTATGATATCCAGGTATTTTAATTGTTAAAAAATTTGAATTTTTTCTTTTCTATATCAGGTAGTGCGCTAGGGGCTAATATGGATTTAAGATTATCAGTTTTTTTATATATGACATTTGGGTTTTCTGGTAACATTCCTTCAAGATGTTATTCTGTTTTAGAATTGGCCAGCATTTTTTAATGGCTTTCTTAATGTCAAAAGCTTTATCGTTATATCTGGTAAAGAAATAGAATTCAAATTTTTTATTTGGTTTGTTTTTCTTGAATAATTCTTCTCTCTTTTTCTGCTTTATTGACATAAAGCTTTGTTGTAATAAATCTTGTGGGTAGTTTTTATCTTCAAATTTAGTTAGTTTTTTACTTTGAATTACAAATTTTTTCATCTGAACAATTCCTACGGATACATGCAATTTGCCCTTTTGGGATATTACGCAACCAATTTGGATGATGGCAGCTTGTGAAATTAATGAACCCATTTTTATCTGTTGTTTTGAAGTAGGTTTTTGTATGGATTTCCTCTCCACATGTATATAATGTTAAATCTAGAAAATGTATTTCTCTTTCGTAGATGCAGGAGGTGAATTGTTTATATAGCAACGCCAGAGGACCAGACTTGTGCCAAAAGGATTGTTGGACCAGATGTTTTCGGTTTCCCAATCTGCCACATACAGATTGGCATAACTTTGCGCAAATCTGGCCCCCATGGCTGTGCCACATAGCTGTTGTCAAACCAAAAATAATTGTGTAAGGATAAACTTGATACAATTTAAAATAAATTGTTGCTGAAGTGGATCCATTTTGTCCTCTTTCTCTAGTGTTTTCTTAATTGCCAATATCCCTTTATCATGGGGAATTACCGTGTAAAGTGATGACACATCTATTGTTGCCCATATATAGTCGGATGACCATTTTATATCTCTTAAAATTTCCAGTATGTTTGGTATCACGAATATATTAAGGTGCAAGTGACATAATTCTGAAGAAAAAAATCCACATATTGGGATGTGTTGCTGGTTAAGGAATGTATCCCACTAATTATTGGTCTTCCAGGGGGAGCAGTCATATTTTTATGAATTTTTGGTAAAAAAATAAAAAATAGCCACTTTTGGAAATTCTGTATTTAAAAAGTTAAATTCCTGATTATTTAAAACTCCATTATTCTTTCCCTCTTGTAGTAAGTTTTTAAATTCTGTTTGAAAAGATTTGGTCGGGTCTTTTTGTAATTTTTGATAAGTTGTTTCAACATCCAAAATTCGATGAGCCTCTTGTAGGTAATTTGAAAATGTGTTAATGCAGATTTTCAAAATATTAAGTGAATAACCGCAGCATTTTGAACTTTGTTCCTACACTGTTCTGCACTTTCAGAATCTTCAAGCTGTTCCACATGATTCCTCAATACTGTTATTTTTTCCCTCCAATTTCATCCAATATTCAATATCTTTCAAAATATGATTTCCACATAAAACAAGTAAAATAGATGGTGCCACTTTCTTTACAGCATTAAGAATTAAGTTCTCCAATGAACAGTTCATGGTATTTTTGAAACTTCCTTTAATGAATTGTAAATGCTACTGGAAAAATAGTTTGTTTGCCAAATTGTATTTCTTATGACAAAAGTGAACATGTAGAAATCACCTAGAATAAAGGTGGTGTCATAGGCAAACATTTGTTCTGGTTTTCGGGCGAGTTACTGCTGCTCTTTCATCATCTCTTCCTGCCAATGCCTTACTATGCAATTTTGAGTATACATTTCTTGGAACATTGGACTACTGTTTTCTACATTCTGTTAATAGTGATGGAGTGGATGGTATGAAAGAACGGTTGGATTTTGAATTTCCATGAGGGGTTGGAAAATGGACAGAATGATCACCAAGATACTGTATAATGTGGATATGTTTGTGTGGCCCAGTCATGTATTGCCATACCTGAAAAAAGTATAATATGATTAACAATAAAGTTTGATAATGGGAGGTTTAGCTATCTCTAAAGTAGTACATAAGACCACTGCTTAGGGGCATTAAAGGAAAATATATTGTGCGACTGAAATGTAATTTTAAGTTGAAGTTGTTCTTTAGCATTTGGTGGTCCAAGTTATTAAAGTGGGATTTAAAAAAAAAAAACTATTGTACTTAATGGCTTTCATTTCACAACTATGCTTTTTAGTGGAAAAAGGTTGGTACACTGCTGTTCCCATTATTGGTCATCTGGCTGACATCCCACACACAAAATGGTAATTCTTAAATGACAATTTGCCACTTATCCAGAAGTGTATAATTTGCCAGAGGCATGTGTATATTGGTTTGGGGGAAGCAAGCATTAAAAAGCATGCCCCCACATCAACCGAGTAAACCAAGTGCATACAGAGTGTTTCCTACCTGGTGCACATGATATTGTTTAATCAGAACACAAGGGCAACAGCAGGTCATGTAAAGGATGGCGCTGGTCTCAAATGACTACTTTGCACAGCCTTCTAAACAGTGGGACTGAGTGACCGATGGGCCAGTGAACCCCTGATTGTCTGTGAAGTGGGAGATGTGTGGTTCAATCCCACTTTAATCTTTTGAATGCCTTTTGTGGTTGAAAGTTCCAAGATAAAACTACCTCTACAGGCAGAGAATTCCACATCCTTATTGCCCTTACTGTAAAAAAAACCTTTCCTCTGCTTTAGACTAAATCTCCTTTCTTCCAGTGTAAATGCGTGACCACGTGTCCTATGCATAATCCTGTTTATGAACAGATTTCCACACAATGGTTTGTATTGGCCCCGAATATATTTATATAATGCTATCATATCCCCTCTGAGGCGCCATTTTTCTAAACTAAACAGATTTAAATTTGTTAACCTTTCCTTTAATTTTGTAGCCCGCCTCTGTACCCTTTCTAGTGCTATGATATCCTTCTTTAGAATAGGTGCCCAAAACTGCACAGCATATTCAAGGTGCGGCCTTATTTTTACAGAGGCAAAATTATATTTTTTTTCCTGCAAATTGATGCCCCTTTTTATACATGACAATACCTTACTCTCATTGCACATTGTTGCCTAACAATTCCCAAATCCTTCTCATTTTTCATGACCCCTAATTCACTACCGTTTAGGTTGTAGATTGCTTGTGCAGTCACTACCCCGAAGTGCATAACTTTGCATTTATCTACATTGAATTTCAGCTGCCATTTGTGTGCCCATTCCCCCAGTCTATCTAGATCACTCTGCAGCACTGTAATATCCTGCTCGCACTGTATTACTTTACCTAGTTTAGTGTTATCTGCAAAAACAGAAACATGACTTTCAACTCCTATTGCCAGGTAATTTATAAATATGTTGAATAAAATTGGTCCCAGAACAGAACCCTGAGGGACATCCCTTTTGACCAGCTTGAAAATTTACCATTTTTAATAAGTCTCTGTTCTCTATCTCTAAGCCAATGTTCTACCCAAGAACATGAATTTGCATCTAGACCAACTTCCTTCAGTTTGAATACTAACCTATTGTGTGGAACCGTGTCAAATGCCTTGCCAAAATCCAAGTAGATTACATCCACTGCAACACCCTGATCTACACTTCTACCTACTTCTTCGTAGAATGCAATTAAATTAGTTTGATAGGACCTATGATTGATAAAACCATGCTGATTTTTGGTAATACTGTTCTTCCCAATGAATTCTTGAATAGTATCCTTAAACAGCCCTTCAAATAAGTAGTAAGAGGGTATATATGTTGTCAAACTTAATTTGACAAATGCCCCGCCCCTTTGTGGGTGGGGTTAACAAACCTCCTTTTTAGCCACGCCCCCAGTAAAATCTCATCAAACTTTATTTGACAGGTGCCACGCCCCTTTGATCTTCAATAACCGCGCCCCTTTTTATACGCGCTTGATTTCATTCAATTTCTGATTATAAACCTATTTAATTATAATGAATTAAATACACACCTTTTGTTATACGTATCTGGTCTCATTCACCGTACCAAAATACGATTAATAACCCTTTTTTTGACACGTATCTGGTCTCATTCACCGTACCAAAATACGTTTATATTAGGTATTTTATATGTTGCTTATGTGCGATTGGTGTACACATTAGGAATGGGGAGGTGCTGTTCAGGACAAGTCTGGACATGTTTTTAGAAATAGCGGACGTGTCTGGGCATGTTTAGGACAAGTCTGGACATGTTTTTAGAAATAGCGGACGTGTCTGGGCATGTTTAGGACAAGTCTGGACATGTTTTTAGAAAAAGCGGACGTGTCTGGGCATGTTTATAACTGAAATAGTAGCGGTTAATGCCGTGACTAAAAATAAATGAGTCCCAGAAGTAATATAGAAATAAAATATTTATTCAATCGTCAATCGTTTCTTTTTTTTAAAAAAGCACACATCAATACAACATTTACAAAAATAATTAAAAAAACAATACATTTATACACGCGAGTAAATACACCAAAAGATATTTTACATATAGATAATTACAGATTCAACCAGTCAACAGATTGTTTTATTACACTCGAACGTCTTTTAGGTAGCAAATAGCCATGGCTAGTAGTTACAACTGACAGAGTTAAAGAAAGATTACTCAGTGTTTTGGGGTCGGATAACCCACGATGGGTGATGTAGCCGCCTCATGGTTCTGGGTTTTCAAATGATCCAAATAGTCTCTGTTTGAAGTATTTCCTACAACCGATGATGGTATGTTCAGTTCAGCCATGGCCTGTAGAAATGAATCCCAATCAATGAATATTGAAGTTAAATAAAGTGGGAAGTTTTTTCATTCAAGTGCTGGATCGACCCCTTTTTTTTTCTTTGTGTTTATTCCACGCATCAAGTCCGTGCGGATCCGTGCTGATGAATATATAGGGAGGTGAGCTGGCTTTTGCATTTATTCTATTTTGCGAGAAATTAATCCCAACCCTGAGGCATTTTACACTGAGTTATTTTGTGACTCTGTGTAATACAACGTACCAAGTCTATTAAATTAGACCCCGGCACCACCCTATTTTTGTACACAAATTCCCCTTTATCATTCCAATATGTAACATGTTTTGAATTGACCATTCTAGTAAGCAATAATTCAGCATTTTTCTTATAGCGATCATTTACATTGTTAATAACATCTCTAACTACAACATCCGGAGCTTCGGATGTTTCAACAGCTTGAGTTTGAGGGTTAGGTTGTGTTGATGCGATGGATTCACCAGGAGGCAAAGAAAGTGTCAAGCTCAGCTTCTCACGATCATTCTGCTTAGCATGAACCAAGTATCTTTGCAGAACAGTAGTATACCTTTTGATCTTCTCATCCTGGGATATGTTTCTGTTATGTAGGACGGCTATAATATCTTCATCAAGACCCTGTATCAGAGATTTTTGACTATCCGTAGAGTGTTGCGCTGCTCGTAAGTAGTAAGTCCAATTCTTGTTTAGGAACCCAATACATTTTTTCAGTATGCTCCATGAGCGGTTGCTTAAAAGTCCTGTCAACAGAGGAATAGCAAAACCCAACAGAGACCCGATAAAACCGCCAGACTGTTTAACCAGCTTCGACTTCTTAATGACTGATACCTTCTTATCGCTCAACTTTAATTTTTTTCTTCCACTTTTTAAGTATTTCTACTTGTCGTGGTGATAATGGTATCTTCCCTTTAAGAATGTTGAGTGCTATTTCACATATGGCTGTGATTAAATTGTGAGACGCTGAGTGTAAAATAGACTGTCTTTGTTTAGATGGTGCATTTAGTAGAGCTTTTAGTTAATGCCAATTTCGACGTAGCCGCTCAGACATGTTTACAGTTGCCGAGTATCTACAGGAAATGTAGAGAGGAACTACAAACTGTCTTTTTAGAGTTCCGTTTTTTATAAATATACGTTGCAGGTATGTCAGGTGGAAATATACCGGTTCTTAATCGGTATTCTTCCGGTGTTGTAGGTTTTAAGTCTACAAGCAGATAACCATATGGCCTACAGGTGGCATCTTCAAAAGCTTCTAAAAAGAATTGTGATTTTCCGGGGTACATTTGTCGAGCTAGAGTTGTAATTTGTAATTTATCGCTCGGGTTCTTAAAAAGTACCATGTAGTTAGTGTTTAAGTTTATTGTTCTGCTTTTTTTTACCTTGGCAAAACACATTCTGAACAAGGTATATGATACTTAGGTTTCTGTGATGAACATATTTGGTGAAAGCTTTCTCAATTTCAGAACTTTAACTCGCGGCTTCCATTAGATCATCAACAACAACCAAATTTACTCTGCTAGGTGGGAACAAATCATCACTAAATGTTTGCGGTAAACCCTCAATAAAGCAAATATACGGTATTGTACGTGTTAATTCATCATACAGGGGTTGCCAACAGGCATAAAACCAGACAATGTTATCAGGAATATGCGACAATAAAGATGAAACATTTTGTGAAAGCTGTTTAACAAAAACTTTTTCCCGAACTAGAAGGCCCCGCTAAAATGCATGAAAAGGGGTGTTGTAAACGTGTATCCATACCTAAGTATCAGTAGCCGTATGGTAGGGTAGTAAAATTATCTGTTAAAAGTCTCTTGGTATAGACACACTTTTGTGTTTTTATGAAGCGGTCGTGTTTCTATCTGCCAACACAATTTGTTTCTGACGATACCCGAATGACTGACTAAAATTCGTTTCTGTTTGTCAGGTCAGAGTTGTGGGGGTAGTCCAGTACCAAGTCTTTTAAACTGTCAAAATGTATCAGTCGTGCGTTGTTGGCATTCAGGGTTATACCTTTCACCTTCACAGTTGTCTTACCCGTCGTCAATTTATAACCGTAAGTCTTGGGGCCGGCAGATACAAACTCAGTTATGTATGTATCCTCGGGTATCTCGCTAGTCAATTCACCTAGATAGTCACCCAGTGACGGGGTCAACTCACCATCTTTGCTGACAAAAATAACAGAGTCAGTGTCATGATAAAGACATCTCTCATTCAATGTATCCAGAACATTATACAACTCTAACCGTGCGTAGGCAGTTGTGAAACAAGCGATAAAGATGTTTGTATTACGAGCTGTACTGTGACACCCCTCAGCATACTTCCAACTGAGCATAGCTGTTTCATCGTTGACAAAATTTAAAGAGGACACATCGTATTGGGGTAAAAATGTATCGGGGTCGGTTACTATACTTGTGGTCTGCAAATTTGATTTCTGGCCAAATTTACCCCATAAAGAGTTTAAAAACAGTTTAGCAATCTGTCTTTTTGCAGGGTTGACCTCTATCTTTTCAGGTCTTAACCGTACATCCTCTTTTGCATAATAACCCATGATGTATTTTTGTTTTGTCTCCTGGTTTGTGCACCAGTTCGGGTACCCCGAGGCCTCCTGCTTATCCCTAAGATGGACTTTTATATAGTCTTCAAACAATTTGCTAGTAAACCTTGGGAAATGCCAAATTTCAAATATTTTTGTACCCCTTTGTCAACGCTTGTTGTATTTCAACGGTACACCAAGTACCTGTGAGAGCCCGTTCCTCATCTGTATGCGCACAAATAATTGTTTGGCTACTGTTGGCGCATTTGTGGCATAATGGAAACATGAGTTTACCGTTCATCTTAACAGGTAAAACAGGGAAGAATAAGCCTCTAGGTGGGTAGACTTTTACTTTGGCAATACCAAAGTAGCTGTCAAAAGATTTAAAATTTTCTAAAATAATCTCCGGGTGACCGATGGGGTATGTTTTTGTTTTATTAACAAAGGGGTATAGACTAGTGAAATCATAATAGTGTATGGTCTCACCGGGAGCCACTTTGTGGTACAGCTTAATAGTGTTTGTGCGGCCGCCGTAGAGAGCATCGCGAGGTGCCATAGGCTGTGGGAATTTTTGTTTAAGAATCTCACGGACTTCATAACCCTGTTTTTTTAGAAAATGCGTTTTAATTTTAGTTTTATGGTACAGCTGAGCGTAGGTTGTATTTGTAACGCTGTTAAAGTCCTTTTCGTTGTAGCACATGGGACAACCGTGGTAAAAGCAACCCTGAAATTCAAATGCTGTAGGCTTACCATTAATTAACGCATAACCATCCAAAAAATAGGAACCAACAGTTTTTTCACCGCCTTGTAAGGCGTGCTGTATCGTGATGCCCTCTTTATGAACCACTGTATAGACACTGTTGAAAACCGCTTCTTATTTCTATGATAGTTGTCAGCTGGCAAAATCGCTATAGTGTTTTCCGGTAAATATTTAAACCTGTACATGGCCATACACACAGAGGCTAAAGTTGTTAGCTGAAAAGGGTCAATGTATTCTTTGACTACCTCAGAGCCCAAGTCACCCTTAATTACCCTTTTACTTGTTGTCATTTTGATTATACTATCTCTGTAACGGATACAAGCCTGTTTGAGGATTTTAACATCTTCAATACAGTATTTTTTCAGTTCTTCTTCAAAGTTAAATCTACTATTATTGTTCTCACGGTACCAAATCATGAAGTCGTTTTTTTCATCAGGCATCATTTGATCATAACCATAATGATCTACAGAAGGCATAGGGCCAATATACTTTTGGTTTTGAGCGGTGTTAAAGAAATGTGGAAAATATCCTTACAACCCTCAAAACCCAAAGCCTGCGGCAACTTACTAAGCTTCATGGGTAGAAAATTTAAAGAGTCTATGAATCTGATACCCAAGTCAGACACGGTTACACACAACTTCCCTCCTTGAGCGAGTAATTTTATTTCAATATTCTCCTTAATCATCTGGTTCACCACAAAATAGGCGTCATATCTGCCAGCATTATGGGCTATAAATGTGTAGTCAGGAAATGGCGTATCTATAAATGTGACAAAAGTTTCTAGACAAGATGGGCCCTGAAACTCCCAGTAGTTATCCCCCTCCAACTCTAATGCATAAGCGTAGTTGGGTATATGGACGCCGGTTTCCTGCATACACTCAAAATCATAAAAAATATATTTTTCAGTGGGCTCCTCTGGTGTGTATTTGCGCATGTAACAGATGTGGCCGTCAAACGTATCTACAGTCGCGTAACATATTTGGCAAATTAATCCTTTGCATTCATGCTTAGACATGTCTGTGTAATGGCTACAAGTGTCGCAATAGTTTTTTTGCTTACAATCTATGGTACCGGATGAAGCCAGGAGTAGATGCTGTTTTAAGCAATTGTGTGAACGACAAAATGTCGGACAGCGAGGACATCTAGGTACCTCAGTTTTCACATCTACACAATCCTGTCTGTGACAAGCCTTACAAAAATACATGCATGAATGGTTGTTTTTGTGCAGGAACGGTGTGTGACAGTAATCACAAAAATAGTTTGCACCGATGAATGACCGAATTTGTTTTATACCATAATAATGTTTATCTTCTTGGTATATAAATAAAACCTTGTCTTTACAAGGCCCACCGGTATGGAAATACCTCCATGAACCACGATTGTGATACAGCACTTTAATTGTGACTTTGAAATGTTTTTCAAACGCGGGTATTTCGCTGAAACTAACTAATTGACCATCAGGGATACCTAGAGCTTTATGGATGTCCCTCGCTCTATCCAACAATACAGAGTCAGCGGTATCTGTCTCAGCTAAGAGGGCACAGAGACTAGCAGCCAAACACAGGTTATTATCATCGTTGTTTAGATCATAAAGCCAGCGCCTTTTTGCGGCAATAATGCGGCTGTAGGGTGTTGATCTGAGTCGTCTACAAGTCACAACACCACCGGCTCTGTTCCTAACAATAATGACAACAAGTCTCAATGATCCACTACCTATGATTTCAGCGTTTCTTTGAACCAGGCTAGCCATGGCATTCAAAAAGTCCTCAGCGTTTAACATGTCAGACCTCCTAACAGAATACAAAGGCCTATTAAGTCCATCAGCATCCAGACGTAACTGGATAAAATCATTTGGACCTATATCAGGCATAATTCTATTTAAAAGATCCTGAACTGCATCATGTACAGCCTGAATTGCATCAGCAAATGATGGTATCTGTTCCAAATTTACAAAGCGAAAAGTTTCATAATATTCAACAGCATTAAAATGGTTAAGTTCCCTGCGACACTGTTCAACATGCTCTAAAAACACAGGGGGATCTACAACATCTTGAGCATTCTGCGGTTCAGGCTCTACATCAGCATTAACATCAAAAGCAGGAGACCTTAGGGGTACCGCTGGTGTCTCATTTGCGTGGGGTGTCAAGGGTAAAACAGGAAGTGTAGCTACATGCTCAGTCGGAGGTGTGCTGGGTGCTACACTAGGTTCTGTACCAGAAGTTGTTTTAGGTAAACTTCTAGTCCGTGCTAAACGTGACTGACTGCTAAACTGACTTAGCTCTACGTTTGGTAATATGTCTATAACACATTTGTTTGTGAGATAAAACCCCACCAGCCATGCCTAGTCACGCTGTATTCAACAAACGAATCCCTGTGCGAAAGTGTGCAGTAGCCTTATCAATACACGATAAACGATTCAAAATGTCAGGCCGTCTAATGTCAGACATGTCGAACCGTATACATTAATTTACGCAATTCTATTATCACACGGATAATAACTTTTAAATCAGTCCAGAAGATAACTTCTGGTTTCAACCAGTCGGTTAAAGCCTGTATATCCCCAGCATGTGGTAAACAGGTTGTTGTATCGGTAGTCACGTTGTGTTGTGTGTCTGTAGCTACAAGGTTGTACCCGATGGGTTATGTGGTCCTTTCAATATTGATAGTTCGTGGGTCAAATCCTTAGGTGGGGCTGTCCTTTTTGTAAAAACCTCTGACGACGTAGACGGTAGTTCTTCAGATATATGGAGACTATCTCTTGGTGGTCGGTTCAGCGTATCTCTAGGTGGTCGGTTCAGCGATAAGGATAACTTTGACTCTGTGTAAAAGATACAAATAAATTGAAATCTTGTATATGAAATAAAGACATATCTTTACTATACATAAATATAGAGCGCGTGGGGGATACATAGACAATCATTATCTTACAGAGTAAACTTTCATGTGTTTTCCATGACCAAGTCACTGCTTAGTGTTTATACTCACTAGGTTTTTTGTTGCTTTGAGTGGATGCTCCGTTATTAGAGATCAACACTTGATGATTCTAAGAGGTTGCAGACCGCTCACAGTTACTGTTGATCAGCACTTTGGGGTAGAGGTTGGAATTTGTATGCGTTTCTAAAATAACCAGTAATTGATTAGAGAGTACAATTACACGGAATACATAGTACATAAAATTCTTAAGCATACAACCCACCTGATAATACTGAATCCCGTTGACTCTCACTCTGAGGCTTTGGAGATGCATCGGACAAAATGTCGATATAGAAATCATCCAACACTAAATAATGCAAATGCTTTGGGTTAACGTATGAGATACATTTCAAAGGTTTTTAGAAAGCGCTATTAGTTTAAAAACTTACAAGCTTGTGTGTCCACGGAGAGACTGTTCAAAAGGCTGGCGTCAAATGACGTCTGACTTGTTTGTTCCTGAAACACCATAGGGTATTGAGCGGTATGTGACATAAAATTGATCACTTAACCACGCCTACAAGATACTTACATCCACCGCATACATTTAAAGGTTAACATACACATTTTTTTAAAGATAAGTATAAGAAATAAAAGACTCCCGACCACATATTGAAATTTATATGAATTTTCTCATTCACACCGAAGAGGAATACAATTTAAATGTCTAGAGACTATTTCCGCACACACGTCACACATATGCAAAATTTTTTATATTTGTTAAAGAATACTACAGAAGAATGTTTATCGTACAAGAAAATGTGTACACAGTTAAAACTTTCAAGAGCTTGCCGCATCCATTAAATCGGTGAAAATAGTGGTCTTGTCCATGCTTTTCTTGTAGCTCCTAGACTTGTAAAGGGTGAAACCTCTAAAGAGTTTATATACCCTTTAAACTGTCGGTGGGTTTGATTGATTGTTTCTAAATGATCTGGGGTCAGGGTGAATATTGCAAAAAAACCCAAACAAACCACCGAATACTTTTCATTATAAACGTTGAATGTTTTATTATTGATAACTCAAATACATGCATAAGCTAATTAAAAAATTATTCAATCAATGACGTTTTTGATAACACGCTATACATTTCTGAATATGCACACTACGATAACCCCCATTTCTTATACCACGCATATATTTCCACACAAAACGTGACACCAATCGATCATTTTGTTTAAATTCATTAGTAAAATGGTTTAAAACTTCTTTAAATGATAATGCTTTACACATATGATGAATAAAAAATACACAAAATTCTCCACAGACGGATGACAGAGTACTTTGCAACTGCGCATTTTGAAAACATATCCGCTTAACAACATTTATATTCAAAAAAGCTAATATTTCTTGCGGGGGAGAGTCCGTATGAATCAAAAAAATATCCTCTTCTCTTTTGATCGATATAGCAGGCTAACCAATGTTCTCCGGGTAATGTATGTGGGTCCGTATTTATAATGAACGCTGCAGGCACATTGGTCAGTTTATCAATCGGTAGCAAGTCACATACCCCCAAAAATATATCCTTGGAAAAAGGATCCGTCTTTAAAATGTGTGTCAACTCTAAAGTGTTCATGCTTATCTTTAGAGGTAATCGTACAGCACTTCCCTACGTTGATTTATTTCGATAATATTTTCAAACTGACCGTAAACCAACAGATTTATGGTGCGTTCCAATGCCCTGGAAAAACGTATTTTGGCCCTCAGGTTACCGGACCGAATGAGTGAGAAGTGGGTATTACACTCTTGATCAGGAGATAGATCGAAAGGAAATAACGTATAACCGTTCACAAATTCTTCTCTGTCGATGATAACTCCCGAATCGGTGCAGTTCTTCTGCGCCAATTGTAAAAATGCCATATATTCACGTACAGCATTAAAAGTGTTCAAAATCGGGTTGAAACGGTTTTGCGGGTATTTGTTCACCATCCAGATAGAGCCACAAAATTCACATTGTTATGTTTAAAGCATAAAGGGCTTCTGTCGTAAGCGCCAGAAAATGCTTCATTATCAACAAATGCTAAAATTACAAACTTTGGTATCTCCCCCAGGAACAGATTCTCTTGATTACAAACTCGGCTTCCTGTTGGTACGCTGAATACTTTCATACTAACTCGTTCAATGGCGTACTTAGCATTACCGGTTAAAAGTGCTTGGGCGTGACCTATTCGCACGGCCGGCGAAATTTGCACACGTTTGATGAATAGCGTCGCGTTTAGAATTTGCACTTTCAATGGGTCCTGTTCTGCAGACATTAAACAAAATGTATCTTTATTTCTGGTGAGTTTTATTTTCAAGTCCAAACCATTCAGTATGAGTTTTTCTTGGAAAAAAAATATCGCTGTGTAGATGTCCTAGTAGTTCTACAGTTTTTCCTCGTTCTGTCATTTGAGCCCGTTTTGTAAAACCATTATTGTCTCCGTTTAGCACACGGTCTTGATGATGCCCGGCTGTATCTTTGTAGAATAAACCGGCTGTAAACTGTGTAGACAAAGCATCGGCGCTATAATTCAGAAGCGTCTCGATGTATGCTCTGTAAGAGTACAAATTATTAGATTGTGATATTAATCTATCACCAAGGGTGACATCCAGTTGATTGAACAGAGTTGCTATAGGGTAGTTGATTAGACTGACGCGCGCTCCTTCAGGAATTTGCGAGTTGTCATTTTTTACAATTTTACACGTAATATATAATAGGGTGTTATTCAAATCAAAATAATGTTCTCCGCTCCCTGCGATGTAGAATTCAAGCGGTGAAGTTTCAGAAATGGCTGCGAGCGGCTGCACTTCTACATACAGACTTTTTTCTATGCTGGTCTGTGTCGGTTTTATATCAAACAGGTCCAGTTCGGATTTGGCACACTCCACGGATGCTGTATGGATAAACGCCATGATAGCAGCTTAAAAGATGTTTTCCTTTCTCAGTCTCGATGTCTCTCTTTTTTCTAGACTTGCTGCTCGCCTCTTTATTAAGGCGCCGTGCTGCGCTAGGAGGAAATGCTGCAACGTGTTTCCGCTTCTTCTTTGGAATTTGTTTGCCTATGTAAACAAGTCCTGATCCCTCCTGAGGTTGATCGGCCATTCTGCTCATAACGGCTGTTGAAACATGCCCCACAATATCTTTTGCAATGTTCTTAGCGGCGGTTTTCACATGAGGTTTTACAATATCCAAACCGCGTCTGAACAACGATACAGCCTTTCTGAATAAATTGCGAAAAATACCTCCCAATCCGCATCCATACATATACGCGCTACCATGGAAGCCTGGAAGGCCGTGCCCGGCCTGCGACTTGTAATAAGCGCTGTAAACATGCGGCTCACCGTAAGTTTTAACAACCACCATCCTTGCTTGTTTCAGTAAAAACCACCCCTCCGTGGACGAAAGTGTAGTTTAACGATGGCCTTCCTGTATTTGAATGACACATTTGTGTTCTGGTCGTTCTTTATCTCGATGGTTATGTGATCAAAATGGTATTTACTCACGGGTATGTAATCGGGTTTTGAACGTTGTGTAATTATTTCATTATTGTTTCCTGTAGAGGAACAAAGCTTTCCCCGACACGTTAATGTTCTATTATATCCGTGTACACGAAAAGCATGTAAAAGCTGTCTTTTATATCGGCGCACATGCGTCCTTTTATGTTGGTGTCAGTGCGATTAGAATCAATACCAAGAATGTGCGTCAATCGATCACTGGCTATAAAGGTGTCTGTACCCGTAACTGACACTGTTCTTTCTAACTCATTATAGTACACCTTCAAGTCCAGGGGTTGTTGTTTGTTAGCAATTGCTTCATTAATATTTTTCACCAAACTTTTAACATCGCTATAATATCCGGATTTTATCTTGAGTTGTTTGAGGGGCCCTCCTGGACAACCCACATATCACACCCTCGTGAGGTTCAAAGGTATTCCATGTGTGCGTATACTGGATTTCTGATAAAGCAACCTCCCATTCTCCTTTTAAGAACACCGGCTTGGAAAGTTTTGTTGTATAATTGGAAATCTCATTTTGAGGATACATTAAAGAAGAGGCGTTACTGGGTAGAGTGATATAAAATGCGTTTTCTTCCATCGCTATACATTTTAGATACTAGTCAGTTGATTTTTCTCGATCCAGGTATTAAATGATGTTGGCTGTCCTAACCATTTAACGTAGTAGAATTTTTTTTCCTCTTTCCGTCTTCTGTCTTAAAAAATTTTCTATTCTGTAAACACGATTAGTGTTTGGAGGAATCTTTTGTATTTCTTCGGCATAAAATGACCCCTCAATAGGTTCACCGTTACAATCTTTTAATATATAAAGTGGTTTTACACCTTTGGTATTTATACCGTACACTGTAAATATTTCATCTGTGAAAGTCTGTTCGTATCCTTTATCAAAAATACCTGTATTTAGATATTCTGACCTGGTCTCCAATTTTCAGTGTCGGTGTAATCCTTTTACTCTTGAAATAATCGCCATAAACAGTTTTCCATACGGTTAGACTCTTATCCCTCGATACCTCAGCTGGGATGCAGCGTATTGTCCGATGTGCGGTGTGGTTATAACTAAATATTAGGTCGGGGAGAACATCTATATATCGGTATGTGTTACGAGAGGTGAAATAGCGCCACATTTTGGATTTTAGAGTTCTGTTAAAGTGTTCTACAATCGCCGCTTTCACGGTGTTATTTGTCACAAAATGTAGGATTCTGTAGTTTTTTAATAATGCATTTACATCTCTGTTTAGGAATTCTTTTCCTCTGTCTGTAACTTTTGAGGTACACGGCCTTCCTGAAATATAGTCTTAAAGGCATCTGCTACGCTTTTTCCCGTTTTAGTCCTCAAAACTACGGCCCAAGCATATTTGGATAATACGTCTAACGGTCAGAATATATTTTATTCCGCTGTTGTATTTTGCAAATTCGATCATTGAGACAAGATCCCCTTGCCATTGACCATCGATGTCGGAGACACAAATCATATTACGTTTAAAAATGTTTCTTGCAGGTTTGTGTAATGTATAAGTGTCTTGTTCTGTCAGCCATTCTTTAACCGCTGATCTTTTTAATCCGGGTGTTTGGGTTGCCTGAAACAGTTTCTCAATACTGCCAAAGCTAGCAGTTTCTTTTGGTGTTAAGTATATTTTTTGCATTAACTTATTATGATTATTACACAATGTATTTTGTGCCATGCTTTATACTGTCTTTATATAAAATGTATATAGTTTTCAAACAACCTTTTGTTTCATCCGAATATCCACAGATGTTCCTATTAAATGTTAACCATGCCTTTAGGCTCTAGACGTTTCATTGATAATAGGACAACCTAGTCATTGTTTAGGTTTATGATAGGTCATTAGTAGCATCACATCATTTTAGGCTCGTGATGACTCATTAATAATAGGATAGACTAGTCATTAGTAGTAAGACAGAGCTATCTGTTGCTCAAGTAACATGTCCTTTGTGTTGTTGAGTTTTGTCTCCTGTAGTGATCGGGTTAAGTTCATTCTCTAACTACGCATTGTGGAGGTAAGAAGTCGTGTATTTCTGGTAAGGCAGTTAATGCCAGTCTGTATTTGTCACTATGAAAAATTTTTCTGTTTTTTATTCAAACCCTAATCATTGTAACTGTTTTTCTGTAGAAATGCTTATTTTCTGTTTTTTATTCAAGCCCTAATCATTGTAACTGTTTGTTTCTGTAGAAATTTTCTTTTCTGTTTTTTTATTCAAACCCTCTTTCAATTAAAAATATGCCCACTATTTGTAAAAACATGTAGCAACATATAAAATACCTAATATAAACGTATTTTGGTACGGTGAATGAGACCAGATACGTGCCAAAAAGGGTTATTAATCGTATTTTGGTACGGTGAATGAGACCAGATACGTATAACAAAAGGTGTGTTTAATTCATTATAATAAAATAGGTTTATAATCAGAAATTGAATGAAATCAATCGCGTATAAAAAAGGGGCGCGGTTATTGAAGATCAAAGGGGCGTGGCACCTGTCAAAAAGTTTGAGATTTTACTGGGGGCGTGGCTAAAAAGGTTTGTTAACCCTGCCCACAAAGGGGCGGGGCACCTGTCAAATTAAGTTTGACAACATATATACCCTCTTACTACTCAAATACTTTCCCAACCACAAGTTAAGCTCACAGGTCTATAATTTCCAGACACAGAGTTTTTGAACCCTTTTTGAATATCCTCCAGTACAGCTACTCCTGAGCTGATGCACCCAACATCTTCACTCAAGTGGGCAAATCTGTTAGGCTGCACAAGGTCAGGACTAGCTAAACCTTTCCTCCCCCTTTACCACCATGTGTAACTGTTACCCAACTGCATGCCTGTTCCCCAGCTGACTTATCCCTCCAGGGGCAGGCTGGGCCGGGGGCAGGGGGGCAATTGCCCCCCAGAATCTACATTAAACGGCCACGCGGCCGCCCCATTTAAGCGGCTGATCCGGCCACACCAGGGCCGTCTTTAACGCCCGCAGCATCCGCGGTAGGCCGTCCGAACTGGGCGGCACACCGAAATGCCATTGCAGCCGAGCCATATTCAAGGGGGGGGGTTGCATTGGGACAACAATTAAATGCAAAATGGGGTGGCTAGGGGGTATAAGTACACAAAAGGGTGGTTGGGGCACCACATAAATCAGTACACAAAGGTGGGGGTTGGGGGGCTGGGTTCAAATTACATGGGTCAGTCATTAACACTGCAAAGGGGGGCATCAATACACAAGTGAGGGGGCTGGCTGGGGACATCACATAAATCAATACACAAGGCTGTTGGGGCATAATGTACAAAGGGGGCTGGCTGTGGGCACAAATCCACATGGGGCAATACACAAGGGGCATAATGTACAAAGGGGTCTGGTTGGGGGCACAAATCCACATGGGGCAATACACAAGTGTGGGGGGAAATACATTAAAACCAAAGTGGGGGGCTGGCTGGGCATCAATACACAAGGGGGAAAAACAAACAAACAACAAACCAGTGTGAAAAGCATTTTGAATGTGGGTGTGAGTATCGCAGAGCCTGTCCTGGTGTGTGTGTGTTTGGATATCGGTGTGGCAGAGCCTGTCCTGGTGTGTGTGTGTGTTTGGGCGTCGGTGTGGCAGAGCCTGTCCTGGTGTGTGTTTGGGCATCGGTGTGGCAGAGCCTGTCCTGGTGTCTGTGTGTTTGGGTGTCAGTGTGTCAGGGCCTGTCATGGTGTGTGTGTGTGTTTGGGTGTCAGTGTGTCAGAGCCTGTCCTGGTGTATGTGTCTGGGTGTCGGTGTTGCAGAGCTTGTACTGGTGTGTTTGGGTGTCGGTGTTGCAGAGCTTGTACTGGTGTCAGGCTGTTTGGGGACAAAATTGGCTCACCCTGGGCTGTTTGGGGATAAAGTTGGCTCACTCTGGACTGTAATTTGTTAATGTTATCTTGGCGCTGGTCGGGTTCTATGTGGGCAGTGTGGACACCAGGGCTGGCTTTGAGGGTGTGCATCCTATGATCTATGCCTGTAATTTAAGGGTTTTTTGCTATACCTTTAATGCTTAGTTATGTGATTTCCAGTTGATCTGTACCTGCAAAGCTGGGTTTGTGTGTTATTCTGCTATGCTATGTTTGCATACATTATTTATGTATACCTGCAAATACAGAGTTTGTATTTCTTATTCAGTTGATCTATACATGCACGTGCTGTTTACATGTGTTGTTTATTTGATCTATACCTGAACTACCGGGAGTAAGTAAAACAGAGTTGTGGCTTAGTGAATGAGGGACAAAGGGACTCTGGGGATAATTACAGGCAGGGGCCCAAGGAAATGCCTAGGGTCCAATTTTTCCATATTTAAATTTTATTTTGTTACAAAGATTAGCTGTTTTTTAATGTATTAAACATAATTTTTTTACTCCCAGTCCCATCACATTACATCAATATGCGTTAGAAAATCAGGAAAAGATGGGCATGTATAGTGGGCTGATTCGGTGGCGCAACGGGCCACTTGACTAGACTTGCCCCCCAGGCCTTAGGCTGCCAGCCCTCCCCTGTATCCCTCCTTCTTCACTACCTGCCCCCACTACACTCTGCTCAGTGAGCAGCAGACTATTCAAGATTGTCTATCTCTCTCAAAGTTGCAATTTGCTTCTCCAGATCTCTAATATGAGCTTCCAGAGAAGCCACTTGCTCACACCTGCCACAGAGGTATGGACCCTGGACAGATTCATCCAGGCATGCATACATGAGCCATACTCACAATCAAGTATAGGTAAAAATAAATAAATTAGAAATCTACAAAATAACAGTCAAACAAGAACACCCGTCAACAATAAAAATTAAAAAGTACAGAACTATAGCTCAACAAAAACAGTCCAATAAATATATAACAGTATAAATACAGTACCTTGTGTAATCCCTTTTTCTCTTTTCAACTCCTGTTTCTTTTTATATCCTACTTAAAATAGCCTACTAGAAAAGAGACTCTCAATGCAGAAGCAACTCAAGTGAGCAAGCTCTGTGAGTTACTTGGGGCTTTATATAGATAAACCCACACAGGTGAAACTAGGTAACCACTCCCCTCAATTAACAGGTGCAGCACACAGAAGAAAAAACACACCAAAAAAAGCACCCAAACAGATGACTGAGTAATTAAATGCAACCAAATAAAACTTTTTATACCACTTGTACATTGTTAAATTTAGAGTAATATTCATCTTACCTCAACTCACCTGCATGCTACTTTTAGTGAATAGTTCATATTGTCTGTCACCGTACATGTTAGCATATTGGCTAATAACTTGAGAAACTTATCACACTAACTTTTAGAATTTTTACTGTAGTATATCTATAGCAAGGAGGCATTGTAACTAGTGTCTTTATCAAGGGCATTTTAGGGTGTTCATCTTTATTACTTTTTGCAAGAGGGACAATAGAATCTTTTTTATATATATATATATATATATATATATATTTTTTGGATTGCACACACTTGTCATTTTTTAATCCAACACATCTGTAATAAAAATATAGGGCCAATACAAACTTCATATAATTGGAACACATATAAATGTATGTGCGTCCAAAATAGGCAGAGTCACTTAGATGCAAACAGAGGTGAAACATTTAATACGAACAAAAATAGAAGAATATAAAAAGAAGATAACAAAAACAATACAAAACAAGTCTTACAAAACCTTGGAAAGGAATTTAGTTCATGGCATCTGTCCTATGCATTCCTGAGGATGGAGGGAGGGAGGGAGGGAGTGTTGAGACGTGAAGAGGTCCGTGGATGGCAAGTACATCTCCCCTCTCCTGCCATGCTTCTCCAATGCCTAACTTATATACGGTTTGGATAATGTCAGTCTTGTCAGTCTATTGGTCTTCACCTAATTGGGTAAACATGCTCACTAAGATCTTTACACGTCAAAACCCTATTTTAGGTGGTCACTGTACGCATACTGTAATGCCCTTTTACAGTTACAACTATACCATGCATTAGCAAGTTACTATCCTATCTATAGAATGCCCGTTCAGCAAATCCTTCATTCCATATTTTAAGGTCAAGGAAACCTTGAAGCCTATTATTGAAACCTATTAATATATCTTAATAATCATTTATTTATGAACAATGATTACATATCTTTGACTATTGCCTATACCAATAATTATATATGGTCCTTTTCTTAACTGGGGTTAGAAGAGATGTTAAATGTGTTAGAATCTTTTACAGCATCTAAAGTGAAACCACAGCTTGCTTGCAAAACATTCAACCATAGGGCTTTTTGAAATGTAAATACTGCAAGTACAATGAATAGTATGCTCAACTCGCTTACTGAAACATTTTGCTGTCACATTCAATGTCTTGTGTGGAAACAATTTACTATGTGTGCTCATTTCACTTTGTTGTAGATTAATCATTTTTAAATCAAAGCCACTGGCTAGAGCATTTGCAATAGCATATACCACTACCTCCCTCTTCCTTTTGACAGCAAATATGGTCAATTTTTAAGACCATATGAGCTCCACCAAACAAAGGTCTCTGTACACTGTAACAGAAGTTCCATATCTGTGAGATACAACCCAATGATTGGACATGTGATGGATTTGTAGTGTTTGCTCTGATTCAGGTGCTTGCACAAACTGATGTGCTAGGACTAAGGTGTCAATTAGCCCTAAGTACGAAGGGAAAAGCATGGAAGTCGAATATTGACATACATTTATAATATTGTCCCCAAACCACTCGTCTTTCTCAATCCCCCATTTATCACAGTATGTGAGGGAAATAGTTTATGGTCACCCATTTTTCTGAGGGATTAAACTCAACCACTTTGTTTGAAGGATTGCCACTACATTGCCAAACATCAAGTTTTTGCATTTCAGCTTTGAAGCCAAGTGTTTGGGATCTCTTGGACCTTCCCCATGCTCTTATGGGTAAAAGCTGTAGATTTCTGCAAACCTTTGCCTTCTGTGAAGACTCAAGCAAGGGGTGTCCATGGTCCACAGGTATTTTAAGTTTGGTGTCTTGGAGTAGATCTTTGAGGAATCCAGTTCCTCCAGATAGTCCTCATCCTTAATCAAGTACAGTATCCAAAAGTCGCTTTAAATTCTGTGTACAGCTGCGCAGTAGTGCAATTCTTTTTGTTCTCCTGCGTGGTGTTAAGTGCAGTAAGGTAGGGCTAGTACAATCTGGAATGTCTTTTTCTACCTTGTGTTCAACATTCCATAACTAAACCAAAAAAAGATCATTGCTTGAATATGATGGATGAATTTAAAAACACAGCAGATGTGCTTACAAGGCAAGAAGTGTTTTTTGCCAATCCTCACATGTGCACATTGGGAAATTTTAAGAACAGTTTACAGAATAGTCTTGTCACATGCCTGGCGGGTCTAACCGTCGGGTAGCAACCGCAGCCGCTGCGAGGTAGGGGGAGACCCCCCGCTTCGGTCCGGCAGCCACAGCTGCCGAGAAGAAGAGGGAGACCCCCTGCTTTGGATCAGCAGCAGCAGCCGCCGCGAAAAAGGGGGAGACCCCCCGCCTCTGCACGGCAGCTCCAGCCGCAGCCGCCGCGAAGAAGGGGGAGACCCCCCGCCTCTGCACGGCAGCTCCAGCCGCAGCCGCCGCGAAGAAGGGGGAGACCCCCCGCCTCTACACTCCAGCCGCAGCCGCCGTGAAGAAGGGGGAGACCCCCCGCTTCTACACAGCAGCCGCCGCTGCGAGGAAGAGGGAGACCGCCTACCTGCACGGTGCGTCCTCAGCAGCTGCAGCCGGGAGACGGGTCCTCTTCTGGAATCCGGACTCGTTCTTCTTCGCGCCACCTAGTGGCGCCGGCTGGTACTACCTCGACTTATATGGGAAGACTACGTAATCGCCAACCACAAGATGGCTGCGCAGGAAGTGACGTATCGGCACTTTGAATTTTGGCGGGAGATCTCCAATTAGTGCCTAATTTCCTGTGCCTATTTAAGAGACTTCCTAACTCTGAGACCTTGCCTTCTGATGGTCGTGCCTATCTCGGTAGTGCCTTCCCAGTACGCGTTCTTGTTGGTTCCTGTTGTTCCTGTTATTGACCTCGGCCTGTTCCACGACTATCCTGATATCTGGTATCCTGACCTCGGCTTACTCCTCGACTATCCTGATATCTGGTATCCTGACCTCGGCTTGCTCCTCGACTATCCTGCTCTCCGGTATCCTGACCTCGGCTCTCTGGACCATCCTTTGCCAGTCCTAACTGACTACGGTGTCTCCGTATGACTCGCTCTAAACTTGAAACACTCCTGCTGTGTAATTGACACAAGTAATATCTGCATCAGAGAGAAGTTCACATTTTTGCGTCACATGAGAAACAAAATCTCTTGAATGGGAATTCATTTGGACATGCCTGCAAAATATTTTTTATAACAAGAGTACCAAAAGATGGAAAAAAATTATTTTAACGAAATTTGGGAGGGAAACCCGTGCTGCCACTATACTTGGGAAAAGAGAATTTACGGTGAGTAAAATTACTGTTTTTCCCGGCGTATAGTGGCAGTACCGGCGGGATATATCAAGACCCCCCCCCCAAAAAAAGGGAGGGAGTTAGATCTTAACAGCATGAGAGACCTGACGTCCAAACTCAGCTGCCGAAGCAGAGGAAATGTCCTGTCTGTAATGTTTAATGAAAGTGTTCCATGAGGACCGCGTTGCTGCTTTACAAATCTCCTCTGGAGAGACTGAAGACCTGGAGGCCCAAGAGACAGAGACGGATCTTGTGGAGTGAGCCTTAATCTGAGGAGGAATAGTCGCACCACAGGAGTCATATGCCAGCTGGATGGAGTCTGTGAGCTATCTGGCCAGGGTAGATTTAGACACAGCTTGACCTGAAGATATTCCATGGAACTGAAGGAACAGATGGTCAGATGAACAAAAGGAAGCGGTACGCTCCAAATATACGGTAAGAGCTCTCAACATCTAGAGAGCGCCAGTCACTTTTTTCTGGTGTCATAGGGTTTGGATAAAATGTTGGCAGGACTATAGGCTGGTTATTATTAGCTTGAGATAAGACTTTAGGCAGGAATGACGGCCTGGGATACATAACCACTTTGTCTTGATAAAAGATGAGAAAATCTTTTGAGGCTGAGAGAGCCTGGAATTCCCCAATCCGTCGTGCTGATGTGATAGCTACTAAAAATGCTGTCTTCAGGGAGAGGACTTTAAGTGAAACCTCTTGGAGAGGTTCAAACGGAGTCGAAGCACAGAGCCTCGAGCACCATGGTAAGATCCCATGGTGGAAAAAACGATCTAACAGGAGGTCTCTTAATCGTGATGGCCTTAAAAATTCTCCGAATGAAACGATCAGACACCTGACAAGAGCAGACACCTGACCTTTAAGTGTTGCAACCTTGAGGCCCGCTTTAAATCCCACATGTAAAAAGCGCAGAATGACCGGAATGGATGGAGGAGAAGTCTGCAGGCCTTAAGACTGAAACTGTTGTGGAAATCAAACGTTGTGCTGACCACCAGACTTCTTTGAATGCATAAAAGTTTATTCCGGATACAAGCAGCTGCAGGGAGATCTGCACAAAACCAGGCAAATCTAACAGCTTTACATTTTCACACACTATATATACATTGATAACAAAAGAAAATAAGTAAACTCATACTAAAGGCTGGCACAATTTTAATATCTCTGGGTTTACCATAAAAGGCAAAAACCTAACCTACATAACATTAATATGTATGATATGGGTGGGGTTTCAGTTATTTAAAGCAGACATCCTGTGTCCTGAAGTTGACCCCAAGTTTACACTTATGGTCCAGTTTCTCACCAGCTGATTCAGTTTATATAATTTGACCTATGCCCTCTACCATATATGTCATGTCATGTTCCTCAACAGAACAATACTACCTCCCAGTGTATCAGACTCTTATCACCAAATTGCAGAAAACAGTTTTCTGCGCCTTTATTTTTAGAGAGGCATGCCAGTAATTCTAAACATTTTTATTTAATCATTTTTCTTAGACTTTTGCATTATGTGCCAATTTCATATTACATTTAATCAAAGGTACCTTCTCAGGGAATTGCCCAATTTTCTCCAATAAATAATTTTATATACCTCATGTGAATTCCTGGTAATTAAATACCAAACCGGGGTTCCCTTTTCCTGGGACCACCACTTCCTTGGAACTAATTTTGCACAATCATACACCAAGAACTTATTTTTCCTGGACCAGATACAATTACACACAATTATCTACTTGCGCTTGCTCTGAGTCCACTACATCAACGTCACCATGGCCAGTCTCCTCCCTTAAAGGTATTTATATTAATACCCGGGACCTTCTATCAAATATAACCTGACCGTCCTTCAACCGTCCTTAGGGGTCTCATGTGTACCACTTCATTCAGCCCTCAATTTAACACGCAACTGGGTTTTCCTCAGACCACCCTTGCAATCAAGATACCCTGGTCAATACCCGAAAGGCTAGCAGGGGTCTTGGGGCAGCTGCAGTCTGATTATTACCCAGTCCCGACCCACCTGGGTCTCAGTCACACAGCACTCACACATGTTCCTAGGTATACAACCTTAATATTAACGTTTATACATTCAAAGTAAAAAAAATCCCGTCACCAGGAATATCTTACCCTCCAAGGGAACAATACCACTCGCAGGAGACACAAACAATAGACATTTCAAAAGGTGTCTTACCTCTTAATAGCGCGCTGGGCTTGTGTGTCCTGGAGAGAGTCCCAAGGAAAGGTTCGATCAGGTTTCCTGGATGTTGGGATTCTGCCGACTACGCCAAAAACTGTTGTGGAAATCAAACGTTGTGCTGACCACCAGACTTCTTTGAATGCATAAAAGTTTATTCCGGATACAAGCAGCTGCAGGGAGATCTGCACAAAACCAGGCACATCTAACAGCTTTACATTTTCACACACTATATATACACATTGATAACAAAAGAAAATAAGTAAACTCCTACTAAAGGCTGGCACAATTTTAATATCTCTGGGTTTACCATAAAAGGCAAAAACCTAACCTACATAACATTGATATGGGTGGGGTTTCAGTTATTTAAAGCAGACATCCTGTGCCCTGAAGTTGACCCCAAGTTTACACTTATGGTCCAGTTTCTCACCAGCTGATTCAGTTTATATAATTTGACCTATGCCCTCTACCATATATATCATGTTCCTCAACAGAACAATACTACCTCCAAGTGCATCAGACTCTTATCACCAAATTGCAGAAAACAGTTAACCTCTTCCTACCCACACTCTCCACATCCTAAGATTCCACAACACCATTCAAGAAATTTCCTCCAGGTTCTTAGATACATTCTTGATGTAGATAGTCTTAATGAACCCAAGAGGAGATTAGTCATAACTGGGTCTATACCTTGATTTTTCAGGATCAGCCTTGCAGCAGCCAAGCCGTCAATCTGAACATTTGAAGGGTGTGGAGTGGAATTCCCTTCATCTCCAAAACGTCTGAGGACAACGGAAGTTCCCAATAAGTTACCGAAAGCTGGCAAAGGTCTGAAAACCAGCTCCGGTTTGGCCAGAATGGGATAACTGCCAGCACTCTTGCCTTGTCCATCTTGACCTTGAGCAAGACTCGAGGAATCATAGACACCGGAGGAAAGATGTATGCCAGGTTGAATCGCCACTTGATCTCCAGACCATTCAGAAAAGGAGAGGCAAAAAGAGGGACTTTCCGATTCAGTCTTGTCCCCATGAGATCCACTTCTGGCAGGCCTACTATTACCACCAACCCTTGAAAAATTGTCGGGTGAAGGGACCATTTTGCTTGAGAACATCTGTTTCTGCTGAGATCGTCTGCTAGTACATTGTTCTGACCTCTGATGTGGACTGCAGAGATAGTTTCTAGATTTTCTTCTGCCCATAGCATGATTTTGGTGCATAAACTTTGGAGACTGGTTACTCTCGTACCCCTTTGTTTGTTTATATAGGCTACTGTTGTGGCGTTGTCGGATTCAATCTTCACTGGGTTGCCGAAAATCCACGGTTTGAAGAATACTAGAGCCTTGAAGACAACATTTAGTTCCCTGAAGTTCGAGGATTGACGCGCTTCTTGCGCTGACCACTTCCCTTGTGCTGTGTGAAGTTGGAAATGAGCTCCCCAACCAGTCTGGGATGCGTCCGTGGTAACTATCAGCCACTGCTTGGGCTGGAATGACAGACCGCTTATCAAATTTCTTTTGACCTTCCACCACTCTAGTTCTTGAAGTACTTCCTGAGATCAGAATGTTCTTGTCTAGGTCCTCGTCCGTCCTGGACCAGTGGGACAGAAAGTGCCACTGCAGAGGCCTCATTCTTGCCTGTGCCCAGGCTACCGCTGGCATGGTGGAAGTCATAAGTCCCAAAATGCTCATCACCCTTCTGATAGAGCAGAGGGGATATGCTTGTAGCTCGGCGACACTTAGCCGAATGCGTTTCGCCTTGTCTTTTGGAAGATAGAGACGTAGAGATCTTAAGTCTACCCGAAACCCCAAAAACTTGATCTCTGTGGTTGGGTTTAAGTGTGACTTGGCTACGTTCAGAAGCCAGCCGTGGTCTTTGAGAAGAGTGATCGTCACTTGAAGATCTGTTAAAAGTTGTGCAGCGGATGAAGCTTTTATCAGCCAGTCGTCCAGATATGGAACCACAGCTATTCCCCTCAATCTCAGTTCTGCCGCCAAAGGAGTAAGACTCTTGGAGCAGTTGATAGGCCGAAGGGTAGCGCCTTGAAAGTGATGTAAGCCTTTGCTTGTATTTACTGCAACTCTCAGAAATTTCCTTGACTTTACTGCTATTGGCACGTGCAGGTGAGTTCCTGTAGGTCTAGGGAAGCCATATAATCCCCTCTCTGAATCATTTGAGTGACCGAAGAGATGGTTTCCATACGGAAGCGTTGATATGGAATATATTGGTTGACGGACTTCAGATCCTGTACGGGACGAAAAGTGCCCCCCCTCCCCCCCGGCTTTGAGACCAGGAACAAGCGAGAGTAAACTCCCTGAAATAGCTGTATCTTTGGAACGTTTTCTATAACTGCCTGCTTGAGGAGTTTTGATGCTGCCATAATCAACGCTGCATTCTTGTCCAACGATGGGTAAGAGGATATTAGGAAACAACTGCGTGGAGACCTGCCAAATCTTATGGTGTAGCCTTCCTATATATGATCTGACAGATCCATGGGTTGCTGGTAGTCTGGAACCATCTTTCCCGAAACATCTGAAGGCAACCTCCCACTTTGTCAGAACCGTCTCGCCCTATCTTGTCTAGCCGCTTTAGGGTGAAATCTGGAATCTTTATTTTGTTTCTGAAAGGAAGATTTATCCGATGGCCTGAAATATCTCTGCCTATTGTAGGGATACCTGCGGTTCCATTTAGGCTTGACATCTTGAGGCAGCGCTTTCTTGGTGTCCGACATTTGTTTCAAAAGTTCTTCCAGAGGAGAACCAAAAAGCTTTTTTTCTCTCAAACGGAAGATCGCACAGTGAAGACTTTGATGCAGAATCAGCATTACAGGATCTAAGCCAAACTGCTATCCTGGCAACCGTAGAAAGCCCCCTATATAACGGGTGGATATCTTGACCAATTCTTCCACCGTGTCAATCAAGAATTCATTAGAAAGTTTAAAATTTTTCAAAAGTGGAGAAAGATCCTTATCTGCATCCTCCAGAACCTGATCTTCCAATTTCTGGAACCATAAGCCTTGAGCTCTCGCTACTGCTGCTCCTGCTGATGCTGCTTTCCTTTGAAGACCTGATGCTTAGAAGATTCTTCTATTAGCGGTCTCTGCTCTTTTACTCTTTCAGGCCGGAAACCTCTCCAATCGGCAACATAGTTTTCTTAGATAACTGAGCAATCTGGACATCAACTTTAGGAAGCTCCTCCCACATGTCATCTTGAAGCTTGAAAATTTGTTTGAAGTGTGTTGAAACAAACGCTCGTTTAATTGGATGTTTCCACTCACGCTGTGCAAATTCCATTAGGTGAGGCAAAATTGGAAAACCCTTTTTCTTAGCTTCTGGGTTCAGTAATATCTGGTTTACTTCTTTAACTAATTTCCCCAGTTCTTGGGAAGGAAACCCGGATTCGGACTCTGAATCTTCAGAACTAGACACATCCATAGAAGAACGAGAACATTCCCCAGATGACAATTTTGATGTGGATGAACTTCGCTCTCTCCTGCGTTTCTTAGTTGGCTTGTCGTTCACCGTTGTTTGGCAGCCTCTTTAAATGCTTGAAATGTTTCAGACAAATTTATCCTGGAACCAGGATAGAAAGGACTGCATATCCTTCTGTTTCTCCTTTGCCAGGATATCTGCTAAACACTGCTGGCACATCTTCTTCCTGTAGCCGTCAGGGAGAGGAGTGTTACATTCAAGGCAAGCCAAATGTTTAGACTTGCATGAAGCCTTTTTGGGAGGAGCAGAAGGCATTTTATCCTTCTCTGGAGATGAAGGGGTTAACATATTTTTTGGTGTATCAAGATAAAGATCACCAAAAACCGTGTGGGGGTTCAGAAAACACGGAAACCTGTCCTGACACACACTCTTGTGGTCACAGGTTTGCACAGCGTAAATAGGCAGCCAAAATCGGATGATCTGAGCCGCACATGCACTGTAGCACGGCCGGATCATCAGTGGAACGCATAGCCACCCGGGCGTGCGTTCCACTGTACTGTGCATGCTCCTCCCCTGCCTGTAACAAATCACCGCTACAGATTCACTCTGTAACGCGGTGCCACAAAGACCAGCCGAGCTCCCACCCGGGGAGCGAACGGACTGCAGGAACCCCCTCTCGCCGGACACAACCAGTGTGCCGACCGATATGGAGCAAAAGCCCCAGTGCTCGTCCCTGCGGGACAAAAGAGAATTGAATGCCGATCACCGGTACGTGCGGTTATAGGGTAAGGGGGAGTGGAGCTTAACCCCTTCTATCTTTTATAGTGTTTGTCCCGGGGAAGAGAGCAAGCCCGCCGGTACTGTCACTATACACCGGGAAAATATATATACGTTCAAATAAGAGTTTTCATTCAAATAGAGAACTGTGCTTTATCTGCTTGTGTTCCAATCCCACTGTGATTTGGACCACATGCCCTCTTACTTTTCAATTATATTAACAATTAACCCCTTCGTTCCCCTATAGACGTACCGGGACGTCCAAAAAACGCCCACAAAGAAACCCCTACGGATGTCCCGGTACGTCCAGCCCTTCGTGCAGCGTCAGGGACACATCCCTGCCGCTGCACGGGAGACCAGGCTGTCGTTTGACAGCCTGGACTCCCCACTGACAGCAGAAGCCGGCTTTGCCGGGTTTCTGCTGTCCGATCGCCTGTTACAGATTCCGGCATGCTGTTACACTGTAAACTGCCCGATCGCGCAGTTGCAAACGCGCGATCGGGCATTCCCTTCCGGGTTGCGTCACTGCTGACGTAACCCGGAAGGTCATCGGAGGACAGGATATCCCCTGCGGAGATATCCTGCCCTCCGATGAGGCACAGAGACGCTACGATCTCTATGCAGGTCTGTGAGGACCTGCATAGAGATCACAGTGTGATCGGTGCAGGGGGATTGCGGGGAGGGGAGTGAGAAACCATCTCTCTCACTCCCCCTCCCGTCCTGTAACAGAAAAGCTGAAAAAAAAAAAAACGGTTAGTCATTTAAAAATAATATTAAATAAATCATTAAAATAATAATATAAATACTAAAAAAAATTATAATGTGAGCTGTGATGTCACTGTGACATCACTGGCATGTTCAGGAGGTCCCTAGGAGGACCTCTTACCATTACTGTGTAAAAAAAAAAAATATATAAAAAATACAAAAAAAAGTAAAAAAATTAAAATAATTAAAAAAAAAATATATATATATATATATAAAAAAAGATAATAAAAAAATTCTTAAAAAAACCTTACATCCCATTGCCCTAGCATAACATCTAGCCAGTATAACCCTCCTGCCCCCGTTCACAACCCCCAAGTCCGTTAAGCCATAGGCATAAAAATTATACAAAATTGTACACCTAATAGTATGCTCCCTGGTGCTGGGAAAGTCTGGAAAATCTATATAAATTACGTATTTCTGAAATCAGGACACCTGAATTGATAAACTTGGAGGGGATTTTCCATCACTTTACCTAATTTTGTGAGGATTCAGAGGGAAAATGTAAAAAAAAATTAGTTTATTTTTCTAATCTTCGCTAGTTTTTACTAAATTTCTCATTCTAAATTTTCAGCTAATCATCCAACTATGGTATCAAACGAAAGCTCTATCTCTCCTTGAAAAAACAATATATAGTTTACATGGGTACACTATTCACAGGAACAGAGAATAATCGCTAAACCGACATACCCCAAAAATTGCAAAATTGCTCTGGGCTTTGAGGTACCAAAAACCCCTGGGATTGAAGGGGTTAAGATAGGCAAGGCATATTTATAATCAAAAGCCAGGATATAAATGTCTTTGTATTGTTATTAGTGTTTCATGTGTAAATTATTTTTTTTTATTACTTCCTCTGACCAAAATTACACCCACAGTACTTGCCACACCGTCTCTATAGCACTCTATAGCAGTCCAACACCAGACTGCCAAGAGCTCCAAGTCAGCAGAACCACAGACGGCGTGAGACAGCATTGGAGGATGTTTGCGCACATGGAGTAGCACAGACATCCAAGTGCATGGCACCTGGATCAGAGCCTTATAAGCAGATCTCTAACATGATATTATAAGGTTTCACTGAATATAAGGTAATGTGACTTTTATAGTATTTGCTCTGAAAAGTACCTTGTGCTACGTTTATATTTTTATGTGCATAATTAGGGTACTCTCAGGCATATGTGATATTCTACCCATTAATAGCACTCTTTTCACAAAGGTACAAAAGTCATTTCATTAAACAAGCTTAGAAAGTGATCTATGATCACTTTTTTCCCTTAAATGGTGTTGCTGTAATGCCTCGAGGCATTCAGAAACGCCAAGATTGGCATCAGGGGCCTAAGCTTCAATGGTGTTGCTGAAATACCTCGAGGCATTTAGCGACACCAAACACTCACCCCAGGGCGCGCTGTGACTGTGGGGAGCGGTCACAACAGACACTGTGAGTGAAGTTGGAAAAGTTCACCAGAGGGTCCCCAGACCATGCAAGTCAATGGAGCCCAGCTTTCTAATCACAATGTGATTAGTAAAATGTTTAAAAAAAAAAAAAAAAAAAAAATGGTAACATTTTAAAAATTATTCACATAAATATGGAACAAATTATAGAACATGGTTTCCAATACCATAACTTACTTTTGTAGGCATTTGGGAAAAAGTTCAAATGAAGAACTGTAATTAATTCTTCACGGGTGTAGTTCTTATAATATATATATAGATATGTATGCTTTAGTATTTCATTCTGCCTTTCCAGTCCATTGTTGGTATGAATATTAACATGCAATTCTCCTATAAGCATGTGCCCACTTCTATATAAGAAAAAAGATTTGTTTAAAAATCCAACTTTAACTATGCAGTTAGACACAATTTATTAACTTTTCAGACTTGAAAAAAAAAATGCAAAAAAAGGCAGTGTTGCATTTATTGAAACTTTTAAAAATAGTGTGCTGTATAAAACGCGACTCTACACACAAACATAAATATAACTTGTTAGAACCTCATTCTTTGACAGAAATGTATTACCTTTTATTTCCGGCAACCATTTGTCTTAACAAAGTCTTAATGTTATTCTTGTGCCATATGTGGGATTTAGTAAGCATGCAACGTGCCTTTTGGTGATCTTCCAAGCTAACATCTAATGCAACTCTCCGAAGCATACTTATCACGTTGCCGACTTTCATATACACTGTACTCTCCAGCACTTCCTCTGGGGCATCATTTGACCTTCCGGTGCTCATTCATAGAAGCCCCGGCAGAAGTGCCGGCAGCAGCTGTGGAGGTTGTCTGTGTACATCGCACAGACCTCCACCGGCTGCCCCACTAGAGACTGAGGAATCTGAAGCATTGGGGCCAAGCCTAGGGAAGCACTGGTAAGTCGGGGGAGGGTGAGAGTGGCATATGGTGGGTATAAGGGCTTTCCGGAGGTAGAGTGGCATATAGGGATCTATAACTGGGAATCTGATTCAGGAAACAAGATTGCAAGACAACCAGTGGTAATGGCAAACTTGGTGCATTCAAAGTTGATGTTTTCAAACTCCATAATATTCAATTTTTCATTAACAAATATGTTCCAGAAAAAAATCAGATCTGCAAAATGTAAATAAAGAACAAGTATGCATTAGCACTTTTTTAAATAACTATACAGCACAAATAGGAAGAATTAACCTTTAAATCAACTGGTTTGTTCAAGTCAAAACCATGCCACATAAGAACAAACTTGTTAGTATAAACTCGTCCCATTAAAATCAACACCGGATTGTTTTTTATTTCAAAGTTGTCAACAATTGCTTCAGTGATTCATTTTCAATACTTAACAAAGCTAGTCCAGAAAGTCTTTGCTGTGGAATGGTGCTTCTCAAGTAATTTTTAATCAACTTTAATCTTTAAAATTACCTTTCTTCACTTGCAACTGTAACAGGAATAGAAAGGAACGGTAGCAATGCTATGCACACATCGTGTAGAGTAGTTAAGGCACAATTTTAAACTAATAACCAGTGAGAGTCCTTTACAGTAGAGCAATTTCAAATCTCCTGAAATGTTGAACAGAAGCTCAGAAGTTGTTCTGGGAAAGCTGGTGATATGTCCTTTTGGTAACATTCCTGCAATTGTGTGATGCAGCTTTGAACAAATCATCAGTTTCAGAAGCAAGTACTGTATGTAGGTTGAATTATATTGAAACAATGCATGACAATTCTCATCCCAGCACACCTGTTTGAGAGGTGATTGACGGTGTCTAAACACCTATAAAACACAGTGGTCTTGAGGCATTGCTCCGGATCATGCAATCCTTCATCAATTGATCATCAAAGTGAAGGTTCACTTTCCTTCCTCTCATTTTCGAACGGAGTCTGGATGCCGCACTTTTCTGCCAGTGCTGCCGATGTTTTCTTTGCTTTTTCAAAATTATCCCTAAATTTTGAAGGAGCTTTAACAACTCAGAGGCTACATTTTATGATGTCCAAAATTTTGCTTTGCCAGACAATAAGACAAATCGAATACTTGGATTTGGTTTTTAAGGCTAGCAGCAGCATCTTTCTTTAGCTTTGGGTGACATAAGGCTAAAGCTTTTTTCTAAAGCTTGCATTATGTCTATGAAAGAGAAGAGGCAGCAGTGAATCATGGCAAGAGTTTTTTCCCCCAGAGTAAGTGGGGACTCTGTAGTGAAAGATGACAGAATTTCTCATCTGTATATGCTTTTGCTCAAACTTGTCTGCACCACTTGAAAAAAGCATTGTGAAGTACCAAGTTGAGATTGTGAACTGCGCAGTGAACATACAAGAATACATCCCATTCATTGTCGCTGCTCCATCATATCCCTGACCACGACATTTTGTTATATTGATGTTCTCTATGCAAGCAACAATGTCATGTTCAAGGCCTGCAGCACTCTGGTCCCTAATGACATGAAAACCTCTTTTAGTTGGTCTAGGGTTTTAATCTCTTTCTACAGAAACAAATCTGACTAATTTGATCAACTTTTTTTATGCCCTGTGTAGTATCCATTATAATTTTAATACAACTGTGCCTGTTTAATTTCAGATACAATGCTGCTCCAGACCTTAAAAGAATGTCTATAATTTAATTTTGTATTTTAGGACTCAAGTAATTCACAGATCTTTGTGGTAACTGGATGAGCTGCTTTAGAGCTAACAGCTCTATAATGGAGAGAACATTCCCATTGTTAATTTCTCTCGGACAGCGGAAGGCAAGATTTGCCATTGTCAATGTCACATTAACAACTAGTTGTAATGCTTGCCTCCAATAGTTTCTTTCCTGGCCAATTGCTTTTAATTTTCCTCATCCATGTTTTGTTCTTCCTCCACTGTTAATAGATTATACATGCTTCTATATGAGCTTTGGAACACTCATGTATCTGTATCTGGCAGAAAGCCTTTGTCAGTTTTAAGGTGTCCTCTTTCATATGTACAGGTTCTATTACATTGACATATCATACGCTTAAGTCTCTACATTTTATATAGGTATTTTGAAGAAGGTCCAGAAAGAGAATTGTTCACGATATAAAACGGTGAACTGCTAAATGATCCTTAACATGTATAGCTTAGAAGAAAGGCAAGACATAGAGTGGCATGATAGGAACATTTAAAAAGGAATCTACATAGTAATGCAAAGTATAATTAAAATGAAGAAAGCTTCAAGATCAAGCACCTAAATTAGAGGGTTAATGGTTTAAGAGCAACATTAAAAATATTATTTTACTAAGAAGGTTGTGAAGGTATGGAATAGCTTTCCAGCAAAAGTGGTAGAAGTTTAAACATCCATGGGATAAGGTAAACAGCATATGAGATTTGATGCTCCTTCCCAGGGTTTGACAAATATGTGAAGTCATTGAGAGACTATTTTATTACTACTATTATACTGTATGTTTAACACTGGCACCACACCTAGTTACTAGCCTTACTACACTGGTGCTTCTAACACCAGATACACAGCTCTTTGCATGTCTTTCAAAGATCTGATTGTGCTTTTCTCTCTCTCGCGTTTGATAAAAATTATACTTACAATCAGATCTTCAGATCAGTGGGGGTGTTTTACCCCCCACTTTTCGCAGTACCATATAAAACTTTCTATATACAGGGCTTGACAAATAATTGTAGACTGGAGCCAAGACATATTTCAGCAAGTGCCACCCCACATATCTCAAAACAGATTACAATTAGAATGCTCATTAGAATGTCATCAAAGTCCCTGTTTTGTAATGGTAGTGTGTGTGTTCACAACCCAAACTCTCATTTTTGATGCAATAGAAGCTGGAAACACAAAGCTTCTCCTTTGATTGGAACAAAATGCGGAAACCTTCATTTTTCCCTTTCATTGATGGTGCCCCCATCTGTGAAGTAAGTAAATCCAGACTTCTCAAACTCCTTACTGGCAGCTTTCAATATATCACATCCCCCCTAATTGGGCACAAGGCTAGACATTCTTTCACTTTAATATTTTTGGTGACCCCTCTTATCTAAATGTATAGCTGCACAGTGTCTCTTATATCTGTGGATTCATCAGTTGCAATACTAAATGAAAGACAGGACTTCTGCTATATTTTCAGTTGCCCTTCAACATTGCTAGACAAATTTGATTTGTCTAGCTGTCGTTTGTCGGCTTTACAGTATTATCTTGATTCTTTGTCAGTTTTTCCCTTTGCATTTCTGTAAAGTCAAAAGCTAGTGCTGCTAGCAGAGTTTTTTTTAGCATTTCTGTAATGCTGAAATATATTATATATAAATATATAATATCTGCAAAGTAGATAATCCAAAATCCCAGCACATCTGAGTGTAGCAATTTGAATCATGACACCTTCACCTATGAATTATTTTGGTTTAAATTTTTAAAGTTGTATTAAATTGTCACGGACCGGGTGAGCAGGTCTAATAGGAGCCCAGGTGCAGGGGATACGAGGAGCTCTGTCTTTACCCCATGATGCATGATGGTTTGGGGTTGGTACAGACAGGCGCAGGAAATAAACCACAGACAGATGATGCTCATAATAATTGTATTGCAAAAGATGGTACAACAACATAACATGATAGAATGTCTCTTGGCTGGAAGCCCTCGGGATGGGGCACACGCGGCTGGAAGCCCTCGGCATGGGGCACACGTGGCTGGAAGCCCTCGGGATGGGGCACACGCGGCTGGAAGCCCTCGGGATGGGGCACACGCGGCTGGAAGCCCTCGGGATGGGGCACACGCGGCTGGAAGCCCTCGGGATGGGGCACACGCGGCTGGAAGCCCTCGGGATGGGGCACACGCGGCTGGAAGCCCTCGGGATGGGGCACACGCGGCAGGAAGCCCTTGGGATGGGGCACACCTCAGATATCCTACTTGCAGGGCACTCAGTTGTGGAGTCCACTTGTGGGTCGCTGGCCGTAACTCAGGAGCAGATCAGGAACCATAAAACGTCAATGTCAAGGCCCAGACTGAAGGGCTGGGCAGGTTTATAAAGTCTGTGTAATCCAGGAAATAGGGTGCACCTGGACTTGTCAATCAGGTCAGAGTGCTGCAAGAGCTCACAAAAATATATTTTTTATATATATATATATTTTTTTTTAATTTTTTTGGAACTTGAAGGTTCCCCTGATAGTGACATCGGTGGGAAATTTTTCAATTTTACTGTTTTTTTTTTTTAAACTATTTTTTTTCTAATTTATTTTTACTAATCACACTGTGAAGGTAGGGACCCCCTGTGCGGCACGGCTGTGGGACCAGGTGCCTGTAGTATGTAAGTGTGTAAGCCCCAGTAGATGCAGCATAGATGGGTAATATGAGCAAATTAAACATTTGCGAATAACAAAGTAGAGCCCTGCGCGGGACTGCTTTTTTAATCCCGCTCCCGCTGATTTTTTGTCCACTCCCGCCCACTCCCCCTGATTTTTTGTCCACTCCCGCAACATATGTGTCCAATCCCGCTCCCACAAACATTCTGTCACAGCTTTTAGAGATAGTGAAGAATTTACACAAATGTGAGGGCTATGCTAAACGTACAGAATAATACACAGAAAACATTGCATTCCATTAAACGGACCATAGAATAAACGTGTTCGTGTCAAGCTAAAATAAAGCACCACACACATTTTTTATTAGCCTAATAAAATTTTTGTTAGGCTCCAAAACATCACAACTCTCATTCGATATTCTACAATGTCTCCATTGGGGTCGTCGTTGTGGTATCAGAAGAACCTCAAGTAGTTTCTGTGTTCTTCCTTGACAAGGAAGCAGTGAAACAACTGTTGTATGTCGTCCATAAATGCTACGGAATCTCTGCGGAAGAGTAAAAGCACGTCCTGAAGTCTGTTGTTGAGGTCTGGACCAGACAGTAAGACGTCGTTTAGCGAGGTACCTTCGCAATTGGCACTTGAGTCGAACACTACTCTTATCTCTCCTGGTTTCTTAGGATGATACACGCCGAATATGGGTAAGTACCAACACTCCTCTGCAGGGGAGGGCTGGCAGCCTAAGGCGTGGGGGCCAAGTCTAGTCAAGTGGGCTGTTGCGCCACTGAATCAGCACACAATCCATGCCCATCTTTTTCTGATTTTCTAACGCATATGGATGTAATGCGATGGGACTGGGAGTAAAATAATTTGTTTAATACACTAAAAAAGAGCTAATCTTTGTAACAAAAAAAAAATTTAAATATGGAAAAATTGGACCCTAGGCATTTCCTTGGGCCCCTGCCACACTGACCATTGATTAGGGGAAGACTGTGAGAGTCAGTACAGTCTTCCCTCCTCCTGACCCTACTGTGACATTGCGAGGTCCTCTCCCCTGTAATCAACCCTCAGAGTCCCTTTGTCCCTCATTCACTAAGCCACACCTCTTTTTTTACTTACTCCCTGTAGTTCAGATATAGATCAAATAAACAACACATGTAAACAGCACGTGCATGTATAGATCAACTGAATAAGAAATACAAACCCTGTATTTGCAGGTATACATAAATAATGTATGGAAGCATAGCATAGCAGATCAACAGCATATCAACAGAATAACACACAAACCCAGCTTTGCAGGTACAGATCAACTGGAAATCACATGACAACCGAGCATTAAAGGTATAGATAAAACTCCTAAATTACAGGCATAGATCACAGGATGCACACCCCCAAAGCCAGCCCTGGTGTCCACATTGCCCACATAGAACCCGACCAGCACCAAGATAGCACTAACAAATAACAGTCCAGAGTGAGCCAACTTTTGTCCCCAAACAGCCCAGCGTGAGCCAATTTTTTCCCCAAACAGCCCACCCTGACACCAGTACAGGCAACACCGACACCCAAACATACACACCAGGACAGGCTCTGCCACACCGACACCCAAACAGACACACCAGGACAGACTCTGCCACACAGATACTAGGACAGGCTCTGCCACACTGGCAACCAGACACACACACCAGGACAGGCTCTGCCACATCGACACCCAAACACACACACACCAGGACAGGCTCTGTCACACCGACACCCAAACACACACACCAGGACAGGCCCTGCCACACAGACAGCCAAACACACAGACACCAGGACAGGCTCTGCCACATCAACACCCACACACACACACACCAGGACAGGCTCTGCCACACAGACAGCCAGACAGACACCAGGAGAGGCTCTACCACACCTACACCCAAACACACACACACCAGGACAGGCTCTGCCACACTGACACCCACATCCAAAATGCTTTCCACACTGGTTTGCTGTTTGTTTTTCCCTCTTGTGTATTGATGCTCCAGCCAGCCCCCCTTTGGTTTTAATGTATTTCCCCCCACACCCTCGTATATTGCCCCATGTGGATTTGTGCCCCCAGCAAGCCCCCTTTGTACATGATGCCCTTTGTGTATTGCCCCATGTGGATTTGTGCCCCCAGCCAGCCCCCTTTGTACATTATGCCCCAACACTCTTATATATCTATATATATCTCTATATATATATATATATATCTATAAATATATATGTGTATGTATATATATATATATATATATATATATATGTGTATATATATATATATATATATGTGTATATATATATATGTGTATATATATATATTGAACCCAGACATCCACCCCCCACCTTTGTGTATTGATTTATGTGGTGCCCCAACCACCCTGTTGTGTACTTATACCCCCTAGCCACCCCCATTTTGTATTTAATTGTTGTCCCAATGCACCCGCCTATTTTTTTATTTTTTTAATACTTACGTTTTTGCTGCCATCCTTCACTGCTGATGTCCTCCAACGTGCTCTTCTACCTGTCACGAGGAACTGTTCCGTGTGACGTGCCGCTCAAGGGGGCGGAGTCACACGGAACAGGACACTGGGCGGCACTGTGCTGTGGAGGCACGCTGGCCGCCTTAAAATCATTAAGCAGCCAGCGTGCCTCCACAGCACAGTGCCGCCCAGTGTCCTGTTCCGTGTGACTCCGCCCCCTTGAGCGGCACGTCACACCGTCAATACCGCCGCTTTAGGACTCACAGCCACATAGGCTGCAATGGCATCTCGGTGTGCCGGCCAGTTCGGCCGGCCCACCGCGGATGCTGCGGGTATTAAAGATTAAAGACGGCCCTGGCATGGCCGAATCAGCCACTTAAATGGGCGGCTGCGCGGCCGTTTAATGTAGAATCAGGACGGCCTGGGGGGCAATTGCCCCCCGGCCCAGCCCGCCCCTGCTCCTCTGAGTCTTGGAGCGTGGGTGCAATTTCTGCGTGGTTGTTCATGGAAAGAATATTCCAGAAGGTAAATAAATGTTCTTTCGTCTCTGGTGTCCTCTGAAGTTTGTGTTTGAGGGAGATAAATCGACTGTAGACAAGTTCTTTGTTAGGTAAGCGTCGTCTCTGGGGTTTAAACGGTAAAGGTGCGACCCAGCTTTTTGACTTGTCTTTTACTATTCCTTGATCCATGATATCCAAGAACAGCCTGTCTTCTATGGACATTGCGACACTGTTGTCTTCTCTTGTCCTGTGGAAGACTGTGCACCCTAAGTGATCTTACAGGAGGGATCCACGAAAGGACAAGGCACGGGAGCGCTGTGTGGCAATTCTTTTATCAGGAAACTACTCTGACATGGCTGGAATAGAGGACGGCCATTTTCAAGTGTGTTGGTGAGCATACTGTTGACTGAGGTCGGCTTGTGCGCTCCTCCTAGACAGACATCTCCTATGATGACCCATCCTAGCTCAAGTCTCTGGGCATATGGAGCGTTTTGGGGTCCGTTAATCTGTCCTCTAGCCTTGTGAACTCGTAATATGTCTCTTCCAAGGAGTAAGACTATTGGGGCTTCTGGGTCCAGTTCCAGTATCAAGTGAGCTATACGCCTCAGGTGGGGGTGGTATGCTGCTACCTCTGGTGTAGGTATCTCGGACCGGTTGTCAGGAATGTGATTGCACTCAAGTATGGTTGGCAGGGACAAGTGGGTATGACCATCTATGGACTCTACCTTGTACCCAGTTCCCTTCCTCCCCGCCGTCTCAATGGTACCTGCACATCTCCTTAAGCAGTAGGGAGAACCGGGCCCTACAATGCCCTAGAAGGTGGATTTAGCTAAAGACCTGTTGCTTTGATCATGTAAGATTGCATATACCTTGATCGCTGTATCTCAGTGACCGACCGGATAAACTCTGACAAGGCAGATTTTTGAGCAGGACTTCCCTCCTGCAAGTCCTTTACAGATCTCTGTACACTGAGAAGTGACTGCTAAAGAAGTCTAAGGTGGCAAAAAGGTGAATTGTAATGATTCTCAAAACCTGGAACAAATAATAAACTGGAACAAAGGAATGAAACTAATGAATCCTTTGGCCTACTTGCTGTGGAGGAAGAGAATGTTACTGACTGACTGCGGTCTCAGGCTTGTGCGTCTCTCTTCCAAAATGCGCCCACACATACTAAATGCCCTCTCTGAAGGGGCACTAGATGCAGGGATACGCAAAATAAAACGAGCAAGTTTTGAGAGCGCAGGATATCGCTCCTTGTTTAAATTCCACCATTCAAGGAGAGTCGGGTGCTGAGATATTCAGCTATTTCAGCATTAACAGGCTTTGGTGCTGAACTGCATTATGCACTGTCCTCCCAGTCTGTGAATCCATCAGAGCTTTTCTTTTTGGCTGGTGGTTGCTCATTCTGTGATGTGACCGGTAGGTGAAATCCCATCTTCTGGATAATTTCCTTTGCATCTTTGTTGGATTGGATTGTTTTAATTAAAACTCTTAAAAACTAATTTTATTAAAACTGCTTTTAATGAGTCTCTCTTTTGTTTTATCTTATACATTTTAAAAAAAAAATGTATAAATAAAGTTAGTTAGGTCCATTTTTTATCATAGGCTATACTAGACTTTTGCACAAATATAAACAGTTAACCTTAGAATAAGGCTACAAATAACCTAATATTCAAAACTATATAGCCCATTTAAAACATTCATAATATTACATCATACCTTTGACCACGTCGTCTCTTGCATCTGGACACAGCATTCATAGCAATCGCATTTTAGGAGTCGGGAACATTGCAATCCTGTACATCATGTGGAGGGGATTTGCTAGGGTGTCACACCTGCGACGTCAGAGAGCAAGGGATCGTGAATGCTGCTTGGCAGTGTTCAATCAGTCTGATGGACATTAGTAGCATCCTTGAATAACCTGAGGAATGAAACAACTGTTTTCAAAGTGTTCACATTGATCTGCGCAATTCTTTCGTACTGGTTATTGGTTAACAGTAATGTGGAGATCTCCTCATACTGTTGCAGTATGGAATCCAGCATATCATAATTTGAATTCCATCGGGTCTCAATGGATTGCTTGAGGGATTTCTTCAAGGTGTTCTGCAGACCTGAATGTTTGAAATATTTGATAATTTTTTTTGCATTGGTCAACAATTCAGACAGTTCAGATGTCTTGGCCAACACATCTGGGGCAAATGCACTGGACAGAGTGACGTTCAAGGCAGCAACAATGTTGCTGGAACAGCAGGTTCCTGATCTTCTCTCCTGTTTTGGACACACCACCTTCAAAGGGAGCTGCAAACAGAACTCTTGAAACGAGACTAAAGTCATTGTTGGTGTAATGAATGGTGCTGGATATGAATGATGTTTTACGGTAATCCTCAGTCCATATATCTGTTGTAATGGCACAACCATACGTTTAATGAAGTGCCTGTACTCTACCCTCGACATGTCTGGATACAGTGGTTGGGTAAGACAGAGCATCTTTTACATCAAATCTGCCATATTTAGCAGCTAAATTAACAAAGTGTTGAACTATGTCAACAAAGCCTTTCCCGGCAACAAAGTCATATGGCCGAATGTCTCTACAGCAAAGTGCGACACATTTCTCCGTAGTATCTGGTTTAATATGTGCAGGAAGAAGTGCTTTGTTATTGAAGGACAGCTTACTTTGACCTTGGAGAAGGGTGCAGCTATGTGGCCTCAACCCAGAGGTACCAGATTTGTGGCCGTTGTATGTTAATACTTTTGCACATTTGTTGCAACATACAAAGTCCAATTCTTTTCCATTTTTGTCAGTAACAATGGGGAAATTTGTCCAAATGTCAGACTTGCCTCACTTTGGTTTTGAATTGTATAAACCTGTTTTAATCTTCTTTTCAACTTCAGTTGTTGACTCCATCTCCAGTGACGACTCTAGGAACAATATGTAGGTGAACACATAAGAACAGGGTGACCTGATTTTGAAAATAAAAAACCAGTACACCCATTACCGATATAAAACAAAATAAAAAATCCCCCAATAATTTGCCATACGAATGAAATATTATAATACACATCACTAGGCAAACAACCATAAAAGTGGCAAAAGCTTGTGGCAGAAACTGCGATTCCAAATACAATAATTGATCCACACAATAACCAGAAAAAATGCAGTTTCTTCGGCATTTACATAAATATCATACCACCAGGTGTTGCTTTTCCAGAATTCAGAAACAAATTGTTGCAGACTGACACTGCTTAAGAACACCCAAATATTAATTTAAGTAACTTGAAAACATTAATATGACAATGCCAGTGAAGTATTTTGATATTTCATTCTATGACTCCATAAAACTGTTTCATTTAAAGTTTGCTAAGCACTTTGGTTATATTTCCCAATTCCCATCTCAAATAAACAAGATATTTTTTTTTTTAGTTTTAAATATTTTTATTGAGTCAGAAAACCGGACATTGTTACAAACAGTTTGAATTGAATACAAATGCTTTGTCATTCACCCCCCTTTTGTGTTTTTGCCCCTTATGTATCGCCCCCAGCCTGCCCCTCGCTTTAGTATTGATTTATGTAATTACCCCAGCTGTCCCCCTTGTGTATGGATGCTGCCAACACAGATAAAATGCTGCCCTGCAGTATGGGGGATGTATATCTGACTAGTTGGTATACATCCACCATACTGCAGGACTGCATTTTTATATAGGCTGGTCAGTAATATGTAAAAGTTATATGTGCCCCCACACCCTTGTGTATTGCCCCCAGCTAGCCCTATATAGTATAAATATCCCACCACCTAGCGCCCCTTTAATATTTATGTGATGCCCCCAGCCAGCACCCCCTTGCGAATTACCCCCACCTTTAGTATCATGTCAGCCCTGGCACCCTGATTATATCCACAGGATCTGCCCAACACCCAAATTGGAAGCATAGGACTTGCCACTAGGGCTGCAACTAACGATTATTTTCATAATTGATTAGTTGGCCGCTTATTTTTTCGATTAATGGGATAAAAAAAAAAAACACAATATGCACATTTTTTGTTTATTTAAAATCATTTAATGAACAGACTGGGTGTTAAAGACAAACATCAGAATAAAAAACACATCACTTATCTCAGAGTGGCATTTCTCAAACTAGGTTTTAATACCTAAAAAAAAGTTTTAATAGTAAATATTAATTGATAAGGAAACTATTCTTTCATATTTAATAAAAAGTATAATTGAGAAATTTATTTCTTGTTTTTATTTTTCTTATTTGCCAACCTGCCCCCCAGTTATGCATATCTGACCCCAGGCTTGCCACTCTGCCCCCCCAGATATGCCTTATATCCCCCTAAATGCCACTCTGCCCCCCAGATTTGCCTTATATCCCCCAGATATGCCACTCCAACCCCTGATATGCCACTGTGACCCCAGATATGCCTTATAGACCCTGATATGCCACTCCAACCCCTGATATCCCACTGTGCCCCCAGTTATGCCTTATATCTCCAGATATCCCATTGTGCTCCCCAATATGCCACTATGCCCCCTGGTGTGCCCTATAGCCCCCTGGTGTGCCACTCTCCCCATCATGGAAGCCCCAGCAGAAGTCATTCACAAACATTCATTCCTGCATTCACAAATACTCATTCATTCCCTCAATCCCACATACTCGTTATTACAAACTCTTTCACTGCCTTACCAGATTTCCAGCGCACTCCCACAGCGCCTCTTTTCTTGTCCCGCAGGAACGGAGTAGAGTCATTTGATGAGATGTAGAATCACGTGACTCCGCTGTGTTCCTGGGCAGAACAAGAGAAGTGATGCTGCGAGGGAGCAGCGCGAAGGCAGCCTTGCGGGATTACCGGGACCCGCAGGTACACTGGCTGACCACCCGCTCCCGCCCACAATACCTGAAAAACCGCCCGCACCCGCAAGTGTATATAAAAATAAAAATATACCTATACATTACAAAATAGTGTGTGAAGTATATCTGCCAAATATAATAAATCAAATTATAAATGGGAACGCCCAGGAAACAAAAACCGTCGAGCCATTGCAATGACCTGAACATATAAAGAGAACCAACACGAAATCTAGTGTCCTAGAACACATGTCCATCAAGCCTTACCCAGGTCCAGCAGGTGAGAGAGATGTAAGCAGGAGTCCCTGGAAAGTCACTGAGGGAAGCAGGGGGTGCGAAGTAGGCTAGCTGTAGATGGTGTGATCTTTTAACAAAAAAAGAAGTGGAACCAAGTCAAAAAAAAAAAAAAACGGGAAAATTATAGTAAATAAATAAAGGATGACTTCCCTTTCTTTTCACTGTGCTGGATACGCAGCTGCAACCCTTAGAAAACACTCTCCAGGTGTTGTAGTAGTAAAATCAGAAATCCACTAGGGGGCGCTCGTGTATCTCAACCAAAAATAAGAAACAGAACAAAAAACAAATGATAGTGTAGATTGTAGAGATATATATTGCAATCAATATATCCCAAACTTTGCACTCACATTCTGTTTGAGTCGATCAAGATAGTAGCTCAACCATCCACCAGGTGGGTTATGGATGCGGTATATATAAGACAAAATACATAAGAAGAGCCAATAGTGAAATATTGCTTTTAGGTGGAAAAAACGCAAGGATGGAGTTACACTTACGCTTAGGTGGAATGATTTGTGCTCGTAGTGTCAAGATGTTTCTCCTTGTAGTTGGATCCCAACAGCAGAGGGGTTCTCCACAAATGAGGATACTACACACCGAAGATATAGTGAAATAATATTTTATTATCTGATTTCTTCAGAGTCTTTTCCCCATGTATAATGGAAAAGATCTCTATAGCAGAAAAAACAGCTTTTTAAAAAATGTTAAAAACTGCAGTATGGGGCTTTTACAAAAGCCTTTTTAGATGAAATTAAAAAATATATATATAATAATAAATGAAATTAAAAAATATATATATAGTGCAATGAGCTTTTAAAAAAGCTGTTAGAAAATCATCCAAAGTCCAGATAAGATAAAAAATAGTCCTAGGTTTCAAACTCAACGCGTTTCGCCTTGTTTGGCTTCATCAGGAGTATTTCGGAGGTATGTTGCCGGTGTCTTTTTAAATTTTCGCGCCGTCTCCACGTCCCGTCCGTCCGTGTGTCTGACGTAATGGTCCATCGGTGCGTCTGACGGCACGGCGTATCAGCGTCTGGCATAGCGGCTTCTAGTGGGGAGATGCCCTACCTCCGGGTTTCGATCGGCGTGATTCTCACCGATCCCGCATAGTGAGATGAATGAAGAAAGCATGTAAGTATACAGGATGATCTATGTATATAAATTAATATAAATTAATTAAGGAAGTTATGAAGAAATTCCATAAATGAGTGTATGTGAATGGGATCTTGTATGTGTATATATGCGTGAACTGTACTGAATTAGTGTATTGATATGAAATAAAGGAAATATTATAATTGTGTACCGATCTAAGGATATATAAAATCGGTAATATACATATGTTCTATGTAGATGTATATATGTGTTTTGGGGGATTAATAACATGAACTGAGTTGTGAAATATATTGTTCATATATAGATGTAATCAAAAGAAATAAGGGATTGAATTGTAAGACTAATGATTAAAAAAGATATAGAAATGTGTATGAATGTAAAAAATGACAAATGAATGTATAAAAAATGTATAAAAATGCACAGAATGGTATTTGTGAACTTAATGAAAAATGTAATAAAGATACATATAAAAATAAATATAAATAATAAAATGAATAAATGTTCAGTCAATGTGTAGTTGTCATTATTTAGGGTTAGGGTTAGGGTTGGGGTTAGGGTTAGGGTTGGAGTTGGGGTTGGGGGAAAAAAAAACCAAAAAAAAACAATTTCTCAAATGTGGGCTAAGATATCTAGCTCCATATTTAATCCTCCATTCTTAAATGTTTTCAATTTAAAAATCCATTCCGTTTCCTTTCTTGATAAATTTTCTGTGGTGTCCCCCCCCCTCCAATTTTTAGATACCCATTCTATACCAATTATTTGTAAGGTTTGAATCGAAAATAAGGGACATGCATTACAGTGTCTAGGGACCGAATGTTTTTGGTTTTTATTCCTAATATTCCCTAGATGTTCAAGAATCCTTTCTTTCATGGGTCTAATGGTTCGTCCCACATACTGTAGACCACATTTACATTGTAATAGGTAAATCACATTCTTTGTGGAACAATTGATAAAATGTTTAATAGTATATGTGCGACCTGTGTTGCTACATGTAAAATGGTCAGTTTTTTTTGGCAAAAAGGTGCACATCTTACATTTGCCACATTTGTGGAAACCATTAGGTCTAGTACCCAAAAATGTTTGAGAGTCCGAATTAGTGTTTTGTCTGGGTAGGACACTCGGGGCCAAAATAGTTTTTAAAGAACCCGTCTTTTTAAAAATTATTTGAGGTTTTGTTGGCAAAATTTTTCCCAGGATTTCATCATTCTGTAAAATGTGCCAGTGTTTATTAAGAATCCCCTTTATTCTATGAGCCTGTGTGTTATATTTAGTGAAGAAGGAAAAACTAAAATCCTTCTCTTTGTTTCTTTCTGAGGATTTCTTTTTTTGTGTAAGTAATTGTTGTCTGTCCATAATTTCTACTTGTTGGTAGCTATTTATTAATTTCTCAATTGGGTATTGTTTTTCTACAAATTTTTTCGTTATTTCCTCATTTTAAAAAAGAGAAAATAAATGTGTTCCTTTACTTTTCACGGCTTCCTTTCAGGCTCAGCAGAGACAACAACAAGAAAAAAACAGGGTGAGTAAACCAGATGCATACGTAAACCAGCATCACAGGGGATCAGCATTCAGCCCACCTTGGCACTTTGGGAGGCAGCCTGCCCAACTCTCTTCTGCCGGTTAGTGTGTGTGGACCAATCTTTTGCAAGAGAGGGGGGCTGGGAGAGGTAGTGGTGACTCCCGTTCAGGAGTGGAGATCCTGGGTAACCCCAATTTTCACAAAAAGGGACCTGTGTTACTGGGTTGACGTAGAGTGAAGACTTTCTTATCCTTACGGGCTATCAGCATAAAGGGGAACCCTGTTGATATGGAATGCTAGCCTCTGGCAGTGCAGCTTTAATTGGTTTCAATGCCCTCTGTTTCTGTAAGGTGATGGGAGACAGATCTTGGTATATGGTAATTTTCTCACCTTCAGTTGAGGACACTCTTTGCCATGCGGCCGTGCAGCGAAGATGCCAGCGGTCCCGGACGTTGGCACGGCACGGAGGACCTCCGGACAGGGTAGGAGGGGGCCTCAGTGCCTGACAATTCAGTTTTTTGATTACATATAAGTACATACTTCAAGTAAACTTTTTTCTACAAATTTTAAACTAGAGCTATTTATAATTCACAAGCTCAACCTGTTTTCATAAGGTCACAATTTGCAGAGACTCTGTGTACTGCTTTTTAACCCAAATATTTTTAAAAGGAGCGTCTATTTCAGTATAGATTATCTCCATACCAAGGCCATCATAACAGACACAATAAATGGCTTACAGAAAACACTTAATCAATTTATCATGCTTACTGAACAAGTGCATTTTCATATGCTCATGCGTATTGATGTGACACAGACGTTTAGACTTCCTTACAAGACAACAGGGAAACTTCATATATTTAGGCTGGTATTGAGAACTAGCAAAAAATCAGAAGGTAAAAGTGCTAAGAACAATAAAATGTCCATAAGTACACTTGGACAAAATAAAATGTCCTAAAATGCACTTGGTGAAATCAGTCCTATAAATAGCAGCAGCCCACTCGCCAAGGTTTCCTTTTCTTGATAAATAACTTGGAGGTCACAGGGGATAGTGGTTGCGCATAGACGAGAAGAAAGTCACAGTAGTATAATCAGTGGCGACTCTAGGAACAAAATATAGGGGGGGCACATAAGATACAACAGTCAAAACTGGGGGGGCACTAATATTTTCCACCATTAAATCATGCCACTGGTACAAAACCCTAATAATTCAAATGATGGCAGGAGATGATTCATCAGTAAAGCTCCCCTTCCCTGATATGTCTTTTGTGAAGTTTGTCGCCCTTGGAACAACTGCAATTTTCACCATTGAATATTCACCTACTTTAAATACGTCACTAATGAAGACCAATGAACAGACCCTGAGTCTTTGTGTGTGTGTGTTACTAATCTAATACTAAGTACTATGTACCAATTTTACACAGCCAGCCACTTCCTACTTCAAAATGAAAATGAGATATCTTTTTTAAACAAAACTTTATTTTCAAAATATAATTGCCAAGTGGTATTTATAATAAATAACATAAAAATATTAATAAATATTATTTATAGAGCACAAGCTCATTGAACAGTGATAAACAAAATAGAACATTAAATTTAACAAAGAACTGGATTAAAAGTTTTAACATACAATAAGTGCAGCATCTAACAAAAGTAGCATGTTCACACATGCTTTTTAACACCAAAACTGCTTCATTTAGCTAAATTTGCTTTGATGCCAATAGTATCCTTTAGAAAGTAGACTGAAAATATTTTGGTGTTGAGAAAAGCATATACAGTAGCCTAATACAGACTTATACGTGAATTTTTATGCATTGATGCAAACCTGTCAACGACTTGATCCATGTTTATTTTGTCTGCGAGCCTAAACTCAATTGCCAGCGTGGCAAGATCTGACAGCCTTTCCTCGGTCATTGTCGTACGCAAATAGGATTTTATTAATTTCAGTGCTGAAAAACTTCTCTCACAAGATGCACTGCTAACTGGAAAAACACATGCAATTTTGCACAGTCTGTACAGTTCAAAGAAAGGGACAGCATAGGGTTGCAGAAAGTTTGTGAATTCCAGAACAGTGTTAACTTTCATGCCATCAGATTCCTCTTTCCTCTTCAAGGTCACAAGAGCCTGCTTGAGTTCTGTTTCTAAATACTCTAGATTACAGCCATAGAATTTTGCCATTGAGGTCAACTTTTGAAAATTTAAGAAACAATCCGCTTTTGGGTTAAGTGCCTGAATGCCTTCCATTACCAGCAAGGAATCCCTTGAAAAACGCAATTTTAATTCTGATATTATTTTGTCAAGAACAACATATTGTTGTCCTATTGCAGGAGAGTGCAAAGATTCTATAGTGGGGCCTTTGTCTTCATTTCGTACTTCTTCAAGTTCTTGAATGACAGTCTGGACAAGAAGCACTACTGATGCCAAATCAAGATTTTTTGCTTGTAGCATATTGGATAACATCTGTGTCCTTTTTAATATGTTTTCAAAAAGCACGAGTGAAGGAATGAAATTGAAGTCAATGAAAATACTGATGGAATTTGCTTCAATTCTTCTTTCTGTATGTTTCCCATCAGCTATTAACTTAAGGGTTTCCAAAAGAGGCTCAAGTGTTTGAAGAACAGCTTTGCACGCGGCATATTGGCATGTCCACCTTGCATCACTTAATTGTTTTAGCTTTTGTTGACATTTGTTTTTGAACGCTTTCAAACACTGAGTGAACCACGGATGTGCTGGAAAAAACGTAAAGCTTCTCCAATTTAGCAAAAAATTCAGATGCTTCAGCTACATTTTTGTAACAGTGTCAACAATAGCTAAATTAAGACGGTGATTCATGCAATGAACATATAGGGCAGTAGGCACCTCTTTTTGAATCCTTGCTTGAACACCATTTACCCTACCACTCATTACTGCAGCCCCATCATAAGCTTGACCAACACATCCATTTTTATCAATCCCTAGTGAGGAGAGGACATTGAATATATAATCTGTCAATGATGCGGCATCAAGGCAATCAGCTTTGTAAAATTTTAAAAACCTCTCATGCACAGCTTGATCAAAAAATATCTGACAACAACAGACAGCTGTTCGGTTTTGTTACAATCTTTTTGAATAGATGGATGTAAGTACTGAGCATTTCTTGGACCATGAAGTTTCTTTTCTACAACGCGATCTTTTTTAGCAATTAAGTATAAGATCTCTCTCACGTTTCCATGATTTAATTCATCAGAGTTGTAGCGGTGTTCTCTTTGAGCAATTTTGGTTTTTGCTGTTAAAAGGACTTCAGCAATTGTCTTAATATAATGCCGGTTTTCTTCCACCTCTCTGGCATGTGCTTTACTTAGGCCTTTCATAACGGATGTATCCTTTTCTTTGTTTATTTTGAAATCCTGCCAGCTTACACAGGATTCTTTGTGGGCAGTAGACTTTTCATGTTGTGGCATCCCTTTTTCATTTTCCATGGCATTTTTCCAGTTGGAGAAACCAACATTAATAAATGGTATTTTTTTCATTTCTCCGTGAGTATACTTGGACACAGAAAAAAATCTACATGAAAAGCAGTATGCTGCATCTTGTGAAATTGAGTATTCCAGCCAATTAAATGACTGGAACCATTGAGGTCGGAAAGAACGAAAGCTTGCTCCCAATTTTGTCTGTGGGTATTTTTTTAGTATTGGTTGTTTTGGCCCTTCAGTAGCACACTGACTGATGTCATGGGGCCCTGGTGGCTTGCTCTTGATGCCACCAGTGGGTCTATGTACCAAAGACAGATTATAATCACAGGATTGGGAGGATTCGCCATGGGCACTATATTGGTGTGAGCTTGTTGATGGCAAGCTTGATTCGTCAAACTCTGATAGTACCTCAGGGACCTCCTCTTCTTCTTCCGCAACATAAAAATCACTTTCTGGTGAATCAATCTCAACATATTCAATCTCTAAATCCGGATGGTTAGATTGCTGACTTTCATCCTGTTGCTGCTCCTTTGCAGCAGAATCTGATTGCTGCTTTTTTGTAAGAGACGAATAATAAGATCGTATGTCCATTTTCTGGTGTTATTTTCACGTTCTGCAGGTTCTAAAATACAAAAGAAAATGTTCCATTCTGTCAATTCAGCCCCACTGCCTGACACACACAGAGCCACTGCCTGACACACACAGAGCCACTGCCTGACACACACAGAGCCACTGCCTGACACACACAGAGCCACTGCCTGACACACACAGACCCACTGCCTGACACACAGAGCCACTGCCTGACACACACAGAGCCACTGCCTGACACACACAGAGCCACTGCCTGACACACACAGAGCCACTGCCTGACACACACAGACCCACTGCCTGACACACACAGACCCACTGCCTGACACACACAGACCCACTGCCTGACACACACAGACCCACTGCCTGACACACACAGACCCACTGCCTGACACAGATACATAGACATAGATACATAGATATTTTTATTGAAGGAGGAGGCATGAAATACAACACATTTATTATTTATTGTTTTATATAGCACCATCAAATTCCATAGCGCTGTACAATGGGTGGACAGGACATAACAAGTAGTATGTAACATAACAATGTGACTTACAGAGACAACAGGTGAGGAGGACCCTGCTCAAACAAGCTAACAAATAGACATAAAAAATAGACATAAAAAAATTACTATGCCTTTTATGGAGCCTGCTGCATTACTCTACACAGGTTTGTTTTGAGAATGAAAAGCAGACCTGGAAATATTGGGACACCAGCCCCATATATGTTAGCACATGCCACTACCCTTACACATACCCTTTTTGAAGTCACACTAATTGCCATTCAAATAACTATGAATAATTATTTCTCAAATATATATTAAATAGTTTCTTAATGATAACAGAATACCACATTGATATTAAAATCCTTAGGAAACAAAAGTGTTAAAATACTGAGGAACAGACAGAATCTTAACTCAATGGCATCCATGTGTACTGGATAAAGATGAGATCAGTGCGAGGCAGATAGTATGAGGTGGGATTGGGAGTAATCAGTCCACTAAAAACAACAGTCAATCAACATGGGAAGCCTGAAACAACAATTTAGTACGACTTATCCTTGAAATAAATATTATAGAGTAAATAACACAATACCTTAACTTTTCCTCTCACTGATTTCTGGGCCTAGAAAGTTTTGTCCTCTGAAGTGGTTTTGTCTCTGGATAAGTAAAAATTAAATAGTTCCTACTGTAAGTTAAGTGCCAGGAAACATGCGCAAATGCACATATCAGGACAGGCTCTGCCACACCGACACCCAAAAACACACACCCGGACAGGCTGTGCCACACTGACATACACACACACACAACAGGACAGGCTTTGTCACACAGACACCTACAACAGAATGGATTTTCCACACTGCTTTTTCATTGATCCCCACTTCTGTGTTTTTGCCCCTTTAGTATTGATTAATGTGGTGCCCCCAAACCCTTGTATAAAGGTCAAAGGCCTCCAGCCAGTGCTATATGTATTTATGCCCCCGGCCTGCCCCTCCCTTTGGGCCTTTAGTATTGATTTATCTGATAGCCCCAGTTGCCCACTTGTGTATTGATGTTCCTGCCAGCCGCCCTTTAGTATTGATTATGCAATGCCACCAGCCAGCCCCTACTTGTTTACTGATGCCCACACTGTCACATCCCCTTGTATTTGTGCCATCCAGCCAGCCCCACATTGTTTATTTGTGCCCCAATTATGTATTGATTTATGTGATCCCAACCCCCCATTATGTTTTAATTCTCCCACACACTTGTATGTTGCCTCTATTGTGTAGTTATGCCCCCACACAATTATGCCCCTAGCCAGGAACCCCTTTAGTATTCCTTTATATATGATGCCCCACCCAGCCCTCTCTTGTTTACTGTTACCCCGGCCCTACTGCCTTGTGCACTTATGCCCCCCCCAGCCAGCCCCCTTTAGTACGTTATTTAGATTTCATATATGTCCACACCACATTGATTAGAGTCCCACAGAGCAACAATTTTATTAATACCGTAGAATCCGTAATTCCGTATTTATTCTTGCTTTCCCGGCGAACTTCTCTGCTCAGCCTCCTCTCTGCTCTGCACTCGGAACTCACTGCACACGAGGAGCTCCGATGACCGCGTGAGCCCGCCCCCGCAAGCGTCACGTCTCGTCTTCAAGGGGGCGGGATGAAGAGCCTCAGCGTAGCAGCTGTCAGAGGCGTTGCAGCGCGGCATCGCGATCCACCGGTCCCCAGATCAGCCGGTCCACTGGGAAATCTCCCAGCTTCCCGGTAGGCAGTCAGCAGTTAGAAATTCGGCGGGGGGGCAACAGGGGGGGCAAGGCATAACCTAGGGGGGCAATTGCCCCCCCTTGCCCCCCCGTAGCGACACCACTGAGTATAATACGTGGCTGGCACAGTGTGGTAAAGATTTAAACAATTGGTACTCACATTTTTCGGGGACTTAAGCAATTAGTCCCACAATAATTGCATGGACGATACAATCCTCGTCTGGGGATATCTTTAACAGCAGTCCTGTGTCGTTCTTTTTTTCGTTCTCAGGATAAGGTGCACATAAAACGTTAAACAGAAATAGACATAGTGCTTTCTGTATATGTAAAATGAATAAAACAAGCGTCTATTTTAGTATAGAAAGTATTGTGGGACTAATTGCTTAAGTCCCTGAAAAATGTGAGTACCTATTGTTTAACTCTTTACCACATCGTGCCAGCCACACATTAAAAATTCAATAGTGTTGCGCAGAAATATTTGTGGCAATTTAAAAGGCAAATATAAAGTGATTATATATAATACAGACAATATATATGAAAAAGGTGTTATGAATAATAAAGAAACAATACTTATATTTTTCGTCTGTGTTCTGTCTTTTTTAAATTTTTCAGTTGTGATTTTTCTTCCAGTGTTAACATATGTAAGAAAAAAAGAGTAACAAAAACAGTGTTTTCCGTAAAAGCAGTAAATCTGTATCAGATATTTTAAGTGCGGTATCCCATTCACATTGTTGAGAGCATTGTAGTTTGCTCTAACTTTCTGGACATAAATTGAACGGTTCCACCCGCCAAAAGGATTGTATGGGCTTCCAAAACTCCCTCCCGAAGAAGACAATTATCGGTCCACACGATAACGCCACAAAACGAAAGCCAATTATCGGTCCACACGATAACACCACGGAGCGAAGCAAAGAGGCAGAAGGTAAGGTATACAAATATTTAATTCGTTTACAAACAAAAGTGCGGTATGCTCACATTTAGGATTTCTTTCTCGGATCTCTCTCTCCAAGCAGACAACTTCCGGGTGTAGCAAAATAATGAAAACGGCACGCAGATGCGTTTCGCCTTAACCAGGCTTTCTCAATGATGTGCCAGCTTTCTCCCTTCATCCTCTTAAATACTTCCTCCCGTGTGGTTAGTTAATTGTCTCTGATCTCATTCAGGTTGTGTGTGGTATCAATTAACTCAATTATATCATTGTCGATTGCAACATTGTATCCAAAGAGTTGTTACAAATAAAAACGTTGCAAGGGCATAACCCATGTTAACCCTAAATTGTGCAAAATATACACGCAATTAAATACATATATACACTTTACATATATATGATAAAAAAAATGTAACACACATTTTAATCACAGAGAGAAAATATATATTAATTAAAATCAGACTTTAATTAGAACTTTATAATCAATTATGTGGTAAAGTGCGTTAGATGAGAATGTCTTTGATCTGTATGGTATACATAGATCAAATGCTAAAACATTCAAAACAATATACAAAAACATTAGATCATAACATGATATATTTTAAATATTGAATACATACATATACTGTATCAAATGTACAACAAAAGAAGTCATAATTTACGTTTAGATGAAAAAACATTTATATGCATACGTTTTAAGAAATATATATATTAGATTAAGAAAACTTCATATACAGAAAATAAACAATATACCGTATTTGCTCGATTATAAGACGAGGTTTTTTTCAGAGCAAATGCTCTGAAAAATACCCCTCGTCTTCTAATCGGGGTCGTCTTCTAATCAGACCTCAAATAGAGTCTGATTAGGAGACTAAGATCCAGATCCCCCGCACCGCTGCAGGGGACCTGGATCCTCTTGTCTCACCCCCCCCCCATCATACACACTTACCGGTGCTTCCTGCTGTATTGCCGGGGCAGCGGGTTGACGTCTACGCGATCCGCGTAGACAACGTCCGCTGCAGCCGGAAGGAGGTGTGGCTAGCAGCGGGGGTTGTCTGCGTCCGTCGCGTAGACCTTCCCCGACTGTCAGAGATCTCTGATCTCTGACAGCCGGGGAAAGTATACGCGACGGACGCATACAAACCCCCGCTGCCAACTCCACCTCCTTCCGGCTGCAGCAGAAGGCGACGTCAACCCGCTGCCCCGGCTGGAAGCACCGGTAAGAGAGGGCTGAGAGGGGAGAGAGGGGAGAGAGGAGAGAGGAGAGGGGAGGGGAGGGGGGGGAGAGAGTGTGTGTGTGTGTGTTAGTTAAATGGGGGCATAGGGCATTTCTGGAGTGGCGTTAAGGGGGCATTTAATAGAGCACTCTGCCTCCTGAAATGCCTTATACCTCCCTATATGCCACTCTGCCCCATAATATGCCTTTTAACCCCCTAAATGCCAGAGTGGCATATAGGGGTATAAGGCATTTCTGGAGGCAGAGTGCTCTATACAATGCCTTTTAACTCCCTTAATGCCACTCTGCCTCCTGAAATGCCTTATACCTCCCTATATGCCACTCTGCCCCATAATATGCATTTTAACCCCCTAAATGCCAGAATGGGATATAGGGGTATAAGGCATTTCTGGAGGCAGAGTGGCATATAGGGGGTCAAAAGGCATACCATGGGGCACAGTGGCATATAGAGGGTTAAAAGGCATATCATGGGCCACAGTGCCATATTGGTGTGGCAAGCCTGGGGGCAGATGTGCGTAACTGGGGGACAGGCTGGAAAATACAAGAAATAAAAACAAAAAAAATATTTTTCTCAATCATAGCTTTTATTAAAAAAAATAGTTTACATGAATTAACATTTACTGGTAAAACTTTTTTCCTTTAGGGTCGTCTTATATTCAGGCTTTTTCTTTTTTCCTAAGTTAATATTCAGATTTTGGGGGGTCGTCTTATAATCAGGGTCGTCTTATAATCGAGCAAATACGGTAGTTCAAATACACAGTGCATAAAAATGGATGTGCAAGAAACATGAAGATATATATAAATATCCATAAAAATATAAAATATATAAGTATAAAAAAAATATATAAATGTATAGAAAAATGTATGTAAAATATAAAAATAAAATATACTATATAAAAATATATGTAAAATATATGTATATAAAATATATAAATCCAAAATACATGATGCACATCCATAGAAATGCGTGTATATATATATATATATATATATATATATATATATATATATATATAGAAAATGAATGTCACAGTCTACATATATATATGTAGACTAATTTAAAGGGATATAGAGCTATAGATTCGACCTAAGGAAAAAAGGAAAAAATATATGTAAATAGAACACAATTTTTGTTCTAAAAAGATTTTAATCTAAAAAATGTAATAAATCAAAGTCCTGATTTAACCCTTTGGGGTCTAAAGTTAAGGTCAAAAACCCATTTCATCTCTGTTTGTCCTATTTTCTTTATATAGTCTCCTCCTCTCCAATCTCTAGTTACAATCTGAATTCCCATATACATAAGATTTTTTGGGTCACTATCGTGATATTTAGTAAAATGTAGTGGTACAGAGTGGTTAGTCTTTTTAGTTTTAATAGCTCTAACATGTTCATCTAGCCTCTTGTGTAGTGGACGAATAGTCCTTCCAATATATTGTAGACCACAAGGGCATTGTAATAAATAAATTATGCCTCTAGTGTGGCACGTTAATTGGTTAATTTCGTAGGACCGCTTTGTAACATTTGATTTGAAACTTGTAACTACATTGTTACTTTTAGAGCCTGTGTCCCGGCATGTGGTACAGTAACCACATTTGAAGAAACCTTTTCTATTATTCAGAAAGTGTTCATTATGGTTATTAGATTGTTGTGATTGGGTGTAACTTGATGTTAAATCACAGCCTAAATATGGTGCACCTCTATATATAATTTTCGAGTTTATTGGTAAAATTTGTTTTAAATCATTATCTTGAAGTAAAAGAGGCCAGTGACGAGTTATTATTTTCTTTAGATCTTTATGGCATTTATAAAAATTTAACACTAAAGTTATCATTTCCTCTTTTTTTTCTTTTTTTACTTTGGATTGTAGTAAATCCTTTTGTTCTATTCTGGAGATTCCACCTAAAGTTTTATCAAATAAATTTTGTGGATATCCTTTTGTCAACAAATCATTTTTAATTTTATTTGCTTGTTGTTGAAAAATATCGTCATTTGTACAGTTTCGTCTCACTCTTGTTAATTCTCCTTTTGGGATGCCAGTTAACCAGGGGCTATAATGCCCACTATTGAATAGAACATAACTATTAACATCCACCTGTTTAAAGTGTGTTTTAGTACATAATTAGGGATTATTCTAGCTTTAGTGTAGAGATAATCTAAATTTTATTAAAGACAGGAGGCGAATATTTCCCTCCCTGTTTCTTTTTCCCGTCCCTTATGTTTGAGGGCATGGTCTTTTATGATGTGTTATTTTACATTGTATTTATTGACCTTTTTTATTTGGTGTAATTTATGGCTCTGTTTGGATTATTATTCCATGTACAGTTTACTTTCACGATGTCTTCTCTTTCTTTTAGTTTGATCCTACATATACTGTGCTGTTCTCCAAAAAATGCTCTATGGCATCCACACACACTGTTCATCAGTAGAGTTTTTTGAAGCAGTCTGAAGTGGAGTGCATGTCATCCTCAATTCATATATTATATGTAATGGTCTTAAATATGTTAAGAGTTTTGACAGCAATAAATTTAGACAATGGATACATAGCAAGATTATACAAGTTTATCACTCGTACCTGACCACTAAACAAACAAAACACATATTTGTAGCCAGAAAAATAGAGAAATACAGCCTACGGGTGGTCAAAAAAGAACAGGACTCACAGGAGGACATACGTATTCTATCAAGTTACTGCAGCTCAGGAGACTGGACATGTTGTCCCTCTTGTTACTGCTCCAGTGATGTTGACCATGGAGAAAAAAGGTTCCTGTGTGTCGAAATCGGTATCACCAGAAGTATGGGGGACACATGGGTAGACCACCAAAATATTTAATTTGTTTATAGTGCAAAAAAAAAAAAAAGAACAAATTTTTACATTATGTATTTTTCTTTTGTTATGTATAGCATAAAGCATGGACAATTCTCAATACCAGGGGATAGTGGTTACGCATAGACGAGAAGAAAGTCACAGTAGTATAATGTGTGACTCGTTTCGCTCCCAGTTATGCTAATTTATTTATGTCATACTGGGAAGACAATTTCGTCTTTTCAACACATAACTGGGAGACAAAACTGATTGCCTATCGTCGCTACATAGACGATATGTTTTTCATCTGGTCAGGCACAGCAGAAGATCTTAACTTATTTTTTTCCCATTTAAATAACAATGATTGGGGTATCAGTTTAACCATTGAACAGAGTTCCCTAGAAATTGTTTTTCTAGACCTCTCAATTTATATTGATAACACACAATTTTATGGCAAGACAGGAGGCTTCATATTTGCATCAACTTATTTACTCAAAACCTCCAGCAGCAAAGAAATGGTTAATAACATTGAAACAAAGCACCAATCATAAACAGTCAGAGGTCATAAGAGCCCACAAAGTAGACCACTTCCTCTTCTTTGATGAACCGAACAGTAGCACACCGATGAACAGTGTAGAAGAACCGGAAAAATAAAGAACCCAGGAAAGGACCAAGGCATTCTGGATCCCAAAGACATTCCAGTAGGATCAAACTAAAAGAAAGAGAAGACATCGTGAAAGTAAACTGTACATGGAATAATAATCCAAACAGAGCCATAAATTACACCAAATAAAAAAGGTCAATAAATACAATGTAAAATAACACATCATAAAAGACCATGCCCTCAAACATAAGGGACGGGAAAAAGAAACAGGGAGGGAAATATTCACCTCCTGTCTTTAATAAAATTTAGATTATCTCTACACTAAAGCTAGAATAATCCCTAATTTTATGGCAAGACAGGAGGCTTCATATTTGCAGTTTTAAAGCTAACGCAATAGAACGGAAGCGTCGTGAGACTGAGGCCGATAATAAAACGTACGAAAAGTCGATTCCCTGGACCAGTCTGCCACAGAAAGGATATCTGCAAGGGAACCACCACAGTCTAAAGCCGCAGAAGCTGCAGCGCCCCTAACCGAATGGGCACCAAAATTACCATTCACTCCAGCAGCCTGAAGAACCCACCGAATCCAACGGGCCACCGTAGGAACTGAAACCGGTCGGAAAAGACTGACATAAGATATGAACAAAGGACCCCGGACCGAAGAACGTAAACCAGCCGTGGCGGCAAGATAAGCATGGCAACAACGGACGACGCATAGGCGAGGACGTTCGGGGAAAAAAGGGGTAGGACACAGATGAAGATTTGGATTTGGTTCTACGAGAAAAAGAGGCCACCATGCCCTCAGGTGAAAAAGAGAGAGACTCCGTATTAAAAGCAGTAACATCCGAAACTCTCCGAAAAGAGATCAGACAAAGTAAGAGAGCCAGCTTAGCCGAAAGTTGACGAAGGGACAGAGAATCACTATCGGGTCAGGATTCGACAAAACGAATAACCGTAGACATGTCCCAGAAAACGGAATACCTCGTAGATGGAGGACGGGATCCTTACCTATGGGCACACCGGCGACAGGAACATGAGCCGCCGAAATGGCCGAGCAAACCACATTGATAGACCGATAGGACTTACCCATGGAGAAAAGATGGGCCAGGTAGTTCAAGACCATCACCAGAGGCGCTGCAGAGGGATCAAGATGTCGTTCCAGACACCAGCTACACCAGGATTTCCACGCCTGAAGATAAGACCGTCTAGTACCTGGTGCCCATGAGTCCCAGAGGAGGTCACGAGCTTCCGCTGATAAATCCAACGTATTCCAGGATCCCCGGAAACTGTCCAGGCCACCAGCGACAGCTGACCTAGGAGAACCAACTGGTGTGGATTGCCTTCTGGATCTAATAGGAGATCCGGGACTTGAGGGAGTAATAACGGATCGGCACAGGACATCTCTAACAATAGGGGAAACCATGGCTGAGTCCGCCAAAGGGGGGCAATCAAGAGCACAGAGATCCGATGGTTGCGGACCTGATGAAGGGTCCGCAGGATCATTGAAAACGGAGGGAACGCATACGCCCCTGAGGACGGCCACGTCTGGAGAAACGCATCCACCGCTAGGGACGCTGGATCCGGTAACCAACTGAAGAAATCCTTCACTTGGCAATTGAGGCGAGAAGCGAACAGGTCCAAAACCAACTGACCCCGAATCAGATCCAGAGCACGGAAAACGACGTGTCGAAGACGCCAATCGCTCGCATCCCACCAGTGTCTGGAAAACCAATCTGCGACCAGATTGTCTTGACCCGGGATGTACTCTGCCCTGATGAAGAGATGACGATCCAGGCAATATTGGTATAGCTCCGTGGTGAGATCCGACAGCAGCTTCGACCTGGAACCGCCTAGACGATTGATATAACGGACGGCAGACACGTTGTCCATCCGAAGCACCAGGGAACAGTGAGAGACATCCTTGGTGAAACTGCGGATGGCAAAGGTTCCCGCTATCAATTCCAGGCAATTGATGTGTAAGCCCCGTTCCTCGTCCGTCCACAAACCGCTGGTGGCGGAGTCTTCGCAAACCGCACCCCAACCCAGGAGGCTGGCGTCGTATTCCAGATAAAAATCTGGGGCGTGCCCAAAGATAGCCCGGCCGTTCCATGCCTCCATGTGGTGTAACCACCACCTCAGCTCCAGATGTACCTCATCTGTAAGACGAATGAGCTGGTCGTAGGAAGCCGAGCGACGGAGGCATGTCGTTTTTAAACGCTGCATTGCCCGGTAGTGAAGAGGTCCCGGAAATATGGCCTGGATGGAAGCCGAGAGTTGGCCGATCATGTGGGCCAGATCCCGCAAAGACACGTACGGACGTCGGAGTAACCGCCGGATGTCCCTTTTGATGGCCGAGAGTTTTGTCTGTGGGAGGCGTAAGACCGCTTCCACCGAGTCCACCGTAAACCCCAGAAATTGGATCGATTGAGTCGGAGTCAATTGTGACTTCGCCTTGTTGATCACAAAGCCCAAAGATTGAAAAAGGCGAACCGTGAGAAGGGTATCCCGAGACAGGGCAGACTGGCTCCGAGCCATCAGAAGAACATCGTCCAGATAGACGATGGACCTGATACCGTGCCCTCTCAGGAACTCCATGACGGGCTTGAGAAGTTTGGTGAAACACCATGGGGCGGAACTCAGACCAAAGGGAAGGCAGGTGAACTGCCACAGTGCGCCCTGCCACCGAAACTGAAGGAATTTCCTGTCGTCTGCGTGGATCGGCACCGTCAGGTAGGCATCTTTCAGATCTAATCTCGAAAACCAGTCCCCTTCTTGCATCAGGTCCCTTAGGAGATGGATGCCCTCCATTTTGAAATAGCGATAGACGACGAAGGAATTGAGCGCGTGGAGGTTGATGACCGGACGGAACTCTCCAGTCTTTTTCTTCACTAGAAAAATACTGCTTATGAAGACCGGAGCCCCTGACGGTGGCTCTATCGCGCATTTGTCTCGAAGGGAGATCAACTCGGCATGAACTTGTGCAAGCGCTACCTTGGAGAAGCGAATGGGATGCGGGAAACCGGGTTGACGAGGCCGAGAATGGAATTCTAGGCGAAACCCCTGGACACACTGAAGAACCCAAGGGTCCTGAGTGAGATTCGACCAAGCACGGAAAAAATACATCAAACGACCGGCAATGGGAATGTGAGGTAACATTAAAGAGGGTCTTACCTGAAGAGGGTCCCCGGACCTGAAAACCTTCCGCATCGAGGTCTGTGCCTTGTTCAGGGAGGTAAACACGTTCACGTGGACGTTGAGCTCTTTGAGGAATTTCTCCCCGAAAAGCAGGCCTTGGGCTTCAGGCCCTAACTCCTTGGACGCCAGTTCAGCTAACTTGCTGTCCAATTTAAACAGGGCTGCCTTCCTGCGTTCAGCAGAGATTGCCGAGTTGGCATTGCCCAGAAGGCAAACTGCCCGTTGCGCCCATTCACGAATGACGAAGGGATCTGCTAGGGTGCCATCCGTCAAGGCCTCGCCTGCCACCGACAGGAGCTGAGTGAGAGGGCCTGCCACGTCCAGCAACTTATCTTGGGCAGAGCGTAAACCCTGCTCCAGACCTTTGCGAGGGTCCTTGCCAGACCGCGTCATGAAGGTAATGAAGGACGGGTCGAATTCAGGGGTATTACTCACTTTATCTGGAAGCGTAGGACGAGGACATTCGGCACGTAGCTTTTGACGGGCATCTTTTTCAAGGGGCCGGCGTAGCCAAAAACGAAGGAACTGTGAAATATGAGCCGCCGGGGCCCACTCCGAAGACCTAGGATGTCGTAGGTTCCGAGGGTCGAACATAGGGAGGCCCGCTGAGTCCAGAATCTGTGTGGATGTCCCTTGTGCAGCGGAAGAGGAAGGATCCTCCACAATCCTTTCCCTCACTAAGGTCGGCTGTGGAACAGGGGATGCAGGTCTAGAAGCGGCTGAGGGGTACTCGTCCAGCGTCTCGTATCCCTCAACGCCATCTTCCCTCTCCAATCGAGAAGAAGGCGGTTCGGCCACTTGTAAAGCGGGAGCCCTGGCTCTTTTCAGGGGAGCCTTGCCCTTAAGGGATACTTCTCCTTCGGCCCATTGGCGCTTACGAGGACGTTCCTCAGGAGGAGAGTGTTGTGACTCGTCTGAGTCTGAGATGTCAGGCCCTGGAGAGCCGGAGCGTGGAGCCGCCCGGGTGGTGGACGGGCGGTCTGTGGAGGCCAGTGCAGCCGGGAGAAACTCCATTAGGGCTGTCTTGAGCCATGCCTGCAAGGCGGCGGGTAAAGGCTAATCAGACTCAGACATTGCTGAAATAGCAGACTCCGTATCGAGAAACAATCTGTGGGTACAGAAGAAAAAAGAACAGAGTCAGATTCCGGTAAAAAAAGGGGGGTCACCCGTAAGCACCAGAGGGGGTCACCCAGAGGGCTGGTTTATAGGCCAGAGGCCAAACCCGACTGTCTAGGGGGTCACCCTAGGGGCGCAGTATCCAGACGCCAGGCAGAGAGGAACTCTCGTCAATCACAGGAGTGACGAAGTCACAATAAGTAAGCAGCCACAAAGGCTTAATCAGTATGTGCAGTATACAGTGTATATATATATATATTTATTTAATTTTTTATTTTTTTTAATTTATTTATTTAATGAAAAACCATGTTTAGGCGACATGGCCAGTGAGAAAAGGGAGAAAAACAAACATAGGTGAAGCCAGACTCTCAAAAAACGGAAAAAAACTGTAAAACAAGAAAGCAGGCTCCGCGCCGCTTAGTTACGCGGGCCGCGAAAGGGAGACAAGCTGCAGGAGGACACACGCGGAGGGGCGAAACTCCTCCGTATCTGCGTAGCAGCACGCAGACACAGAGAGGTAGCCGAACCGGCTGCACACAGGAACCGGACGGCAATAAAGTTTTCTAAAAGAAAAATGAGCCGTCCCGAGAGGCAGTTAACCGCGGCTAAAAAAAAAAAACGCCGCGGACACACAGAGGAGCCCGCAGAAGACTCTGCGCGCTGCCACAGAGCACGAGGCCCGTGGGAAGGAAGGTGAAAAACCGTTAGAAGGTAAGAAACACCAATAGGTAGGGAACCGAGTATGGAAAACAAACACCAAATTACCGAAAAGAAAAAAAAAAAAGGGTAACGGACACAAAACACCAAATTAACGAAAAAACGGCACATGGAAAAAAAGGCGCGAAAGACTAAATCGCGCGATAAGAACATAGAAATACATGGCAAAAACAAACAAATCAATAGACAAATAAATGGATAATAAAACAACAGTGTATAAAAAACCATCAATCACAAAATATGACCAAATAAGTGTACTTATGCCCCAAAAAGGGAAGCACACTGTAAAAGAGGGTGCTCACCTGGAGGTCAGCAGCAAAGAAGAGGAAGTGGTCTACTTTGTGGGCTTTCTTATGACCTCTGACTGTTTATGATTGGTGCTTTGTTTCAATGTTATTAACCATTTCTTTGCTGCTGGAGGTTTTGAGTAAATAAGTTGATGCAAATATGAAGCCTCCCGTCTTGCCATAAAATTGTGTGTTATCAATATAAATTGAGAGGTCTAGAAAAACAATTTCTCGGGAACTCTGTTCAATGGTTAAACTGATACCCCAATCATTGTTATTTAAATGGGAAAAAAATAAGTCTTCTGCTGTGCCTGACCAGATGAAAAACATATCGTCTATGTAGCGACGATAGGCAATCAGTTTCGTCTCCCAGTTATGTGTTGAAAAGACGAAATTTTCTTCCCAGTATGACATAAATAAATTAGCATAACTGGGAGCGAAACGAGTCACACATTATACTACTGTGACTTTCTTCTCGTCTATGCGCAACCACTATCTCCTGGTATTGAGAATTGTCCATGCTTTATGCTATACATAACAAAAGAAAAATACATAATGTAAAAATTTGTTCCATTTTTTTTTTTTTTTTGCACTATAAACAAATTAAATATTTTGGTGGTCTACCCATGTGTCCCCCACACTTCTGGTGATACCGATTTCAACACACTCCATGGTCAACATCACTGGAGCAGTAACAAGAGGGACAACATGTCCAGTCTCCTGAGCTGCAGTAACTTGATAGAATACGTATGTCCTCCTGTGAGTCCTGTTCTTTTTTGACCACCCGTAGGCTGTATTTCTCTATTTTTCTGGCTACAAATATGTGTTTTGTTTTTTTTGTGGTCAGGTACGAGTGATAAACTTGTATAATCTTGCTATGTATCCATTGTCTAAATTTATTGCTGTCAAAACTCTTAACATATTTAAGACCATTACATATAATATATGAATTGAGGATGACATGCACTCCACTTCAGACTGCTTCAAAAACCTCTACTGATGAACAGTGTGTGTGGATGCCATAGAGCATTTTTTGGAGAACAGCACAGTATATGTTATATTCATTAATCAGAGAGTCCATTATTAACACTGTTTTAGATTTTAGGTCTTGCTAATGCCAACACTCGTCCATATCAAGTTGGGTCACTGTTAATTGGGAAGAGTAAAGCGTCATAGTTTAAAAGTGATTAGGAATCTGCAAATGTTAGAAAGGATGCGTGTCTGCCATTACTAAACAGCATGAAAAAAGTGTGGAGGAACTGTAAAAAAAACTGGAAATTGCAGATTTCCCAGCTATTGCAACACGTGCCCAAAATTTTCTATAGAATCCTTAAAAATTATAGGTATAGATTGGGTTCCCCCCAACTGGAGAGGTGGCAGTACGATAGATAATTTATCCAAACGTGAAACCGAATGGATTTTTAAATTAAAAACTTTTCAAAAAGATGGTTTAAATATGGAGCTGGACATTTTGACATATATGTGATAGCCTCTAGATACATGTAAACTAAATAGATAAGAATACAAAATATATCCCCGTATAGGGAACACATTTGCATCAATACACATCTCTATTAATGTCCAAATAAAATGAAACACAAAAATAATAATATTAATAATTTTTATTAATAACTTTTATCCATATTTATTTTTCATATTTTATTATTTTTTATGTATAATGTTTATTTAAAATCCATTTAACATCCATTCAAAGTATTAGAAAATATCAACAATCATCAATATATTATTTTTGACAATTCATTTGATATTTATATTCGCGAAGATATTCACTTAGGGAAGCCTTGTCCCTCGAAGGACACTATTTAAAAATTCTCTTGATTGATGTTTATGTCCACTTCTATTAAAGAAACAACAAAGGACGATTATCAGCACTTAGTTACATATGACCACATACACTTACCCTATCTACGTACGGCTTTCTCTGTTCGTCTCTTTGGCAGATGGGGATCTTCTTTTAAAACTCTTTCCACTTCTCCATTTACCTTATTCAAACATACAAGCAGGGCGTACATCACGTTTTACGACTCTATGATTATGACTACCTTCCATGCTGTCACATATTGCGATCTTTATACGGCTAACTTCGTGGGGATGTACCCATGAGAATGTTGCACGGCACCACGATCCTGTTCACGATCTACAACTTTATTGAAAATAGTATACGGTACCATCATCACATTAACGACCGGCAATTTGGTCTGCCGCTCTACTTATAATCTGTATGTACCGGATTTACCGGCTATACACATGAATCAAATACCGGGTCAGTTGATTAACAAATTGTTTTTACACTTACCTTGGAGTTCCATGGGAGAATCGAAGGTCCATCAACAAACGGAATGACGACAGCGAACGCATTGACGTCAGACGCCGGCGAATTAAGATGGCGTCCCGCAGGATTTAAAAGAACCGCACATCGATATAGAAGACACTCCTGATGAAGCCACACACTTGGCGAAACACGTTGAGGATTTTACAGAGCTCTTTTTACGACTTCCTATTGAACTTTTTATTTGCTTTTTAACATCCCTTGGTGGATCATTGTTATTTAGTTTTTATTTTGGCTTAAAGCCTTAAATAAATAGTGTTTACCTTTATACCACTATATTGAAGATTCAGCTGTATTTCACACACTGGGTGTTAATCCACACCAGTGGAACATTGGGAAGTATCCAGAGACGTTGGAGGAAAGCAGAGGAGCAGCGCTTGATACATATGGGCATTATACCTTCATATTAAGTGTAAGTGTATTTCTACATTTGCGTGCTGTAAGAATTGTTTGATATCACACCATTGTGGTCCCCATCTGTTTTCTGCTTCCCTACATATATGGGCTATACATCTACCCGGAGGATCTGATGTTAATGAAGCCTGAATAAGACGTATACACTGTGAGTGCACAAATAGACACATAGTGTCACCATCTGTGCATAATACTACACCATCATTTTTTTTCTCTTTTTATTTTTATCTTTCATCTCACTTTATTCAACCGGTATACACGAGCGCCCCCTAGTGGTCTTTGTTGGAATTCTAAAAACACCAGGAGAGTGTTTTTTACGGGTTGCAGCTGGGTATCCGGTCTCGTAACATTAAGGAAAGTATTTTGAACATTTTCTTCTCTATATATTGTTTTTTTCACACTGGTTTTCATCACCCCTTTGTGTCATTCTGTAAACAGATTCATTTTTTAAGGCTAGAAAGAATTGTGGGATTTCCCAATATTTTGTTTATGCTTTCACTTGCATTATTTGTTAAAACCTTACCCTGAAATGCTGGAAATGTCTTTGTATAGAACTGGATTGTAAATTTGACATATTCAGTGAATGAGTCTGACCACAGCATTCTGAACTCTTCATATTTGTTCCTCCATTCTTCTTTTTCAGAATCTTTAAGCTGTTCCACATGATCCTTAACCCCTTCGTGACAAAGGCTGATTTTACTTTTTGTACCCTTCGTGACAATGGCAGTTTTAACATTTCTGCGCTGCTCGTGTTTAGCTGTAATTTTCTTCTTTCCATTTACTGAACCCACACACATTAGATATTGTTTTTTTCAGGACAAGAAGGGCTTTCTTTAGATGACATTGTTTTGATTGTATCATATTATTTACTATTAAAAAAAGTATAAAATATGGTGAAACATTTAGAAATTTTTTTTCTAACTTTTAGTTGAAAAATCTTTCACTCATCTATAAAAGGTAATAAAAAAACCTGCTAAATAGATTCTACTATTTGTCCTGAGTTTAGAAATACCCAATGTTTTTATGTGTTTTTGCTTTTTCCTGCACGTTATGGAGCAATAAGTACAGGTAGCGTTTTGCTATTTCAAAGCCATTTTTTCCAAATCTGGTAATTCTTCCCCCCATGTGCCATTTCGGGTATCTTTGAACCCGGCCAATGCAATTTACCCCATCAAGTCATATATTTTTGAAAACTAGACAGCTCAGGGTATTCCAAATGCTAGTATTTTAACCCTTTCCAAGCACTTATTCTACCATCAGCCTTTGTCAAACTTTATGGTAGTAATTTTTTTGCATTTGGTTTTTCACACACATTTTACTTCAGGTATGAATAAACAGGTTTGGTATATGTCACTATCATAAAACACCCCAATATGTGTTTAGCAACATCTCCTGAGTACAGCGATACCTCACATGAATGATTTTGCCTGGCTGTTTGGGGGCAAAAGGGCCACATTTGGGTCATGCACATTTTTCAATGTTGAACTTTGGCATTTGGGGATCCACTGCCCATGCCCTATTTGGTACATCTTTGAGCCGGGCCATTTCAGTGTGCCCAACAAAACCATATATTTTTGAAAACTAGACACCACAGGGTATTTTAAATGCTGGTATTTTAACTCTTTGCATGCACACATTTTACCACCAGCATTTTTGCAGTAGTATTTTTGTGTGTGTATTTTTCCCACACACACCTACTTTATGTATGAATTTACAGCTCCTGGTATATGCCGCTGGCACACGACACCCCAATATGTGTTCAGCAACATCTCCTGAGTACAGTGATACCCCACATGTATTTTTGGGGGGAACTAAAAGGCCACATTTGGTACGTGTGCATTTTTCTAATTGGAAATTAGATGTGTGGGCCATCCTTCCCCCCGTGTTAATTGGGACCTTGTTGAACCCGGCCAATTCAATTTACCCCATCAAATCATACATTTTTTTAAAGTAGACACCCCATGGGCATTTAATATGCCAGTATTTTAACTCTTTCCATGCGAGAATTGTTTTAAGCTAATATGCTAATTTTAGGACTTGCTCACCAAAATATATTTTTTATATATATATATATATATTTTATTTTTTTTTTGCCTTTTTTAAAAAAAAAAATGTAACTTTTTTTTTCAACTTGAAGGTTCCCCTGATAGTGACATCAGTGGGAAATTATTTTTACATTTTACTGTTTTTTTACTATTTTTTTCTAATTATTATTAATTTTATTTTATTTTTAATTTATTTTTACTAATCACACTGTGATTAGAAAGCTGAGCTCCATTGACATGCATGGTTGAATGCAGTACCTGTATTCAACCTGCAAGTGGAGCCAGAGTTCTCTAGAGGGTCTGGAGACCTTCTAGCGAACTTTTTCGTCTTTATTGTTTTTTTTCCCGGGCCGCCGCCATCTTGCTGATGGCGAAGATCACCGGCAGCTGCGGCTGTGACTGCTCTCCGGAGCGGTCACAGTCCATCCCAAGGTAAGTGTTTGGTGTCGCTGGATGCCTCCTGATTGAGGCATTCCAGCGACACCATTTAAGTTTAGGAGGCGATCGTTGATCGCCTCCTAAACGCTTTTAAAACGGGTGTCCGCCGCCATACAAAGTATGGCGGATGTTGACGCCCCGGGGCCCCTTTGTGACGATCATGGCGTTGCTGAATGCCTTGAGGTCGAGGCATTACAGCAACGCCGTTTCGGTGCAGAAAGCGAAAATAGATCGCTTTCTGCACCCGTTTAAATACCTGCCGGTCCTGGCACGTCAATTGTCGTTAACGACTTGAATTTCGGTGATGTGCCCGGACCGGCAATTGTCATCAAGGGGTTAAATACCTTCTATATCTTTTTTTCCTCTGGCAGATTTCCACATAAAACAAGTGAAATAGATGGTGTCACTTGACCCAGGTAATCGGGTTCCATTTGTCCTTGCCTAACACCTTTTTCTCAACCGCTCCCCCAATAATAATGACACAAGACCATAATTAGTCTTTGGAATGTGTAAGGCCACAGCGCTTTATTTATGCAATGGGCGACTTGTCCTGTAACCACACTCAAGCCACCTTTCTTGGCCTTTTGGCTAAGATCAAGTGTCTTATCTTAAGGTCCCTGACAATTGGTCGTTGTTAGACCTCGGCCTTTCTATTCATGTAGACATGCTGCTATTGGGGTTCTAACTGATGCCTCTCTGACCAGAACGAGATTCAATCATTGGCTGCATTCACTCCTCACTAGGAACTAGACACTAGGAAATCCGTTGTGGACTCCCCAACACTGAGTGGATGTATGTTGTAGAAATCCTAACACTCGTAAGGCTTGAGCACATGGAGGACATTTTGGGTGCTGGGAAAGAATCCCCCTTTCTTGAGGACATCTCCACTACTTTTGGCCTTTTTTAGTGCTCCCCCCCCTCTTTTTGGCCTTTTTTTTTAGTGACTTTTCTCCTCCCTTTGGACTTTTTCAATGCCTTTTGGCTTTTTTTTTTTTTCTGCCTTTCCCCCTCCTTTTGGCCTTTTTAAGTGCCCCCCTTTTTGCTTTCCAACCCTTTCATTCCACCTTCTCTCTTGTCCTTTTTAATCTCTCCCTCTTTTCTTTCAGTCCTCAACCCAGAGTGTGAGAGCACCAGCAACTTCACCCCTTCCCGGCTAACGAGGAGCGACACCGCAAGCCTGTACAAAGAGGATGGCCACCAAGAACTTTAATGCCTCAGGCCCCAGCTCTGCCACCGGAAGCCAACCACAGAACTCTGGACCCTGCTGCCCTTCTGCACCCAGCAATGGGGGTGGAGGACACTGCAGGACCCCGGAGGCTCTGCCTCCCTTAGAGCGCTGGATAAGGCAGACGGTTCTCAAGCTAAAGGAGGCCGCGCCCCAGACCTGGATGTCAACACCTTCAACAAGAAGGTAGTCCAAGATGGAGCAGGCTTCACCACCGCAGAGACCCTGAGCGTGCAGTCCTTCATCAGAGGAGTGTTCTACGTGACCTTCATGCCGACTGTGTGTTGTGGGAGTGGGTAAAAGGGGTAAAATGGTCTACATATGTTTATCAGAGTGCAGGGCCGGCCGAAGATTTAACGCCGCCTGGGGCGAAGTTTAAAATGCCGCCCCCCGCCGACGCCGGGGGGGGCGGCATTATCTACCCCCCCACCGGTACTTACCCTTAAACAGTCCTGCAGCGAGTCTCCCTGTGCTGCCACGGTGCCGGCTTGTAATGCTGAGCGCCGGAAATTCACGTCACTTCCGGCGCTCTGCATTCCAAGCCGGCACCGAGACCGAACAGGGAAACTCGCCGCAGAGGAGAGAGAGAGGGGCGCCGGGCGGGTAAGCGAAAACCACTCGGTGCCCCTCTCTCTCTCCTCTGCTTCAAAAAAACCCCAAAAAAACCGCTTGGGGCGGCAAAGTGCCGCCCCTTCTGAAGTGCCGCCTGGGGCAATTGCCCCAGTCGGCTCCATTGTAGGGCCGGCCCTGTCAGAGTGTGTACATGTGTTAACATGTATGTGTATGTATAAGTGTCTGTGCGAATGCATGTGTGTTAGCATCAGTGTGAATATATTACAAGGAGTGTGTGTTATCATGCATGTGTATGTCTGTATTAGCATGACTGTATACTTCATTGGGAGTCAGTAAAAATGCCTCATACACTCTCCCCCTTATTCCAACATAACTATAAAAGCCACTGTTATGGTGTCTATAATATACTAAGCCTAGCAGGACATATAATGTAAAATTGGACTACTTGTTCTGCTTCTATAGTACCGTAGATGTGAGCACTATATGTTATTTTTCATGGGGAAACAGTAGATGGCAGCAGACTGTTTCTCACATTTAGATGATGGTATATCATTCTTGCAATGGAGTATGTAATGTTGCTATTGTCTGAGGTAGGTGACACATTTCAGTGTACGTTGCCACTGTCCACATTAATATTTTATGTGTCAGGGGTGTATCATTAAGCAATACAAAGGGGAGCTGGTGAATGTGTGGAAAAATAGTTGGGTAAGATAAGCCAGCAACGTTTTGCAAACTGCAAGGACTTAATTGGTGCATAATTGGTGTTTTAAGTCCACGTGTGTGTGTGTGTGTCTGTCTGTCTCTCTGTCTATGGATATGAAATCTGGATTGGGTTTGCCCCTGTAGCTTTATATATAATTATAAGTAGCAAGATAGCATCTAGACTAAATAGAGTTGGGCTCAAAAGTTCACATACCCTTGGCGAATGGGTAATATATGTACCATTTTTAAATGGCACAATCATAAAACTAAACAAAGAAAAAAATGAAATGACCCCTGTTCAAAAGTCTGTGTATACTGTATACCCGCCTTTAGCATCAATGACCGTGTCCAGTCTAGGGATGCACCAAAATATTGGTGACTGAAACATATCGGCCGAAAATGGCATTGAGCTACTCTGGGGAGATCTCAAACGTGCGGTTCATGCAAGACGACCAAAGACTTTGCATTAGTTGGAGGCATTTTGCCATGAAGAGTGGTGTCACGACCCAGGTAAGCAGGTCGGGTAGGAGCCCAGTAGCAGGGGATACAAAGGGTTCCGTTTGTACCCCACGATGCATGACGGTAAGTGGGGTGGTACGGACAGGCGCAATAAAACACAGCACAAACAGTATACGTGGAAAGGTACTGTGTCGATATAGGTGATATGACCAGCAAGTAAAGGCAGAAAGTCTCTAAGCAGGATGCCCACTGGCAGGGCTGACGGGTACGGAGGCCCACTGGCAGGGCTGATGGGAGGTACAGGCAGGATGCTCACGGTACAGGCAGGATGCTCACGGTACAGGCAGGATGCTCACGGTACAGGCAGGATGCTCACGGTACAGGCAGGATGCTCACGGTACAGGCAGGATGCTCACGGTACAGGCAGGATGCTCAGGTACAAGGCCAAAGCAGAGCGGTCATAACACTACAATGCAAAGGCCCTGACTGCAGGGCTAGGCAGGCTTATAAAGGCTGAGCTAATTAGATAGCAAGGTGCACCTGGACATGATAATCAGCCAGAGAGGTCCTGAGTGGCAAGGGCAGCCACTAGTGGTTGACAACGGGAATGAGCCACACAAAGTAAGAACAAGTCCAGCCAGCGAAGGGTGAAAACGTGACATACCCCCACCGCAAGGAGCAGCCTCCGGATGCTCACAGAACCATGGAACAGCGGTCTCACCGTCTGCGGTGAGACTTCTTCTTCTTCGCACGTAGTGCTTTCTCATACGCTTCCAGATCTTCATGACATATTATATTGCCGTTGGAAGTCACTACACGATCTGATGGCAGTGGTTCTGTTGTGCTGATTTGGGCTGGATAGACAGATGTGATAGTCCCGGTAAGTGCTTGTCTTGTCCCACATCTACTCCTGAATTCACCAGGGGTTAGGTATTCGCCCTGTGCACGGTTCTCCTCTGAGCGGTGTTGAATAGCACCAAGACAGGGCTGGGTTGCAGGTGGAAAAGAGGAACGCTTACTGGACCTTTGGTCACGGAGACGTTGTTCGTACTGTTTCAGTTCTGTTCTGTGTACGATCTTTCCATCTGATGCAAGGACGTTGCCAGGAGCTCCTAGGGAGTGTCGTGCGGTTTGGAGTGTCCTTTTCCTACTCCTGTGAGTGGTAGGAGTGGTGTTCCTTACCGCACAAACAGCTGGGGGGTTGAGATCCATTACATCCGCCTCAGATGACGCACTGTCCATATCAGACCACTCGGGGGCGTCAGACGAGGTCTGGAGGTCTTCTGACATTGTGATGGAGGGCGTAGGAGTCACAGGTGCCGAGGACTGGTTAACCCCTGCATCACCTGTCTGTGGATGTGACAGGGTATGCTCCTGCTTTGTGACGTTGCGGGCGTCATATGCAGGTTCCGGGGCATGGGGTTTCTCCAGGTGGGTTGTGGACGGTTTGACTGGTTTGTGCGGACAATATGTAATCCTATGACCAGTCTCTCCACAATAATAGCATAGGTTATCATCTTGTCTTTTCTGTTTTTCCTCCTTGGTAAGTGGCTCTCGCTTGAAGCTTTTCTTAGCAGCCTTCTTGCTTTTGGTCTCCATCTTGGTCTCTTTAGCTACATGGTCGGGTTTTAACACAGTCCTTACAGATATACATATCTGGAGTAGACACTCCGCCAGTACTTCTAGAACTGCGGTTATCCCCGCGGACTCCTTGGTGTGGCCTTTGCATTCTGTCACGACCCAGGTAAGCAGGTCGGGTAGGAGACCAGTAGCAGGGGATACAAAGGGTTCCGTTTGTACCCCACGATGCATGACGGTAAGTGGGGTGGTACGGACAGGCGCAATAAAACACAGCACAAACAGTATACGTGGAAAGGTACTGTATTGATATAGGTGATATGACCAGCAAGTAAAGGCAGAAAGTCTCTAAGCAGGATGCCCAACTGGCAGGGCTGACGGGTACGGAGGCCCACTGGCAGGGCTGACGGGTACGGAGGCCCACTGGCAGGGCTGACGCAGGTACAGGCAGGATGCTCACGGTACAGGCAGGATGCTCACGGTACAGGCAGGATGCTCACGGTACAGGCAGGATGCTCACGGTACAGGCAGGATGCTCACGGTACAGGCAGGGTCCAGGTACAAGGCCAAAGCAGAGCGGTTATAACACTACAATGCAAAGGCCCTGATTGCAGGGCTAGGCAGGCTTATAAAGGCTGAGCTAATTAGATAGCAAGGTGCACCTGGACATGATAATCAGCCAGAGAGGTCCTGAGTGGCAAGGGGCGGCCACTAGTGGTTGACAATGGGAATGAGCCACACAAAGTAAGAACAAGTCCAGCCAGCGAAGGGTGAAAACGTGACAAGTGGACAGCTATACCTGACTGAACAGCAGTGACTGGCATTTTCAAGGCTTTGGATATCTTTCTATATCACTTTCCAACTTTATAAACTTCCATTACCTTGTTACACAGGTCTTTTGACAGTTCTTTACTGCTCCACATGGCTCAGTATCTAGCCTGCTCAGTGCATCCACTTGAGAGCTAACAAACTCATTGACTATTTATACACAGACACTAACTGTAATCTAAAAAGCCACAGGTGTGGGAAATTAACCTTTAATTGCCATTTTAACCTGTGTGTGTCACCTTGTGTAAACTTTTGATCAGGGTCATTTGAGTGATATCTGTAATCTTTATGATTTTAAAAGGAACCAGACAGGGCCGGCCCGACAATGGAGCTGAGTGGGGCAACCGCTCCAGGCAGGCGGCACTTTGCCGCCCCAAGCCCTTTTTTTTTTTTTTTTTTTAAATTGAAAGAGAGAAAAAGGGGCGCCGAGTGGTTTTCGCTTACCAAGCTGTCAGTACCCGCTCGGCGCCCCCCTCTCTCTCCTCTGCGGCGAGTCTCCCTGTTCGGTCTCGGTGCCGGCTTGTCATGCTGAGTGGCGGAAGATTACCTCATTTCCGGCACTGAGACCGAACAGGGAGACTCGCCGCAGAACTGCTGAAAGGTAAGTACAGGGGGGGGGGTAGGAAGGGTAGATAATGGGGGGTGCAGGGACAGAGGGAGAGGAAGGGTAGATAAGGGGGGTCGGCATTTTAAAATTCGCCCCAGGCGGCATTTTGCCTTGGGCCAGCCCTGGAACCAGACAACTATGTGATAATAAATGGATCACTAGCCTTAAATAAAAGGTATTAAATAAAAGATATTTTCAAAATCAATGCCAGCATTTCACAAATAGTGCCAGGTTATGCAAACTTTTGAGCACTACTAGGTTTGAAGATACAAGAACAATATCATGAACGTACAAAGAACGACATTCATTAATATTACAGAATCAAAACCTGTGTGGGAACAGGCAGACTTAGATGTCCATCCTGGAAGATGCCAAAGATCATGGGGGCAATACATGGGGATGACGGCAGCCAGGACGCAGGTCCCTGATACACCCTAGAAGTTTTCACGGCTCATGCTGTCATAACTGTCTGAACATAAAAAACAATATTCCAACATTAAGTGTCAGACTAAGCTCTAATGCAGGGGCGTCCAACATGTGAACCTCGAGGTGCGGCTCGCGTGAGATCGGCAGCCAGGATCATAAGAGCCCTGCTGCTTACTTGTGGGAGGGTCCATTCTCTGCTCCAGTCCTGCCTCCTCTGTGGGGAGAACGAGGGAGGCCGCGCCCCCTGCTGAAGTCTGTGAGCGGCATCGAGAGCTGTAGAGCAGGTAAGGGGATGGGGTAGGTTGTGTGAATGAGTATGTCTGATTGAGGGAATGAATCTGTGAATGAATAATTGGTGTGTGTGTGATAGCATGGATGTGTAAGTGCTGTAACCTAGGCATGATGGGACTATGATTGCTGTTAGCAATCACACTCCTATCATGCCAAGTCAGCCACCCTGTACCAGCATGTATTGGCTGACTTGGGATGATAGGAGTGTGATTGCTAACAGCAATCTGCTAACAGCAATCACAGTCCCATCAAGCCTAGGTTCCAGCATTTACTGGTTGCCTGGGTATAAAAAGAGTGTGCTTGCTGTTAGAAATCACACTCCTATCATGCCAAGTCAGCCAGTACATGCTGAAACCTGGCTAGCTGCCCCCCTTGTGTATTGAGGCTGCCAGCAGTATGGGGTCTGCACTCACAGCCACCCTGTACCAGCATGTATTGGCTGACTTGGGATGATAGGAGTGTGATTGCTAACAGCTAACAGCAATCTGCTAACAGCAATCACAGTCTCATCATGCCTAGGTTCCAGCATTCACTGGTTGCCTGGGTATAAAAAGAGTGTGTTTGCTGTTAGCAATCACACTCCTATCATGCCAAGTCATATTGTTGATTTTTTTTGTCCAATTTTGGTGTGTTACTTTTAATAAAAGTGTGGTTACACACTAAAATTGGACAAAAAATACAATGCCCAGCCAACCAGTACATGCTGGAATCTGGGTATGCCTGAGATTGCTGTTAACAATCACAATATATAATTTTTTTGTACAATTTTGGTGTGTAACTTACTTTTATTAAGTGTGTGTGTGTGGGGGGGTCATTTTCAGTTTCGGCTAAGTGAACCCTGAATTTTTGGTTTTGGTCCAGAATTTTCATTTTAGTGCATCCCTAAAATAAATAGAACTATTTTATTTTTACTTATCCAGAATCCTGAATTTGTAGGCCCAGAAATCCCAGAAATCCATGAGAGAAAAGTAAAGGTTTTGTGTCATTTACTTTATTTTAATCTGCATATTTTATTAAAGGCCATATTTTCTCTCAGTGAAAAATGAGTGCGGCCCTCGCAGAATTGATCATCATCAATGGGATTAATATGTTCAACCAAATACTGTAAACAGAGTTTAGTTTTTATTTAATTAGACACACAACTCCTTTAGCTAAAAAAAATAAACAATTTTAGCTGCTGGCTGATAGAGGGCACTGTAAGTCCATTTTGTATTGAAACTGTGTTTTCTCTGGGATGAAAAGAAGGGGCAGAACACCCTTTATTCAAAGAGATAAAAGGAACAAAAACCTGCAGCAAAAATCTCCCAATGCACAAGGCTGACATGATTTAATTAAAATAGATGTATGGAGGTAAAAAATAAGAGTTAACCAATTACCAATATTAGCAATATGTTCCCAGGTTAAATAAAATTACTAGTATTTTGCATTGTTTTGTGATTGCGGTGATAAATTCAAACACTGTTTTTTTTTAATGTAGCAAAAAAAGCAACATGTGCTAGTAACTTTGCATCAACACAAAACATTTTAAACACTAGCTGCATTGTAAATCTATGTGACTCCTTATCCACAAAAATATTAAATACAAACAAAAATTTGGTGATGCATGTGCCAAAAGGATATTAACCTTAAAAGTATATGGATGTTGTAGTCAAACTTCAAACGTTTGGATAAACATAAAACAGATTAAAAAAAAATACATAGTGTAAATATGTCAGAAATGGGTGCTTTTACATTGTGATGAACATGTACAGGCTTCTCAATTGCAATAGTGGTGGTCTGATTTTTCCCAGTTTAGTACTCTAAAAAATCAGAAATTTTTTTAATTACTATAAATATAATAAACAAATGTATTCAAAAAAAGTAATAGCTTGCATTTAAGCATCATCTGGCACCCTGTTGGTTGAATTAATGGTCGAATTCTCCTCAGAAAAAGTTATTTCCTTTAATAGATTATGCGCATAATCGAGACAAGACACACAACACACAAAAGTCGAAGCGTTGTCTAATTACATATTTGGATTACATGGTTTATATAACTTCTTATCTGCTTCTAATAGCATGCATCATTCTGATTGGTTACTTTTTAAGCAGGTTACGCCTCCTAGTAGATATGTTGGCGCAACTCGTGATACATCATAGACTAGACATTTTCTACTGTCTTTGTCAGCAATAATATTTATGATTACATAAGCATTTTTCTAACACACCCATGGCATAAGATTCAGGTATGAAGTAAAAACAAGCGAAATTGTATTGCTGTCACCTACTCGTGTGCTTTTTTGTCAGTAATCTGAATATGACTTCAAAACTTAAAAAATGAAAATGGTCATTGTGGGATGTAATTATCTATGAAGTCTTATTTCATCGTTGTTTCCTCCTACAGTATAATAGGTGTTTAAATTGTATTTTGGTGCAAATAAATATAAGTCTACATTAAGACATGCGTTTAAATATCATAAGCCTGGTTTCAGAACCTGTAAAGCTAGTTGCATTAATATGAAAAACTATTGTTGATCAATTAATTCTACAATTTTGGTGCAGAAGAAAATACTACATGAAAAATTCTACACAATGTGTTTGGACAACATAATGTGCCCAGATCACTGAAGACAGCTTGGACTTTTCCCGTCAGCACTGAATCAATACTGAAGGTGCTAGAAGGAGGGTCCAGACCATAATTGGATTACTGATCACCCTCTTAATAATAACACAAAATAATAAATACTTATACAGACCCCAGTGATGTAACCATAACATCATCACACATACAAAATAAATCCCTGAGGTCTATAAAGAGTAATACTGGGGCTGTTGCTGAACATTATTTTCTCTCAGTTGTAATTAAAATATTATTCAGACTAATATCAATAGAAAATATATAATTGATGTGGGTACACTAACCAAAAAAGGGAAATTGTGTCTAAATATTATTGGTTGAATATTGTATTATCTTTTGAGGAGTAAAATACGAGTGTTTGTGGACACGTCTAGGACTGTGCTGCATGAGAAAATAGCAGTTAAACAGAAAATTCTAAATTGCTACGTAACTCATTGTTCTGAAAACAATTCTACTTTTATATATGATGCGCTAAATTTTAATCAATAGCGGATCTCTAGACATTTAAGGTTGCCCCTTAAAGCATTACATTTTCCTGACATTAACATAAATTTCATTTTTATTAAGTATTCCATTTTTAAGAATAAATAAAATCTAGAAAAGAATGAAAGCATATGCAGGAAATATTACACCTGTCTGGGTTAACATATTTAAATCTTAAAATCAGTTCTCAACATGAATTCCTACATATAGTCTTCAGGAAAAGTGGTTTGGACAAATACTCTGGAAAAGTGTAACAAAAATTCTGGAAGTAAAATACTTATTTCGTAAGCATAAAATAACATGAACACTTGCCTTTTAGGTAAGAAGTAGGCCAACTTGATTGTATCTGCTGTCAAACCCTACAGTAAGCTCTATGTCATCATTGCAATCAACTGATTCAGTGGATGTATTTGTTAATGTTCTTTCATTTGTTTCTCAATTGTAATAAGGAGCTTGGTCAAAAATATGCACACATGTCATTAAAACTATACCGTATTACAACATACTGCTGAGGTCTGCTTTAAACTAATTTACCGCAAACACTAGTTGGTTGATTCAAGTAAATAGAGACGAGTGGTTGAACAATGAAGTCTAGACCCTGACTGTGCAATATTTGTTGTTTTTTTTTACCGACCATCAGCTACAATAACAAAAAGATCCCTGCCATTGTCGTGTCTTTCTCTAACAATAAAACCTTTGTTAATCCATTATATAAGAAGCAAATACGACTGTAAATAAAATCCCCGCTCCTCCCTTGAAAAGTACTCTTTTGCCAGCACAGAACTCGTTTTGCAGCAGATATTGTTTACACTCAGGGCTACATTTGTATTATTTTATAAACAATAAGAATAAAAAATAAAATTGAAACAAGATAAAAAATGTAATTGAAAACACTAGGATGGCCAAGGTTTGTCCCAAATAAGCTGGATCCAGTTCTACCAGTCTGGATTTATTGTAAGGGTGTATGTTTTTGTGATTAGTGATCCCTTTGCGTGACGGCACTGCTAGTTATGATCATTGATCGCTTGTAATATTTTGGAATATGCTCTTTGTATCTGTTAACGCCCCAAATTATATTATACAGCGATTAATAAATAAAAAGTAAAAAATAATAATAATACGCACAGATGTTGTCACAACAACTAGTAAAATACTGTGGTTTTGACCATTTCATTACCAGAGGGTACCTCTGGCACTCAGATGGTTAACTGCATACAGAAACTGACAGCATTCTTCCTCTGTCTGCTGTCTCCTTAGATATGTGTGAGAAACCAGCTCAAGACTATTCTGTTTACGCCCGAGCGCCTTTATTTACATACAGCCAAACATTAAAAGGTGAATGATCTTGTTTTCATGCATGTTCTGGTCCCTGTCACCCAAGACAATGCCAGAAGAATTCCGTGAAAAGGTCACAGGCAAACCTTTCATCCAGCAGATTATTCATTCACTCGCCATTCAGCAGCTCTACATTATAACGAGAGAATAAAAGTAAAAACAGAAGAGATTAAACTTGGGAGATACGACAAATGCGTACGACTGAAGAAGAGCAAATTACGTAAATAACGTGAGGAGAACAGACTGTCCGCAGCTAAACCGCCTGCTATCCAGCCTGGCAGATTAATCTTGAATCAAAGTCCCCTCCCCACACAGACACACATTGCACAGGCTGATGGCTGAGCTACACTTGGAGTTCTCTCTGTGGAGCGGCTGCAAAATATAAATACTACTACTAATAATAATAATGATATTAATATCCTACAACCTGTTTTCTGAATAGAAACCACCAGAGGCTAAACAGGAACCACTTGACCAGGTTCTAGAAATTATAAAAAAAGGCGGGCGGGGTTAAAGAAAGACAGAAAGCCACAACGGACAAATCAACCTGGGGACATATTGATGAGCCTCCTTGCAATGCATTGACGGCTGGAGGAATAAGGAAGGCTGTCTGGCATCCCAGAGATGAAGACAGGAGCAGGAGGAGGCAAGAAAAGTATACAGAAAGTGAGTGGAAGAAACAGACTTGCTGGATTTCACTTGCAATTATAAAACAAACAAACAAGCAGGATGGAATGTATTGTGTGCAACATGGATTGAATGAAACAAGTGGGACTGAAATGCACAAGACAAACTTGTTGGAGAAATACTTAGCATCATGACATAAGGGTGCTGCCTGCTGTCAATGATAGAGAAGGAGGAGACAGCTGTGTATATGTTTATTCTAAAATCTGATTAAAGAAGAAAGGATCTATATTTTATTATTAGAATTTATTTTTTGGCCGAGACAGAATTCTCATCTTTGCCTGTGGGATACATATTGCAAAAAACATCAGGTACCCGAGTTGTGATTCATCTTATTGTTATTTCACAATTGTCTGACCATTTGTGGAGAAAGCCAAATATTTACATTTAACAATTTTATTTGCTGTAGATATTGTTGTGAATCATTTTATCTTGTGAATAGGCATAAGCTATAGCTTTAGATTTTTTTTTTTAGTTTTTTTTTTTTTTTTTTACACAATTTAACATGTGTGCCAACATAGTGTTTGAGTGGCTTAAAACTTTGCAGCTTTCTCAATATTCAGAGTCTTTTATGGATAATGGCTATGATGATTTGGAGGTTTGCAAACAGATTGGGGATCCTGATCTGGATGCAATTGGTGTAATGATCCCTCAGCATCGCAAAAAGATTCATGATGCTGTCCACAGACTGAAGGACGAGGAAAAAGAGGCAGCAAGTGGATTATATTTTACGTTGGAGCCTCAGGTAGGCTCCCCCACACCTGATATCTACACCAGTCACCTGGTGGACCAGTATGAAACCAAAGCCTGGAAGGAGGCCCAGGGTCACAAACCTGTACCAAGGAGTAACAGAACTGGCCAGCTCAACCGAAGTTTGGTTACCTATCCAAAACTTAAGTTAAAGATCATGATTAGGGATAAACTGATTCGGGATGGCGTCAACCTCAGCAAACCACCTTACTCCGAAAAGGTAAGATTATGGTGTCAAATTATCTTTATAGTGAAACTACAGTTATCGGAAGAGCAACTTCCACAAGTCATTCGTTCTTTCTTCTGGCAAGTAAGGTGTCGGATACTGTTTGTCTGCAGTTTCATTAAGATGTTAAATTCCAGTTGTTAAACTTGCGTTGGCCTGTTAATTGTTGGATTTTCAGTGTACTGTCGAGGCAATGTGTCGATATTTTCCCATATAACTGGCATACATGAAACATTTTCCTATGTTCTGTGTGGGATCCATCCCTTTCTGCATGGGCAGCTAATCAAGCTACAAGTGGAAGTAGCTAGCTCATCAAGTAGTTTTAATGTAGTTTTGCCTATAAGCTACAAAAGAGATTATGGAAAATAAATAGGTGGTTTGCAATTAAATTGTGCTTGAGAATGATTTAAAGCACTGTTTGCAATGACATTAAAATTTAGTTTGAACCCTGTCAGGGGTGATCAGTATATTTCAGAGCAGTAAAATGTGGCCTAACAGTGGCATTTGTAAGGTTAAATTAATTCAGCAGACACAAGAGGCTAGATTCAATGTCAGTGATAAATATATCAAAAGTAATTGAAAAGCAGGGAGTGCATGGATGGCAATGGAAATATTAGATAAAACAACCCTACATATATTAGTTGAAATGTATAACTTGAAGCTATCGCTATTTTATTTTATTTTCCCCCCAATTTTGCAATTTATGGGAGGACTGCTATTTAGTCTTTTGTGATATCTCTGACATTGAATCCTATCCAAGACCTTGAATGCTTAGCATTTATCTAAAATCACAGTTTGGCCATGATATTGGAGAAAGGATCTCAACGTACTGTATACTAAACGATTATGTTGCTTGCTATTGCCCTGCTTTTCTTTTCATGGTGTTGTGCAACTCCCATCACACTTAACCAGATTAAGATGATAAGAAGACGACCGCTTTCCAGTTGCACAATTACATTTTTCTTCATTCATATACAGTTACCATTGGCTACATTCTGAGTGCACTGGGAGCTCTGGACATGTTTCTCCTCTTGTTTACAATGAGGAGGTCCTTAACCCCTAAACCTGGGTCTGTGTTGACTGTTTCCTTCTTATAATTAGCACAGCAGTTCTCAGTTTTCACAGCTGGACATCCAGTCAGTTATGGACAAGTCTGTCCTTTAAAATCAATATTCTGGTTTTCAGTATATAATTCTGGTGAAACTTTCAAATGTTTTGTGTTGGAAATAGTTAACGGTTTATATAGTTTTTGGTTATTTCCTAATTAAAACAGCTGAAATTCTTTCCTTAAAAGCTGTTTTTTTTGCCCGAATAGTTGCGAATGATAAAATACACTTGAACATCTTCGGACAACAGCAACAATGGTTTTTGCATTCCATGAATGGTTTAATCGGTGGCTTAGCGTGGATCCTGAATGTTCTAAGGAATGTGTGCATGTGTCGACACAGAAGGGGAGATTGTCATATAAAGTGGATTACACTTATAGAAGCAGGGCCTCATGCACTGACATACAGAAAGGCTGACTTTGTCCAGACATTCTGGCCATTGATCTACTGCAGATCTTCTAACGCTTCTTTTTATTTAACTCTGACACATTTTTATAACAGTTGGAACAGAAATCCATAAATAAAAGCCAAAGAATGAATTGAAATGTTTGTGAATGATCTCATCCTTAATTGTATATGAAAATAATACATGTAGACTAATGACATATTTAACCCCACAAGTCTCAATGGGGTGTAGAAGTCCCCTCCTGCTGAACCGCTTAAATGATCTGCTCCACAGTACATATACACTGAATTTTCTGTTAGAAAACTGAGGATAAATCCATATGAATACAACTGAGCACTATGTATCCTTTAAAATACTTACATTTTACAGATGTTCATATGTATTTACTTCATCAGTGCTTTATACTGCATATTACCTTTGTAGAGATAGATCTTCCTGCTGCAATCATGAAGGTTCAACAAATCAGTTGTGAGTAATAAGATTTCTATGTAAAGTTTGACAACCAAGTTAAATGTTGCAAGCAACAGATAGACAGCCTACAGGGAAATTACGTCTGTGGCTGGTCAGGCGATCTTACCTTGGACAAATAGAGTGTTTGGATCTTTTTTTCTGCATTCATAACAGTGTTGGGATAAAAAGCTGATTTCAGGAAGATACAGTTTTGTTTGACAAAATGGTGTATGACAATTATGTCATGACATCCAGATAACCTAGAACTTGTTAGTTGATCTTTATCTTAAATTACATCAGAAACGCGATAACCTCAGATTTTACTATACTCGCTGTGTTTTTTTTTTCAACAAAAATTACAGAAATTACTTAAAAATGTATATATATGAATCCACCTTTAGCTATGTAAATAACCGGTAAAATGTACAAAAAAAATCCTATATTAGCTACACAGGTTATGCTCTGTAAATTGTCTTTAAATATTTTTTCAAGAGTAGACAAAAAGAAGAAAAATTTTATTTTATTATTACCATACTGAATCATGTCATTTTTTTCTTGCAGTGTGAAAGCCACTAAACACTGATGCATGCTAGAAACAGATCATAAGTTTCTGCTCTTCATTTTCTTTAAGTAATTAGAATTCATTTTTGATAAACTGTATTTTAAAAGCTTTTTGGGTGTGCTCTAAAGAATACATAATATGCATAAAGCTTTTAGTAGACTGTTGCCAGGCACGCACTTATTCCAGCATAAGAATTAGGGACAGATACAGGATGAAATTCATCTTGAATGTGTTTTATTTAATCTAATATGCATTTAGTTTATAAAACACACCTGACATTAACATTGCATTTTATATATTCACATTACACGTTTTGCTTTAAACTGTTGCAATTAGATTTTGATCAGTAAATCTTAAACAATGGCTCATTGGGTTTGTAAGTAGGGGCTGATACTTGTTTTTAGCATTGGTCTAGCATTAGCACAAAGGGTAGTGGAAGCTTTAAGGTCTACCAAATGACAGTTAATAAAGTAATGAATGCAATCATATGTTATATCAAAAGTATTTAGTATATGACCCCTCTAATACATACCGTATTTTCATTTGGAAGATAGAATACTAAATGTATTGTGACTACAGCTATCCATCTTTATATGCATGAATTTTAGTTGATTATATATAGTTATGTTAAGCTACATATTCTGGTCTAGGTCAGAACCCCTTGTGCCTCTTTACAAGGGGCTGATCCCCCAGTTGGATGATCATGCCATGGGTTACATTTAGATTACAGGAATTGGAACCCTTGTATTCCAACCCTGTTCAATTTTATTGAAAATATTGGCTCTTGTTAAGTAATTTTTTATTTTTTTTTGGAAGCCCGACGTGTCGTGCTTCTCGTTGGGTGTGCTCCGTGAATCCTGTGAAAGATCGCAGCAAAGCTCATGTCCGTCGATAAACTATTGCTCGGCAATCCCCCATGGGATATGGCAGAGCCTTTCCTCCCCGGCCAAAAGGCCTGCAGGAGGGTCAGATCTTCATGGTTCCCTCTGAAGAGGAGAACCATTGTAGGGAAAAAGGCGGGTAGCCACAAGACTTCTCCCACCTCTCCCAACAAACGACTGGAAACCAGTCCTCACTGCGGTGCAGTGCTCCAAAACTTCAAACTAAAAACGTGTCCAAAGGAAAAACATATACAGGCCGTGATCCAAAAAGTCCGTGATCCTTCCTAATTAATAAGCACAAGTGCACCAATGGAAAGTGCAATTTGTGAGTAATAAATAAGTGTCCAGCCATTTTCCGTGAGGCCAAAAAATAAAAAATTGTTCACACACATGCCCATAAGGGTCTTGGAGTGAGGGGTGCATTCAAGTAATGGTGGGTAAAGGTGATGGAAAACCCCTCCACTTAAAATTAAGGGGGTAGTAGAAGCATTATTAAACACTCATCTACAGACACCAGACAAGCCAAAAATCTCATGGTGCTGCCACAACCACAGGGTCTGGGTAGGTGCATGCAAATAAGGTCAACAATGATGACCTTTTGCCTCTATATCCGCTTTATATATATAGAGGGTTTACAAAATTGGGCTGTGTTAGAAATTCTCTTGTGCAGCTCTATTAAATTACACCATAAGCATATGGAGAAAATCGGCTAAATCCTCAACTATAAGTATTTTTTGGCTTTGGATTTTGCAACTATTCATCACTGACATTTGTTTTGTTGTAGTAATTAATTTGGCTCATCTACTTTTCTTCACAAAGTGCACTTTTTTGGAGAAATTCTGTGACAAATCAGGAATGGTATCTTATAGGTTTCAGTAAAAGAATTGCTCCTAACTTAGTACTTTGTACCAGAATTGCCCCCAGGTTTGTTTTAGAAAAATGAAAACATTGCGAGAAGGATGTCTTGTATGCATTAATCCCCAAATGTGCACCAGCATCTATTTAGTAAATAACTTGGCGTCAAGACAAGCTACTGTTTGAAAAATGCCCGAAATGGGAATTCTAAACATAAACTTAGTGCTTTTTTCTGATTTTAGAGATTTGGAAGCTCCTATTTTTTTTAATAAAAAAAACATTTCTAAATGAATAGCTATGTATCATTTGCCAAAAAGGATGGAGGATATGGAGTCATTTTACTAATATATTCTCTTTTGCTGGTTATTTTGCTCATTTGTTATTTGTATAAATACAAGTGCCTGCATTAGGCCAACAAGTTGTGTTGTTACTTAAAGACATATTCACTTTATCTCAAACTGTGCTACATGCAGCCCATATAGTTTTCCCTTTAGGGCATGTTGCTTTCTGAACCTGTTTCAGTTCAAATGGCCTTTAATATGATGCTACTGTTGTGATTACTTATTATTGTTGTTAATTGTTTTATATAGCACCATCATATTCTGCAGAGCTTTACAATAGGCACACAGGACTGACCAAGTAGTGCATAAACAAGAGGTAACAAGGGCCATGCTCAGTTGTAGGGCCATTGATATCTAGAATATTTATATTCTAGATATCAGTCTAATATAAGTCTGATACCTTTTATTCATTATATACGCCGAATTACAGGACAATGATTTATAAAAAATTAAAAAAGCAAAAAATATACCGTATTTGCTTGATTATAAGACGAGGTTTTTTCCAGAGCAAATGCTCTGAAAAATACCCCTCGTCTTATAATCAGGGTCATCTTATAATCAGACCTCAAATAGGTCTGATTATCAGACTAAGATCCAGATCCCCCGCAGCGATGCAGGGGACCTGGATCCTCCTGTGTTATGCCCCCCCAACTTACTGGTGCTTCTGAGTTCCCGGTGCTTGGTCCGGGCTGCGTGTAGAGCTTCACACGGAAGTTGTCTACACAAATCGCGTAGAGCTCTACACGCTGCCCGGACTAAGCACCGGGGACTCAGAAGCACAGGTAAGTTTGGAGGAGGGAGGGGGAGGGAGTGTTAAATGGGGGGGTATAAGGCATTTCTGGAGGCTCTGTGAAATGCCTTTTAACCCCTTTAATGCCACTCTGATCCAGAAATGCCTTTTAACCCTCTATACGTCACTCTGTCTCCTGAAATTCCTTATACCTCCCTATATGCCACTCTGCCCCATAATATGCCTTTTAACCCCCTAAATGCCAGAGTGGCATATAGGGGTATAAGGCAATTCTGGAGGCAGAGTGGAACATAGGGGATCAAAAGGCATATCATGGGGCACAGTGGAACATAGGGGGTCAAAAGGCATATCATGGGGCACAGTGGCATATAGAGGGTTAAAAGGCATATCATGGAGCACAGTGGCATATAGGGGGTATAAGGCATTTCTGGGGCAAAGTGGCAAGCCTGGGGGCAGATGTGCATAACTGGGGGGGCAGGTTGAAAAAAAAGGAAATAAAAACAATTTTTTTCCTATAGGGTCGTCTTATATTCAGGCTTTTTCTTTTTTTTCATAAGTTAATATTCAGATTTTGGGGGGTCGTCTTATAATCAAGCAAATACGGTACTTTCTTACAAATGATAAGTTCCAAGAAGTCAGCTTTATTTTTCTCATATTGATAAGGCTAGGTTTCCACTTGTTTTTTTTTTGCTAAAAACGCCCATAAAAACGCAAATAGCGCCACCTGGTGTTTTTTTAGTGAAAAAACGCAGCAGCCAGATGTTAGCTGTTCTTCAATAGGAAATCGCAGAATGCCATATCCACTTGGCGTTTTTTTGTTTGGCGTTTTTTCAGTCCTCTTTGGCGTTTTTCTGCTTTTTTGGGCTCTGTGGCAGTTTTTCAAAATCGCAGCATGTTGACACTCTGGCGTTTTTTGCAAGGAAATCTTGGTGTTTTTCTCCAATAGAAGTCAATGGGAGAGAAAAAACGCCATGAAAAAGCCATGTGGGTTTTTTGCCTTGGCGTTTTTTATGGCGTTTTTTTCCACAGTTACAATGCAGAGGATGGACCCAGTATCTGTGTGTCCTATGAGAAATAGGCTGGAAACAAACAGTTTCACACAAAACAAAGTTCATATTGAATTTTACACCATTTGGAACAAACATGCCATTACAAACAAACATACGCGACGCATCAACTGGATCCTGCGTGCCAAAAGCAACAGCAAACCATTTGCACCATCATTTGGGGCCAATCTTCCTAGAGGAGCAGACATTCGGAATAAAGCAGGCCTTACAAACCACAGAAAAGAGACAGAAGGGTCCGCCGGGGCGTAGAACTCTACCAAGTAAATGACATCAGGGGGCAGATACTTGCCATTTATCCTAATCCCTTTTAGCTGGGTGAAACTTCTAACTTGTAAAGGCTGGAAAAACTGCCTAAGGTCAAAAAAAGCAATTTCCACAGAAAGGCTAAAACGCCAGAAAAAACTCCAGAAAAAAACGCCAAAATGCAGTGGCAGTTTTCTTGGCGTTTTTCATCAAGAAAAAAAACGCAGGACAAAAACCCAAGTGGAAACCTAGCCTAAATCAAATGGAGGTTGGTAGCACACCCGTTGAAAATGTCTCTCTAAAGATGTACAAGGATACCCAAATTATTAGGATATAATGTTTGTATTTGTGCCACGATTTGGTTCTTAATGTAGAAAATATTAAATACATGTAATTATTAAAATTATCAGTGACATTATATTTTTTATATATTGGGTGCTAAAAATTTATCATTGAATCCAACATCATGTGAAATTTTGGAAACTTTATTTCTACTTTAGGAGGCATGTGAAAAATGTATTTCTACTTTAGGAGGTATGAATAGTGGCAATAATTTACATAATCCTGTTATGTGCTTTCTAGGCCAATTTATAGCTGTTTATGTAAGCAAAAACATCTTTTAGAAGGAGAATTAAATATTTTTTACACAATTTAATTTTAAAACACATCTGATGTTATTCATAAATAAGGGTCTCAACACTATATCAACCAAAAGGGATATTTTTGCAAATTGAACCAGTCCACTTGTTGATATAGTGTTGATGTGATACGATTTTGCACCAGAATTAAAGTTTATAAATAATCCCCAAATGTCCATTGTTTACATACACATTTTTGATCTATAGAACCTTTTGATTATACTCACGAAACATTATGAGGTCCTGCAAAGGAGAGATATCAGGGGAGAGAATTGAGTCCCAAAGATAGACGAATCATTTAACCAAACAAAAATTATTTAAGTGTGCAACTAAGTGTTAGTTTTACAAAAGACGCAAGGCGTTTGCTTATGCTCTTATATACATAGTATGATGCATAGTAAGGAGATCTATAACATTTATGATATGTAGGTTATTCTTAGAAAATAATTACTCTTTAAATGTCAAAACATTGTCACTTCTTTTTAAATTAACATTTTCCCAGGGCAAATGCATGGAGAGATTCCTCAGAATCCCTTTTATGCATTTCCACTGTTTCCCTGTCCTCCTTAAACATATCTCTCCATACTTGTTCGCGTGCGCAGTTTACAACCCAGCTCCAGTGGTGGCTTGCACAAGTGTTCCTGGGGCTCTGAAGAAGTGTGTAAGCATTCATATACAGTGCTTATACCACTACCTATATTTCTTTAGTTTATAGAGGTGTTGAGTAATATTTGGAAGAGTGACAGAACTGCTTTAATCTGAGTAGCGGTGGGAAGATTACATCACAGTGAAGCCACGAACAAACAATGTAGATTTGATTTGACAGATTATGATACTGTTAATTGGACACTATCAAGCAAATGAACAAATCCAGTCCTTTGGCGTTCCCAGCTTCAGATTCCACTTTGAAAGAAAAGTTGAACTTGTACACAGACACAATTATTACAACTTTGTTCTCTCATTTATTTTTTTAGCAGTTTTAAAGAATACATGATTCCCTGGCAAGGAGTTCCACACACTTTCTGATTTGATGAGAGAGAGGCTGATGTGATGAAACAGAAGTTCAAGATTCAAGATCCATTTGCTCTGATGATTGTCATTTTAAAATTCAGAAGATGTGGCATGTATTTTAAATCTGTATTTCCCCTTCCTACATAATTAGGACTTTGGCTGCACCTGAGCTTGATTAATCAATGTTCTGCAGAAGAACATGAATGCTTGTAGCTACTACGAATGCAGCTAGATACATAATTGGACATACCAAACAACATTCTATGAACACAAATTTAACAGACATGTACATGTGTTTAGCAGACAACAACTTTGATTTTGCACAACTGCAAAGCAACCTAAATATGTAATCTCTAAGAAAAAGTATGGTATGCATCAAGGTGTTTTATTTGTAAAATGTATTCAGATCAAGATTATATTAAATAAACATACATGATAACATACATGTCTTTCGTGGTTGGACCATTCATGTAAAATTTTATAAGATTTGACAATATTAAAATGTATTAAAATTGACAATATATAAAATTGCCAAAAAATGCCTTTGGGCACCAAAAGGTCTGTAGAGCAGGCAGGTGGGGTCCTGTAGCAAATGTAGACTGCAAGTGGGGTCCTATTGCAAGTTGAGACTGCAGGCAGGGTCCTATTGCAAGTGCAGACCTCAGGGGGGGTCCTATTGCAAGTTGAGACTGCAGGTGGGGTACTGTTGCAAGGTACCAGGGAATGATCCAGAAGAGAAGTCAAAGTCCATACCAAATAGGTCAAAATCCAGGCAATCCAAATGATAAGCAAGTTCAAAAACCGAAGAAATGACTCTGCTACAAAGTAGTGAGTGTATAGCCAGTATAACAGTGTAGATTTGCTGTCCCCTCAAAATAACTCAACACACAGCCATTAATGTCTAAACCTTGGCAACAAAAGTGAGTACACCCCTAAGCGGAAATGTCCAAATTGGGCCCAATTAGCCATTTTCCCTCCCTGGTGTCATGTGACTCGTTACTGTTACAAGGTCTCAGGTGTGAATGGGGAGCAGGTGTGTTAAATTTGGTGTTATCGCTCTCACACTCTCTCATACTGGTCACTGGAAGTTCAACATGGCTCCTCATGGCAAAGAACTCTCTGAGGATCTGAAAAAAAAGAATTGTTGCTCTACATAAAGATGGCCTAGGCAATAAGAAGATTGCCAAGACCCTGAAACTGAGTTTGCAGAAGACAAGCAGACTAAGGACATGGATTACTGGAACCATGTCCTGTGGTCCGATGAGACCAAGATAAACTTATTTGGTTCAGATGTTTCAAGCGTGTGTGTGGCAACAACCAGGTGAGGAGTACAAAGACAAGTGTGTCTTGCCTACAGTCAAGCATGGTGGTGGGATAGCCATGGTCTGGGCCTGCATGAGTGCTGCCGGCACTGGGGAGCTACAGTTCATTGAGAGAACCATGAATAACAACATGTACTGTGACATACTGAAGCAGAGCATGATCCCCTCCTTTTGGAGACTGGGTCGCAGTGATAACATAACAACCCCAAACACACCTCCAAGATGACCACTGCCTTGCTAAAGAAGCAGAGAGTAAAGGTGATGGACTGGCCAAGCATGTCTCCAGACCTAAACCCTATTGAGCATCTGTGGGGCATCCTTAAACGGAAGGTGGGGGAGTGCAAGGTCTCTAACATCCACCAGCTCCGTAATGTCATCATGGAGGAGTGGAAGAGGACTCCAGTGGCAACCTGTGAAGCTCTGGTGAACTCCATGCCCAAGAGGGTTTAGGCAGTGCTGGAAAATAATGGTGGCCACACAAAATATTGACACTTTAGGCCCAATTTGGACATTTTCACTTAGGGGTGTACTCACTATGGCTGTGTGTTGAGTTATGTTGAGGGGACAGCAAATTTACACTGTTATACAGGCTGTACACTCACTACTTTGTAGCAGAGTTTCATGTCTTGTCACATGAAAAGATGTAATCAAATATTTACAAAAATGTGAGGGGTGTTTGTGAGATACTGTATGTACACACACATATATACAAAACTTGCACCCAGTTTATCTGCATATATATATCAATAACTTTCACCTGCCTGAGTGTCGCTCCCCCCCAATAACATAGACCATCCAGAAATTGATGCTTGCGGCCGTGGGACTTGTATATAATGAATCATTTTTTCAGAAGTTACAATGAATGAATGTTTCGGACTATAGCATGGCCCTTTTTCAAGATAGTTGAAGAGCACACAAACACTCCAATAAATACATAAACAAATAATCACCCAACCCAGGTGTGCAGCATCGCAAAACACCAGACTAGTGAAATGGGAGTCACCCAGAATGATCCATCATCACATCAAATATCCCCTCCACCACCACATAGCAACCTCTACAAACATATAACATGGCATGGAACAGGTCACCTATGATTGTGGCTATGCACCAAAGGGATAAACTAAAGGAGCATAGGCTGAGAAACCATCGCTATGGCTATCGTAGTAAATGAAGCCAGGAAGTAAACCACAGATAAGCTACATACCTGGGAACTCTTAGTGTGGTGAAGGGGCAGATTCTCAGGATCACAGTCTGGGCCTGACTCTTTCCTTTTCTAAACTGCTGTAATGTTCCAACTTCTACTTTTACTACCTGTATTTTATGGTTTTAATCCCTGCTTGAATGCAGGTGACTCTAAGTGCAAAAGAGGAAAAAAAGACCCAAATTTCAATATTACCCAAACTTCAGGATATATTAAATCATTGCTGAACCAAATCAAGATAGTATATCAATAATGTCCAATCAAAACCAAATAGAGGATAACCCTTATACAATATCTTTAAACCAAAGAAAAAAGATCAGATTGGAGTACAGCCTAGAAATCAGTATAAAACAAAACTTTTAATATGGAATACCCATAAAAATAATTGTACAACTTCGATAGATGCTGGCCAAAATAATCTAAAAGCCCTATTGGTCTTATCAATATGTTAGGTATGTTAAGGCAAATCCACCTATAACTAGTGATAAATAATTAGTGATAATAGGGATTGGGATTTCTAAATGTATCCATCAAATCACTAGTCATTATTAAAATCACAGAGCTGCTATGCCGACCCTCACTCCCTTAGAGAGAAAAGGTAGGAACATGTCTGCTGCTCCTGTGCAAAAAGTGTTAGTATACCACAATTGGTAAAAGGTTTGTATACAGCATAACCACAAAAGAAATAGTGGGCAAACACTCGAACACTGGATGCAAGGCACCTGGAGCGTGTTTCGCCGGCTTGTCAGGGGCAAAGGCTACAAGCAACCAAGAGCTGACTCTTGGACAAGTAATCTTCATGATTAAAGGGTTAATATTTCAAGCGTTACAGGGTCAACTCTTACAAAGGGACAACAGGGGACAAAAGCGGGACAGATATTTGGGTCCAAATGTGGACATGGAAATATATATATATTTTCTTTTTCAGCAAAGCAGAAATTAAAATAAGCCCTGGTGCTTAAGTTCTTTTTAGGATACAAGCATTTTAATATTAATTTTTATTCTGAAATTGTCTTTATGTTTACCGTAAAAATAATGTCACAAAAACTTTAAAATTTAGTGCTCTGATTCCAGGAGGGAGCTGCATGAATTTCAATTACCAGTTTGTGCATACCATAATTTTTTGTTTTATATCCTATGCAGTTCAGTATTTGGTTCTTTTAATGGCACCGGAGAATCGGTTTTGAAAGCTATTTAAATGCATCTAGTAATTACAAATAATCTCTACTCCTTTTGCATTAAAATTATGCTGATTTATAGTGAAAACAATTGTCGTCTCTGTGGTTGCAGTTCATATATATGTTGTTATATTGCTTATTAGTTATGCTCAAAGATTACATTTTTGAAAGGTCTGCATTAAAATGTTGTAATTTTGTTTTATTATTTTATAGATCACATCATTAAAAGTAAAATGGGTAAAGTATTAATTAACAATATACGGTGTGTGTATATATATATATATAAATATATATATATACTGTATATACTGTATGTATATATACATATATCAACCTATTAAGGTTGTTGATTAAAATAAAAGAAAACAATATACACACTGATAATGCTGTTAAACACACTGTTTTACTAAGCTAGGTGCTGTGTCAGCTCAAGGGTTCTGGTGCCTTAAGCAAATATTTATTTATTAAAGATTTATGTTATTTATACGGATGTGAATTTGTGTGTGAGCACGGATGTATTTGTGTGTGTGTGTGAGTATGGATGTGTAATTGTGTGAACACGGCTGTATAATTGTGTGTGGGTGTGAGCACGAATATGTATGTGGGGTGAAGAAGGCACAGACAAGTTGTTTAGGGACAATGATGGCACAGACAAGCTGTTGAAGTTGGGGTGCCCCGGGGCAATTTTTGCACCAGGGCCCTGTGGTTTTTAGATATGTTCCTGTTCATATTATTATTATTATTTATTGTTTTATATAGCGCCATCAAATTCCGTAGAGCTGTACAATGGGTAGACAGGACATAACAAGTAGTATGTAACATAATAAATTGACTTACAGAGACAATAGGTGAGGAGGGCCCTGCTCAAACCAGCATATGGATGATACATATGGATCCTCCTCTCTGGCAGCCGGTGGAAGACTACGCGATGCAGACAAGCCCCACTGCTGCTGGCACTTCCGCCAGGGTTCTATGAAAGAGCACCGGAGTGACATGACCTTCCGGTGCTCCACCATAGAAGCCCCAACGAAAGTACCGGCCAGCAGCAGCGGAGATTGTTTGAGCGCATTGCGCAGACGTTTACCGGCTGTCAGAGATGGGGATCCCCCGAAGAACTGCAGGGGACCTGGATCCTCCTTCCTGTCAGCCGGTGAACGTTTGTGCAATGCGCGCAGACAACTTCCGCTGCCCCCGGAACTTCCTGCGGGGCTTCTATGACGGAGCACCGGCATAGAAGCCCCAGGGAAGTGGCGAGCAGCAGCGGAGGTTGTCTATGCGCATTGTGCAAATGTCCACTGGCTCCCCCCGCTAGACACAAGGGAATCTGGGGATGCATTGGTGAATCGGGGAGGGGTCAGAGTGGCATATCTAGGGAGTGGCATATCAGGGGGCTGAGTGGCATATCTGGGGGGCATGAAGCATATCTAGAGAGCAGAGTGGCTACCAAAAATGTTAAACTACATATATTCCTGTTCATTAGATAAAATACTGTTTTACTATTAAACTAATGTGTATTTCTTCTTTAAAATAACACCGAACTTTAAGGGTGTGGTCTATAATCAGGCCAATTGAGCCAATACAGTATTAAAAGGACTACCCTATAGGGTACTTATGCAAGGGATATGTGTGGCCCTCAATGTGTCTGTAATCAGGGAATGTTGAACAAACACCGAAAAATAGTTACCTGCGCACTATCCCAAACACCTGTGCTTATATAGACAAATGGAGGTTTTTAGTTTCACTCCAATGGCCATTAAAATGGAAACTCGCCTGCCACGTCACGGCAAACCTCTTAGGCGAGTCCTACACTATACAATTCACCTCGCTGCTGTGAGCTAAAGGTAAAAATCTCTAATGAGACAAAGAGGGGTATTCTCTAAACCCCTACACATTTATTAGCCTTTAATAGGCACCACATGGGGTGGGCGGCAGCAATAGCAACCTGGCTGTGAGATACAAAATTGAGACATAAACACACAAAAGAAAGCCCTGCGCTCAAACTCCCATCATTCTTGGGCGGCAGCAACCGCTATAGTATTCATCAGCCCAAAATACATAGCACAAACACCGAAAAATAGTTACCTGCGCACTATCCCAAACACCTGTGCTTATATAGACAAATATATTTTTCGGTGTTTGTTCTATGTATTTTGGGCTGATGAATACTATAGCCGTTGCTGCCGCCCAAGAATGATCAGGGAATGTTGCCAAGAATAAATTGGGTCATTGTTCATCAGTGGCACCTGCTATGTAGAAGACATTGTATGCAAAAATGTATGGTATGCAATGCTGGAACAGTCGTGAAAGGGTCAAGGCAATATGCCCCCCAACCCACCCTAAATCTAAACTAAATGGCCGCTGCACAGGGCCGGATTAATTTAGGGGCTAATGGAGGTCCAGCTCCAGGCCCCTACCTGAAAATAGGCCCAGTTAGGCTGCGCACGACTGCCAGGGTCAGAGTAAATGAATGTTGGTGAAAGAGTAAATTACTGAATATGTGTGTAATAGCATGGATGTGTAAGTGGGGGGAAAGCAAGGCACATGGAGGATTTTTGATGCTAGGATGCCACAGGCAGGCTGTTTGGGGACAAATGTGGAAAGTCCAATGCTTCCAATCTGGGTGTTGGGCAGATTCTGTGGGTGCAATCAGGGTGCCAGGGCTGACATGATACTAAGGGAGGGCATTAATTCACAAGGGGGTGTTGGCTGGGGGCATCACATAAATCAATACTAAAGGGGGGGCTGGGTGGTGGGATAAATATACAATGTGGGGTTAATTGGGGCAATACACAAGGATGTGGCGGCATTAGGTAAAGTGAGGGGCAGGCTGGGGGCATAAATACACAATGCTGGCTGGGGCATAAATACACATAATGCTGGCTGGGGGCTATACACAAGGGGGCAAAAACACAAAAGGGGGGGGGATCAACGACAAAGCAGGGTGGAAAATACTTAATTTTTTTCTATTGTTGGAGATTAGCCGGTCCAGATTTGTGTGTCGGTGTGGCAGAGCCAGTCCTAGTGTGTGTTTGGTCATCTGTTTCCTGGCACTTTACTTACTGTAAAAGTGGAATTTAACTATTTAATTTTTACTTATGCAGAGATAAAAGTGGCACTAAGTTTTTTAGTGTACTGATGTACTCCCAATCCCATCACATTACACCATTACAAAGATGGGCAAGGATGGTGGGCTGATTCGGAGGTGCAATGGGCCACTTGACTAGACTTGCCCCCCCAGGCCTTAGGCTGCCAGCCCTCCCCTGGAAAGGGTTACTCCACTAATCATGAAAAAAATTGTTTAAAGTGCTCCTTTAATACATAGGCACACCTACAGAGGTGTGTTTTTATGATTAATGTAATACATATTCATCTTTATAACACATTTTGTACACAAACTGGCAGCAGGACAATACTTACTATGTAGACAAGCTAGGTGGCTTCCTAAGGCAATGAGTTGGCATGAAGCACTGCTGTAAGTTTCCTTCGTAAAATAGCAGGAAAGGACATGTAATACTTAATTATATTTGTCTATATTTATGTTGCAGTTTTGAAAATTGCATTATATAATGACAGGGCACCGCATCTGAATGCAGTTTACAAAACAGATTATTATAGTCTCATTCCAGGACAGTATGGGGTCCTAATCATTTGTGCTTTACCAGCCTTCTATTCTGATGATGAGGCTGCCAAGGAAGAAACATTGGTATCTGCAGAATTATCTTGCTCCCTCACAGCAGGCTACTATTTGTATCATGTTCGTCACTTTACAGTATGAATCAGTGGAATTCAATACATTCATTTTACTAAAACAATTCAATTTGTATGTTTAGTAGTTCCTTGTTTCAGGTTTAATATTTATATTTTCCTTCTTATGCTTAAAGTAACATAAATATCTTTCAGAATATATGTTTAGACGTATACAGCCTGCATTTTTATACTACAGATATATTCATATAAACTGCAACATCTAATACTGTAATACGGTAATATTTTTCTGTTTAGGTTCATTTGTTGGTTGGAGCCTGGATGAACTTTACTCGCATCAGAACTCCCTTACAGTTATATAATTTAAAAAAATGGGACCTCTTATTATTTTCAAAAGAAAACCAGACAGGATAACCATTGGTAATTTATAAAAAATCTACAACTAAAATTTGCAATGCAAATTATGTTGCATTGCATCCAATCTAAACAGTTTCGTCATATGAGGCACAATGAAATAGATATCACTATGTGAGCGGATATAAACTTTTAATATTAGCACTGCAGAATATGATGGCCCTTTGTAAAGCAATAAAAAATAATAATGTTAAATAGTTGCCTTATATTTGTTTGCTCCACAGTTTGTTGTTAAATAAGCATTCAGTCAGTCAACAAAATTATCTCTAATTATAAGAGGCACATTGGGTCTTTATTCCTGTCTAAAACACTTACACCCATTGTTTTATGACATTTACAGGAAATATAGTTTCAGCAATTATTTATGAGTAACCCATTGTTTAATATGAGACGTGCCCTTTTACAGAGATATATAAGAACATGTCAATTAATATCCTGGATATTTTGTTTTATCTAGCCTTGTCAGCAAGATACAAGTTGCCACACATATAAAAATGAAGCATTGTTCCTTCAAGAAGCATAGTCATAATTTAGAATAACACAAAGTCTTTGTTAAGGAAAACACAATGTTAACTGCTTGATTAAATGTTACATTATATTTTATTTATACAGCGTCAGCAGATTCCATAGTAGTATTACAATAGGGAAAGACTGAACATTAACAACGTTAAAGGCAATGATATAAAAAATTAACAGTAACATTATAATAACACATAAGACAAATTTGTACAAAAGGAGAAGAGGGACCTGTTCTTGTGAACATATAATCTATTAAGATGCTATTATGAAATAATGAGAGCCTTGGTAGGGAGGTTTGATTGTAGTGACCCGTCGTGTGAAGAAGTAGGATGAAGTGATAATGGTCAGAGAGACTCAAAGCGGAGAGGGCAGTTGTGAGAGTGTTTGAAGATTAGAGCATATATATATATATATATATATATATATATATATATATATTGATGCAAAAAGGGCTCTGTAGGTAAGAGTCAGGAGTTTACATTCGATTATGGAGGTTATGGTGAGCCAGTAGATGGAGAGTGACAGGACATGTTCAGAATGGATTAAATGCTTAATAGTAGAAGTCCCAAACAGATGGAAATGATTACAGGTTTCTATTGTACTTACTCTATCATATACTTTACAGCAGAGCTTGAGACATTTTTTTAAATCTAGGAGCCAGCTAAAAAAGTTAGGAGCCAGGACTTTTTTTTGCCCTACACTCACACTTTGCCCCAGCACTTTGCCCTGCACCCACACTTTGCCCTGCACTCACAGTCTCACACTTTACCCTAGCCCTCACTTTGCCCCAGCACTCACACTTTGCCCGCAGCAGTGCATACTTTTAATTACGATTAATTAATCCCATTAATTAACTATGTCCCCAGTTTCCCATAGGCATCTTTGTCACTAAACATGGGACTATGGGAAGCTATTTAGTGACAAAGATGTCTATAGGAAATTGAGGAGAGAGTTTGCCTTTGCCCCCAGTCTCCCATAGCCATCTTTGTCCCAGCCTCCCAATGCCAAGCATGCCCCCAGTTACTTCCACTTACCTGACCCCAACGTGCACTCTGTTGGATTCCCGCTGCTGCTGCCGGCGGCTCCACCCTCCTCACTGAACAGGGCTGGCACCTCCGACAAAGGTCATTGAGCAGCGCTGGTGCCGTCCGCGAAAGTTATTGGGCGGCGCCGGCTGACTCACTTCTATTTCGAATCGACAGGGGTGGCATTTTAAGAAGCCGTCCCTGTTGATCCGAAATAGAATTGAGTCAGCTGGCCAGCGCGACTCCGTGACCTTTGTGGGCGGTGACAGCCCCGTTCAGTGAGCAGGGTGGGCGGAGCCGCCGGCAGCAGCAGGGTTGTCTGCATCGCACAGACGTCCATTGCTGCCGGAAAGGAGGATCCAAGTCCCCAGCAACGCCGCGGGGGATCTGGATCCTAAACCCAATTATAGGTTTGGCTCACAAACACCTAGGCGCCAGGACAAAATTATCAGTCGCCATGGCGACCTGGCGCCTGGGATTTGTCGAGCCCTGCTTTACAGGCAAGGCCATTTGTTGTGCTGTCTGTTGTACAGTAATGCAAACTATATTGGTATAAATTATATAGTCCAATTTGAAGTATACATTTATTCATTAGGTCTCATCACTTAGTAGGTTCCTTACTAATGTAAGGACTAAGAATATCATGTGGGATTTAACCTTTGAGTGAAAGTAATTTGAAATGTGAACAAAATGTATATAATAGTAGATATACTATACTTGTTGTTTCATAGAGCCCTTTCATGTCCATTTTTCATGGAAGATACGATATGGATGCATAAGAAGACAGGACAATATCAATAGTGGGACACAGATTGGCCAAAAAGAAACAAAAAACCAAAGAGAGGTCCCAACATTCAGCTACAATTGTAGAAGAAAAGGGTTCATGTAGAAAGAGCAGTATCTGTAAATATACTTTTATTCTGAAAACATTTTAAATAAATGTTGTAGTATAATTTCAGGACAGCAAATCAGCTGTAACAAATATGTGAAATGTTGACAAACTGGACTGTAACCTTTATGTTTTATGGAAAAAATCAATTTTTCATTTTTAATGGAATAATAGATACTGGACTTTTATATTTCATTTACAGTTTTAATAATGTTTATATTTTTTGGTATGTATATTGTAAAAATATTTGTACTCTTACCATAAGTAAATGAATGCATGGATTTTAAGGTATCCAAACAAAACCTGCAGAGCATGTCAAAAACCTAATTTAATGCACAGACCACAACTGACTGTTATTTTGTCAATCTACTGGTTTGTTGCCTTGGATACCACACATCCTCACATTTTCTACTTTGTGTAAAGGTTTAGCATTAGGGACATTCTTACGCACACAGATACTTTAATAATTCAAGAAAATTTTATTTTTGGTCATTTAATTATTCTTTGATATAAATACACGGTATTGGGACTTACAAATAATCATGTTTATATAAAAATTTTATGATGGATGAATTTGTCATATTGCAATTATAAAGACTACCTACTCATTATTAAATGAGTTCTAGGCATGTATCAGCAAAAACATTGTCCTCATAATTTTATTGTGGAAGAAAAATCAGAAACGGGTGTCAACCCTGTTATGGTCAATTGCCATACTTATTTTTGTTACACATTACAACAGCTGAGGCTATAGACTCAATATAGAAAAAAAATAAAATGTCATTTTTGAAAGGGGAATACCTCTTGGCGGTGATTTTTTAAGGGGAGCCTGCCTCTTCACCCCTGTTCTGATTTACTGATATAAAACTGTGATAAACATTTGTAAGCATTAAACAACAATGCATGTGTTAGAAACCAAGGCATTTATGTTATCATTTGCTCCATACGTACATGGGTGGTATTAAGCTGTGCACCCACCACTCAAAGATCCTAGAGGTATAATGTACCGTATTTGCTCGATTATAAGACGACCCTGATTATAAGACGACCCCTCAAAATCTGAATATTAATTTAGGAAAAAAGAAAAGGTCTGAATATAAGACGACCCTATAGGAAAAAAGTTTTACCAGTAAGTGTTAATTCATGTAAACTATTTTTTTTTAATAAAAGCTATGATTGAGAAAAATATTTTTTTGTTTTAATTTCCTTGTATTTTCCAACCTGCCCCACAGTTACGCACATCTGCTCCCAGGCTTGCCATTCCAATATGCCACTGTGCCCCATGATATGCCTTTTAACCCTCTAAATGCCACTGTGCCCCATGGTATGCCTTTTGACCCCCTATGTGCCACTCTGCCTCCAGAAATGCCTTATACCCCTATATCCCACTGTGGCATTTAGGGGGTTAAAAGGCATATTATGGGGCAGAGTGGCATATAGGGAGGTATAAGGCATTTCAGGAGGCAGTGTGGCGTATAGAGGGTTAAAAGGCATTTCTGGAGGCAGAGTGGCATTAACGGGGTTAAAGGGCATTGTATAGAGCACTCTGCCTCCAGAAATGCCTTATACCCATGGGCGTAGGAACCCCTAAAAATCTGGGGGGGGACAGCATTTTCCCCCATCAGATCCCCACTTTCTCCCTATTTCTCACACTATCTACCCCCTCTCCACCTTCTCACACTATCTACCCCCTCTCACACTTTCTTACTATCAAACCCTCTCCCTACCCTCCCTTCTCACTAGCTACCCTCTCCCTACCCCCCTTCTCACTAGCTACTCTCTCCCTACCCTCCCTTCTCACTAGCTACCCTCTCCCTACCCCCTTCTCACTAGCTACCCTCTCCCTACCCTCCCTTCTCACTAGCTACCCTCTCCCTATCGCCCCCTTCTCACTAGCTACCCTCTCCCTACCGCCCCTTCACACTAGCTACACTCTCCCTACCCCCCCTTCTCACCAGCTACCCTCTCCCTACCCCCTTCTCACTAGCTACCCTCTCCCTACCCCCCCTTCTCACTGTCTACCCCAGGGGTGTCCAAGTTTTTTCTGCAGTGGGCCACTTCATCAGAATTGTATACGTGTGCGGGCCGCACTCATTTTTCACTGTGAGAAAATATGGCATTTAATAAAATATGCAGATTAAAAAAAAAGTAAATGACACAAAACCTTTACTTTTCCTCTCACTGATTTCTGGGCCTAGAAAGTTTTGTGACTACAAATTCAGGACTCAGGATAAGTAAAAATGAAATAGTTCTATTTATTCTAGGGATGCACCAAAATGAAAATTCTGGACCAAAACATTCACGGTTCACTTAGCCAAAACCGAAAATAACCCCCCACCTTTAAAAATAATAATAAAAACTCACATTTTTAATAAAAGCAACACACCACAACTGGACAATAAAAAAAAATAGCAATATGACTTGGCATGATAGGAGTGTGATTGCTAACAGCAATCACACTCCTATCATACCCAGGCAGCCAGTACATGCTGGTACAGGGTGGCTGTAAGTGATGTGCAGACCCCATATTGCTGGCAGCATCAATACACAAGGGGGCAGCTAGCTAGGTTTCAGCATGTACTGGCTGACTTGACATGATAGGAGTGTGTTTGCTAACAGCAATCACAGTCCCATCATGCCTAGGTTCCAGCACTTACACATCCATGCTATCACACACACACACTCATTCATTCATATACTAATTTATTCACAGATTCATTCCCTCAATCACGCATACTGATTCAAATACCCTCCCCACCTTACCTGCACGGCAGCTCCTCGATGCCGCTCACAGACTTCAGCAGGGGGCGCGGCCTCCCTCTGCGTTCTCTGGTACTGCACAGAGGAAGCAGGATGTGATGTCACGTGAACTCTGCTGGGTTCCGCTTCCTCTGTGCAGTACAGAAGACCCTCCCACAGGTAGGTAGCAGGGCTCTTGTTGTAGCAGGGCTCGATGTGCGGACCGCGTAAGATCGGCAGCCAGGGCCGCACCTCGAGGTCATTTCTATTGAAAATTTCCCCATAGAAATCCATGATACACCAATTGATTGACATGGTTGGGATTCTGATTGTAGTTAACATATCCAAATTAAATATACTTCAGTTCATTTTAACATGATTTAACTACTATGTATCATGCCTTTCCATTTGATTAAACAAGCCAAAGAAGCCATCGGCAGTATAATATTCTATAATGTCTTCTAGATCAGTGGTTCTCAAGCCTGTCTTCAGTGGGTCGCGGAGGGTCAGGGCCGGACTGGAGGCATTCCTGCAGCAATCCGCGAGCCACAGGCTGTCAGGACCGCGGCCTGCAACAATCAGGGCCATCAGGTAGCCTACCGGTTTGTCATGTACCTTAGTATTACTTATTGCTTTGCGGTCGCTGTCTGCTCCTAGTGGGAGCTGAATAAAGTTTTTCTCTTCCTGCTGCAGCCCGTGGACAGCCTTTCCACGCCCTCATCTTTTCTGAGGTAAGTATATAATATAATTATGTATATATATATATATATATATATATAATCTGCTGTTGCCTCTGTCCCCCACTAGGACACAGCCCCTGTTACCCCACCAAATCCCCTATTACCCCCATTACAGCCCCAGTTACCCCCACCACAGCCCCTATCCACCATCACAGTCCCTGTCCCCTACTCCCCACCACATCCCCTATGCACCATCTCAGCCCCAGTTACCCCCACAGAGCCCCAGTTACCCTCACACCACAACCCCTGTCCCCCCACCACAGCCCCTATGCACCATCTCAGCCCCAGTTACCCAGACACCACAACCCCTGTCTCCCCATCACAACCCCCCCTCCACCCCCTTCTCCCCACCACAGCCCCTATCACAGCCCCAGTTACCCCACCACAGCCCCCCCACTGCAGCCCTTATCCACCATCTCAGCCCTATTCCCCACCACAGCCCCAGTTATCCCCACCACAGTGCCAGTTACCACAACCCCGTCCCCCCACTACAGCCCCTATTCCCCTCAGTCCCTGTTCCCCCATTACAGCCCCTATCCTCACCCATAGTCCCTTCCCCCAGTACAGCCCCTATCCCCCATGGCTTGCACAGTCATGCTTGAGCAGGAATGGGCCTTCCACAAACGGGTGACACAAAGTTGGAAGCATACAATTGTCCGAAATGTCTTTATATGCTGTAGCATATTAACTAGGGCTGCAACAACTAATCAATAAAATCGATAATAATCGATAATGAAAATCGTTGCCAACGAATTTCATTATCGATTAGTTGAATCGATTCTATCGATTATAAAATGAGGCAAATGCTCTGAAAAATACTCCTCATTTTATAATCCGACCTCAAACAAAGGTCGGATAATAACAAAGATCCAAATCCCCCCGCAGCGCTGCAGGGGACCTGGGTCCTCCTTGCTGAGATGCCCGCAGAAAACCTCCACTACTGTCCTCCACTTCTGCCGGGGCTTATATGATGGAGCACCTGCGTGACGTGACCTTCCGGTCCTCCACCATAGAAGCCCCGGCGGAAGTATCGCAAGTATAGCAGAGGTGGTCTGTGTGCATTGCGCAATGTTAGCCAGCTGCCAGTAGGATTCGCCACAGCGCTGCAGGGGACCCGGATCATTCTCTCTGGCAGCCGGTGGGTGTCTGTGCGATGCGTGCAGACATCCTCCGCTACTGCCGGCGCTTCCACTGGGGCTTCTCTGATGGAGCACCGGTGTCACATGACCTTCCGGTGCTCAGTCATAGAAGCTCCAGCGAATGTGTCGGCCAGAAGCAGAGGTTGTCTACGCACATCGCGCAGATACTCACTGGCTGCCCCTACCAAGGAGTCTGGAACACAGGGGTAAGTATGGGGGACATATCAAGGGCACAGTGGTATATAGGGGGTTATAAGGCATATTTGGGGGGCACAGTGGTATATAAGGGAGCTGAGTGGCATATCAGGCCGGGCACGCTCACCACACCCCCCTCTTATCCCCTGCCTCCATGGCGACGAAGGGACGCACAGTACGTGACGTCACCTACCGGGGGTGGGGCGAGAGGGAGCGGGAGGTTTAAAACCGAGCACTGACTTCTATTCAGTGCTCGGTTATCGTGTGTTCAGAGCTCACTGCTGTGAGCAGGTATTATCGGAATCCTGCATCGCTGCATCCTGTATTCAGCATCTCACATTGCTGTTTCCTGCAAGCTGCCTGGCCTGCCTATACCTCTGGGTCTGGTCTACTACACGGTGCTCATTATCCAACTTGTCATGCCTGTACCCTTGTGGGCCTGGTCTGCTAAACGGCGCCTTGTGTTCTACCTGCTATACCTGTTCCCCAGTGGGCCTGATCTGCTGCATGATGTTCCTGTACATCCTGGGTGTCTAAACAGCGTACTACTGGACTTTGACTTGCAGTAATCTTCATGTCCAAGTGCTTCAGTCCTGCTTTCTAATAAAGCCTGTTTATTCACCACCATCTCCTGCATACTGGGTTCCTTCCTTCTCCGTTACCAACGTTACGCTCACACATGCATCCACATCCATGTTTACAAATTAAAGTACTCATTGTATTCTAATTAACAACCTACCTTATATGTATATCAATGGAAAGGTATCATCACTGCCCTGTTGTTAAATTGGTGATTGTTGTTGGTTGGCTAAGATATCCTTTAGAAGAAGGGTAAGGAGAGGGGAAAATTGTTAGATAATGCAAGCATGCCACATGCTGCTCCCAGTGCGACTTTCCATGGGGTGAACTTTTAAAATGAAATATCTCCAAACTATAATATAGAAGTTGTTAAATAAATTAATCTGGGACATTTATGGACACAGTTTCCACGTTTCAGGTTTATTTAGTATCTGTAAATTGTATTTGCATAACCAGGTTTATTTAGTATCTGTAAGTTGTATCTGCATAACCCTTATAAAATAATTTTTCATATATTATTCTGTGAAAAATCTTTGCTTTTGAAAATGTACATAGTATAAATACAGTGACTCACACAAGATATAAACAGTTTCAAGCTGTGACCTTTTCTTTTTTTTTTTTTTACAAAGTAGGCAACATGGAGTGAATTCCAGAATGAACCATAAGTGTATTCTCAGGTGGAAATTAGTGTGAGTAGCACCTCAAGATTGCTTTAAGACTGACTGGGAAGAAGGCCACTCACATAACAAAGGTGTCAGCCAGTAATTAATATCATCTTATCATCTTGAAATGTACTAAAAATTATTGGTGATGTCCAGATCATTGTAGCAAATGGAAAAAAAAGAGCATTTTTAGGTAGAAATATATTGCACCTACTATGCTGTTTGGTATAATTTTCCAGCATAGTAATCATTTATCATTTAGTCAGTAAATAATTATTAATCATTTACATGAATTTACATGAGTTTTCTTATTTGCACCCTATAGAACATTTTTCCAAGCAAAATAATTATTAGTAGTTGAGAGTGATGTCTGTATGTTTTGTTATTTTATAACTGTTAATGCAGCTATTCCTAACATATCAAGGAACCCCACACAAAGTTGTCCAATAAACCTCCAAGGCTGATGTTTTCAAAGATCTAACCTGGTTTCTCATAGCTTTAGCAATTTTTGAATATAATTATGTTCAAATATAGTGGCACATGCTCAGGCCTACTGAAAGTCTATTATGCATGATGATGCTGTAGTACTATTGTGAGGCAGCTCACTGAAGAGCTAAGGCTATATTTAATTTGTAGTTATGGTCTTATAATTACCACCTGGCTAATGCTTTTTTGTGAAATAAAGAATTAATAATCATAAATCAGTAAAGACAGAAACTTATTTAAAAAATACTTTATTGAACATAGACATTTCCTGCTTAAAGGTCACTCCCTTACATTTTAGACATAATTGGACAAAATATGATTTCCAGTAATTTTGACACAGTTCCCATTTTAGTCGGCGCATTCATTTTATGATGCATAAATCTATGAAACAATTAAGACTTATACTCAGGTCAATATATTAATCACCTTGGGTGAATGTCATAGTCAACCATAATAGCGCATTAGACATGACGTTGCAGAAAACGTAATTAAATACCTCCCCCGGGTTAGCCCCCCCATATTAATTTTTTTTAGAAAAGATCATGGCATTTGTTAGATCTTTGTTAGATCAGGTTTGATCAACTGTTTTTTTCGTTAGATCTACTCTAAAATAGGCAATATTAACAATCTTTTTCAGGGTTAGCCCCCCCATATTAATTTTTTTTACAAAAGATCATGGCATTTGTTAGATCTTTGTTAGATCAGGTTTGATCAACTGTTTTTTTCGTTAGATCTACTCTAAAATAGGCAATATTAACAATCTTTTTCAGGGGGGGCTAACCCGTAGCCAGCCCCCCCTCAACAAAAATTTCAACAAAATGTTACTGATTATGATAGGTCTACGTTAGATCAGGTTTGATCAGACAAAATTTTTGTTAGATCTAGTCTAATTACTGAGACATTGCATATTTAATGAGGGGGGGCTGGCCCCCCCTCAACTGAAATTTGGATTTTTTTTAATGGATCTTGGTAGATATTCATTAGATCAGGTTAGATCAACTGTTTTTTTCGTTAGATCTACCACGCAGGAGGCGGTATTCACAATCCTATTTTGTGTGCGGGGGATGGGTATACATACGGTCTGGCCCCCCCTCAACTGAAATTTGGATTTTTTTTTATGGATCTTGGTAGATATTTGTTAGATCAGGTTAGATCAACAGTTTTTTTCATTAGATCTACCACGCAGGAGGCGGTATTCACAATCCTATTTTGTCTGCGGGGGATGGGTATACATACGGTCTGGCCCCCCTCAACTGAAATTTGTATTTTTTTTAATGGATCTTGGTAGATATTCGTTAGATCAGGTTAGATCAACAGTTTTTTTCGTTAGATCTACCACGCAGGAGGCGGTATTCACAATCCTATTTTGTGTGCGGGGGATGGGTATGGTTAGGCAAACATTGACAGGGGTACAGCATAACTGTTATCATTATATACTTAGGGATTACGCTATACCACCGTCAATGTGTGCCTATACTTTGAGCTAGACACTGACAATACTGCACTACAACCCCTATCACTATATACTAAGCCAAACATTGATGTCAGTGACTGGCGTAGTACATAGTAGGGATGCACCAAAACGAAAATTCTGCACCGAAACTGAAAATCCAGCAGTCATTTGGCCAAAACCGAAAAAAACAAAAAACTTTTACAATACTTTATTAAAAGTAACACACCAAAATTAGAAAAAAAAATCAATAACAATATTTATATATATATATATATATATATATATAATTAACAGCAATCACAATCCTATCATGCCCAGGTTCTAGCATGTACTGGCTGACTTAGCATGATAGGCGTGTGATTGCTGTTTGCAATCATATATATCTATTAATACTGTTATTGAATTTTTCTGTCCAATTTTGGTATGTAATTTACTTTTAATAAAAGTGTTGTTAACACACCACAAAAAAAAATTGATAACAGCAATCACATTCCTATCATGCCTAGACAGCCTCCCTATGCCATGCTATCCCCCCACACTTCCATGCAATCTGAAACCCACATTCACAAACATTCATCATAAACTACAGCATAACACCCATCACTCTCACACACTTACTAATATTTTCCTACCTTTCCTCTGACGCTGTCACTTTTCCTCCTCCTCTTCATTCTTCCTCTTCTTCTTCCTTTCTTTGTGTCCTGTCCTTCCGGTGCAGAGAGCGCGCAAGACGGTGGGCGTGGCTTCAGTGTTGTGCGCCGGGATTTGACATCAAGTCCCGACGCACAGCCACAGTTACCGCGCGCATCGTTTTTGGAGGCACGGCGGCCAGTCCCTGTGGCAGCCGCTTAGTTTTTAACTTTGCGGCTGCCATGAATGTTCGTCTGCCGGCCGCCCAGCCAGCCCGCCGGCCAGGATTTAGGGCGGCCTGGGGGGCAATTGCCCCCCTGCCCCCCGGCCCAGCCCGCCCCTGGCTGGTCATTTAACACACATGCTGCAATCACTTTCTGTCCTTGGTTTGGGGGGGGGGATATATGCTTCTCCCTATTATCTGTACAGACCAAGCCCCCAGATCCACCCACTGGTTACTAACTAAAGCACTGTCCCTTTCTATACTGTCTAGCCCAGTAAATAAGAAATCTCCCTCTAACCTTTCTACCCAAGGGGGGAGGGGGGATAACCCTTTAGCAAACAAATTGTGCCCATGCACAAAGACTACTGAATAATAATACTACTACCATATAATAGAGTGATCAGCCGGCAAAAAAGAAAACCTTATTAAAAAAATGTTTTGGAATACACTACAGTACTGACCAGAGCCGGCCTTAGGCGTTGTGGCGCCCTGTGCGACTACTCCTCTGGCGCCCCCCCTCACTACCCCCCCTCTCTGCCCCCCCTCTCTGCCCCTTCAAACTACCTCCCCCATGCCCCTTCAAACTACCTCTGCCCCTTCAAACTATCCCCCCTGCCCCTTCAAACTACACCCCCCTCCCTCTGCCCCTTCAAACTACACCCCCCTCCCTCTGCCCCTTCAAACGACACCCCCCTCTCTCTGCCCCTTCAAACGACACCCCCCTCTGCCCCTTCAAACTACACCCCCCCCCCCCACTTACCTTGTTGCCGGAGTCCTGCGGTGAGAGCGGGAGGCATCCGTCTTCTCGCTCTGCCGCGGTGCCGGCATTTCATGTTGAGAGCCGGAATAGTCTGGCGCTCAACATGAGATGCCGGCACAGCGACGGAGTCACGGAGAGCAAGGGGCGCCGAGCGGTTGCCGAGAACTTCACGAGCAACCGCTCGGCGCCCCTGACCGGGACTTAGATTTAAGCATCGTTTTTTTTTTAAACTTTATTTAACATGAATGATGTTAAATAAAGTTTTAAAAAAAAACACAAACCCCCCCCCCGATGCTTTAATCTAAGTCCCGGTCAGGCGCCCCTGCAACCATGGCGCCCTGTGCGGTCGCACAGGTCGCACACCCCTAAGGCCGGCCCTGGTACTGACCTATGCTTCTATCTGCCTCATAATCAGATTGAGGAAGAGAGAAAGGCAGAGAGAAAAAGACAACTTCTAGAGCTCTTTTTATTACGTTTGATCAGATCTTTTATTGTTTTTTAGTATATTTGGGCATATAGCCCTGAATAAATAGCATTCACTTTATATCACCATATCTCGGGATCTGTTTAATTTTACCTATTGGATGCACATTCACACCGGCTGAAAGCTGGGTAATTTCCCTGGAAATCCGGAGACAAGCAGAGGAGAAAGATCTGAGCTACATTGGCAATACATTTCTACACTAAGTGTAAGTGTACATCCACTCTGGCGTGTTCCAGAATTCCTTGATACTACACCATTGTGTTCCTATGTGTTTCTGCTTCTTTTCATATATACCCCATACTGTTACCCGGAGGATTTGATGTACATGAGGCTTGAATATAAACATACACATTGTGAGTGCATATAATAGATATACAGTTTGATTGTCTGCATATACTACTACACTATTAGTGTTTTCTTGTTTTATTTTTATATTTTTTACTGGTATACTCGAGCGTGGTCTTTCGAGAGTGGTCTTTCTCACAATACAGTTACACTGAGTGCACTTTATCACTTTTCTTTCTATATATGGGTTTGTACATGTAAGTGGTTGTGTGTTAGCGTGAGTGTGTAAGTTTGTGTACATGTGTGTGCCAGTGCATATGTTGGGGGGTGATTACAGAGGCAAGCTGTTTGGGGACACAAGTGACACAGACAAGCTGTTTGGGGCAAAGGTGGCACTGATACACTGTTTGGGGACAAAATGGCATGGGCAAGCTATTTGGGACAAAGATGGCACATATAAGCTGTTTGGGGACACAGATAATACCGGCAAGCTGCTTTGGGTACAGATAACCACCTTTTACTTCTATACATGGATACACTGTGGCAGGTTGATGGCAAACATTCTTTTTAGATTTCTATGAAATAAATGGTTTCTTATACCTACATGCACAGTCTCCTTAATGTATACCTAACGCTTCTTCCAGAAAAATCTGGATATCAATAGCTACTTTTTGTATTTTCATGGGGGGGGTTAGGTAGCAAGGGGACAGGGAGCAATTGTCCTCTGAGGGACCAAATTAAAAATTGTGGACCACCAACGTAAGTGTTTCCAAGTGTCTTCTAGAGGGTGGCTAGTTAATTACCTACAAATACCTAGAGTTATTTTTTCCCTTCTCCATAGGCCAAAAATATGATGAACCCGTGTTCCATCCCTATATCCATATTGTATGTACTGTTCTGATCTGTCAATTGTTAGAGCATCATTTAAGTTTACACACGTTTTGATGGCAAATCGTGCTTTGCAACATGAATTTCATCATCTGCCTCCTTTTGTCCTGTTTCTCCCCACTTACAATATATAGGATCAAGCTGTTCTTGTGCTGCCTGGTTGTGGTTATGTTTATTAAGATGCATGAATAGACTGTCAAGGCTATCATAGAGTGACAATAGAAAATGTTTTTACGTGTTTGGTATTTGGTAACATTTCCATTCTGGGAATTTAGACACAAAGATCTGCTCAAGTGAACGATAATTTCAGAATTTTTATATGCTGGTAACCTTTGAAGTATTTTTACACCACCCAAGACATCATTAGGCTGGCAAACACTGCTGTCACCTTGTTGAAAAGTACAGTGGCATATTGCATTCATTTTAAACATTTGTCAGGCGCAAATAATCAACTTAACTGAAAAGACTTGCTGAAAATGTTTTTTTACATTCATAGTGTAGTGGAGTTGCGCATTCTGAACCAGGTTTCTCTTTCTAGATAAATCTTTAAAACTTCGACATTTTTATGCTTTGCTGTGCTCTAGGCCTGACCTAGGGCAACAGAGGGGCCATAGTAGCCCCCGAAACCTGTTGATATTATAGGGCAGAATATACTACTTTAAGTCTTATTAATTTAATATAATTATATATCTATGCATATTTTACACAATTTAATTAATTTTAATTAAACAAGAATAATTTCCAAAGTGAAACTCTGAATGAAGTTAGTAAACCCCAGCGAAGTCCCCTGGTTTGAACAATGTCTTGAAGTAATGGCTTTAACACAGATTGTTTACTAAAAAAAAAAAAAAGAATGGGCAAGTAAGCTAGCAAAGAGCCTCCCTTGAATGACTGGCCCAGGGCAAATGCACATAAATCTCAGGTGTTTAACACATCAATAGTAATACCCATTTATTTTAGTAAAGTTCTTTGAAGTAGGTTCATTATAAGATCATGAACAGTAAACGCTGACAAAGATTTGATCCTTTAATTCACCCGTTAAAGCAATCACTGCATTCATGACATGCTCTACAAAATAATAAGTCAAATACCAGCTTGCTTTATAACCAATATTAACATTTTTATAAACAGAGATCTACACGATGCAATTCTCTTTAGTTCATCCGTTCACGATGTAATCCTGTCATATTTAGTTTCTTCAAAAAACATAAAATATGTGGCTCTATTTTAGTAACATTGCATCATCCATTTATTTACATAAGTGCATGAAGCTGTAGCAAAGTAATTATGACCAAACTATGACTAATTAATTTGTGTTTACTGACATGTGCATGGAACTGAACTCACATTTTACAATGATTGTTTTAGGTGCAAAAGTCATACAAGCAATGCATCTATCTGTCTCTTCAACTTAATTGACAATAATAAACACTCATTAATTTAATTGATGACCCACTGCCCTTAGTGAAGCACATTTTCAAGAAAATTACATAAAGATTTCCACTTCTTGAACTCAAGATTATAGAAGGATCACTATAAGGCTAGGTTTCCACTTGGTTTTTTTTTGCTAAAAACGCCCATAAAAACACCAATTCAGCCACATGGCGTTTTTTTGTGAAAAAATGTTAGCTGTTCTTCAATAGGAAATCGCACAATGCCATATCCACTTGGCGTTTTTCTGTTTGGAGTTTTTTCAGTCCTCTTTGACGTTTTACTGCTTTTTTGGGCTCTGTGGCAGTTTTTCAAAATCGCAGCATGTTGACACTCTGGCGTTTTTTGCAAGGAAATCTTGGCGTTTTTCTCCAATAGAAGTCTATGGCAGAGAAAATACGCCATGAGGCTAGGTTTCCACTTGGTTTTTTTTTGCTAAAAACGCCCATAAAAACGCCAATAGCGCCACCTGGCGTTTTTTTTGTGAAAAAACGCAGCAGCCAGATGTTAGCTGTTCTTCAATAGGAAATCGCAGAATGCCATATCCACTTGGCGTTTTTTTGTTTGGCGTTTTTTCAGTCATCTTTGGCGTTTTTCTGCTTTTTTGGGCTCTGTGGCAGTTTTTAAAATCGCAGCATGTTGACACTCTGGCGTTTTTTGCAAGGAAATCTTGGCGTTTTTCTCCAATAGAAGTCTATGGGAGAGAAAAAACGCCATGAAAAAGCCATGTGGGTTTATTGCCTTGGCGTTTTTTATAGCGTTTTTTTCCACAGTTACAATGCAGAGGATGGACCCAGTATCTGTGTGTCCTACGAGAAATAGGCTGGAAACAAACAGTTTCACACAAAACTAAGTTCATATTGAATTTTACACCATTTGGAACAAACATGCCATTACCAACAAACAAACCCAACTGGATCCTGCGTGCCAAAAGCAACAGCAAACCATTTGCTCCATCATTTGGGGCCAATCTTCCTAGAGGAGCAGACATTCGGAATAAAGCATGCCTTACAAACTACAGAAAAGAGACAAAAGGGTCCGCCGGGGCGTGTTTAAGTAGAACTCTACCAAGGAAATTACATCAGGAGGGGGCAGATACTTGCCATTTATCCTAATCCCTTTTAGCTGGGTGAATCTTCTAACGTGGAAACCTAGCCTTACCCTGTAACCAATCATCCCCTTGGGGGTTCATATTCATGCAACACATTTTGAAAGGAAAATTCTAACAGGATAAAAATCAGATTTTATATTTATATTAAATATGTATATATATTTTATATTTATTTTAAATTTAGCATTTCTCTGAGCTTAAGTCTCACAAAAGTAATGGAATTGAATATAGTTAGGCTGATATGGTATATACCATGGCCGCAGCAGGGATAAAAAGCAACCCTGGCACTGTAAAGCCAGCGGCTTTAAAATTACATATGTATACCCACATAATATACGCTTGCAGTGTGCAGCTGCGTTTATCCAGCTCATTTGCCACTGGGGCGCCAGTAAGAGCAGAAGTGGCCAGCACCCCCTATACATGTGCCTGGTGTGACGGATGCCAGCCTGAGCCTGCTATTTACTACTACTACCTGTAAAGTCCTCTTTATAGGAAAAGTAATGCAAACTGATTTAGTTCATTTTTAACAATGGGTTTATACTTCTCGCCACTGTGATGACAACAAATTATTATTATTATTATTATTATTATTATTATTATCTTAGAACAGATTTTTTTTTAAATTGCCTCAACCCAATATTTCTCCCAATATCCTCACAAGCCACCTTAACTATTACTAATGCACCCATGTGCCCTGGTGGCACATGCTGTTTCCTCATATATGACAATGTATACTCCCTTACGTACTTTATCATTATTCTTTGCACTATGCAGCTTCATAAATTTGTTTCAGAAATTCTTATATTTCACTATTTAAGATATAATCGCCTATACCCTTCAAGTGGTTTATTAAACTGTTTAAAAAGGCCATTAAAATATAGCTACAGTTATGTATCTAGCTATCACTGAGTAATTAAACCAAATTATTTTTTTAAGTAATCACATACAAAGAAATAATTTCTTATTTAACAACAACATGTATTAATTTTAGTATATTTCAACCACCCAAATAATACAGGAATAGATATTTATAAAATATTTTATACCATAATTTAAGAAAGGCTAGAATAAAAAAATAAATAAACAATATCAATGTATGTGACAATGTTTTAAAATCCTTATAGACTCACATACCTTCATCAGACTGACTGCTTGTCTTGTCATGTCTAACAAGACCTATGTTCAGGCATGTGTAGAATTTGTGCATTTTTGTACACACATTTCTATAATCCAAACCATTTATTTCCTTCTTATCTGAATGATTCTTTGAAGTATTAAAAACATATTGCTTCAGCACCTGGAATAAAGCCTAATACATTGTATGTATTGCTGTTGGATACAAATATAATATAGATTGTGACTGACTGGGAAACCACAAAATCAAGTGACCAACTAACAAAAGATTATTATAATTGGTGTTCTGCTTAGACAAAACATGAAGGCGCTCTTCAGCATCTTAAACAAATAAACCTTAGGAGATTTGTCATTTTATCCTTCCCTGTGAAGGTTTAGTCACATAAAGCACTTTTTAGTTTCTATGGCAACAACCTATCAGTACCTATCACGCAAAATTTTACATGATAAAACAAAAATAATTAAGGAGAGAATATTGAAATGGAATATTAGATTTCATAAGATCATCTAAACAAATTTTGAAACCGGAAGTAGAACCAGCTCTGTTTTATCATATAGATGAAGGGTTTTATTCACTAAAGGGAGAGTTCACAGGAGAGTTGTATTTTTCAAAACCTTTATGTCACTATACATCATAAAGGCCCATCCCCAATAAGCTATTGCTGCCGGAAGAGCTTGACTGGCCCTGTGTAATGCATAGTAAAATCAATGAGATTTCTGTGAAATCTTCACACCTATTAAATTATGCATTATGCAGGTCCAGTTCAGCCCTTCTTGCTGTAGAAACCTACCAGTGTTTCCCTTTCATAATGAATAGTGAAGCGAGGAAATTGAAACCACAACTCTCCTGTAAACTCTTCTGACAACACTCTCTTTATTGAATAGACACCATAGATGTTGCATGTTTTACTGCCATTATACACTATCATAATTAAATTAATATTGTGTTTGAAGTCTGCATACTTCATATTAGGAAAGAAAGAACAAGAATTTATCCTCCAAAGTAAGGAAGGGCATTTAGACCCAGGGGCAGGCAAACACATCCAGCCACAAGACTGATTCCCCTCCCCCATATTAGAAAAAAGAATTGAACCCTCAGAGTAAGGAAGAGCATTGAGTCGCAGAACAGGCCCCTGGCAGGCACTAGCGGACCGACATATCCAGCTATATTACTGAACCCACCACCCCAATATTAGAAACAAGCAGAATTGATCCCTCCAGAATAAGGAAGAGCACTGTGGTGCAAGGGGAGGGCAAGGCAGGACACAGGGCAGGTACTGAGAGACAGACAAAGTCCCCAGAGTAAGGAAAGCACAGAACATGACCCCTCTGTGAGTGCTTGGTAGTAACTAAAATCGCGCCTTAGTTTGGCAGGTCGAATGAGCAAGTTTTTAGCTCTACTAAAGCAAGGAAGTTTGGAACTGCTGCTGCATGCTCCTCGCGGTAGTTCTGACTCCGAGCAAGAAGGCTTTGGCCTACTTGGGACGGGAACTCCAGGCTACTTTTTCATATGCGCTTGCTGCTGCCTCTGCCCAACCTATAAAAACTGTATGTATTCAGTCTCACAAACATTTCCAAATCGAATATAGTTGCCAGTAAAAATGAGTAAATAGTCCCCTACCCTGCCTAATTTGGCACCGATGTTAATGATTTATGAATTATTTTGTGTTGCGCACAAAGCAGAGATTTGGCTGGTAGTATAAACATACCCCTATCTTAAATCCAATTCAGGAACAGTATTTCAACAACTAAAACACACTTCACGGATTGTGCACATTGCACATTCCGGCCTAATTAGCGTAAATGGGCAACTGTCTTAATAAACTGTACTCAGGAGCAATATTGCAACAGTTTTTAAATTGAAAACAAAAAACAGCCCTGATTCTGGTGTCCCTGCATATCAAGAATGAACTTATAAACACTACACTACAGCTTCTCCAATCCGCCCCAACCCAGTAAATGTTTTGAGCTACACTATTGAATTGACTTGCAGTATGGTAGATGAGCAATGAGCATCCATCTCGGCCTCCACTGACTAACTGATTTTTTGGCTATTTCTACCTATCAATCATTAATATGTACCCTCCTGCCCACAGTCCCTTCCCATTTCACCACATCAAAGAAAGCCGAAACAGCTTGTAATGGCACAAAATGGGGCAAATAAATGGGCGAATCCCAATAGAAATCTAAATTAAAAAAAGCCCTTTCTAGCCCAGTCCAAATTTCAAAAATAAGAAAAATTGTGCGGAATGTAAGGGAGCATTTTACTCCTTTATAAAAATTTAAAAAATCCTAGGTATGTGGTGTATTATTTTACTCTGGGGATGTTGTTGAACAAAAATCATGTGCTTTTTTATCACCTAATTTGCGGATGAAATAATGAAGTAAAATTGCAAAAAATAGTTTTTTAATTTTTTTTACTGTTTTTTAAAATATTAATTATACTAAATAACAGACTATATAAAAAATGCTATGAAAGGAAAGCCCTATCTGTCCTTGAAAAAAACAATATAGAATTTATGTGAGTACATGTGTGAAACATGGAAAACGAGAATCATGGTTGAACAAAGATATGCTGAACATGATAAAAATGCTCTAGTCACTTTGAGAAGGACCCCCTGTCACAAAGGGGTTAATCAAATTATTCCTTGGTTACATTTTCTCCTTTCACTTTATCAAAAATGTTTTGTCACCTCTCTTTTGTCGACCTGGCAATTTTCTCAGTGTGTGATTTTTGGTGCATCTAATAATGTATTTTACCTCCTTAAGTTTAGCTTTCTCATTCTGAGTCTGCTTATTGTTCCTAAATGCTACCTTCTTCTCGTTCAGTATAAACTATGTACCAAGTCTGCAGGGTACCAAAAGGAGTTACATTTTTCTTTTGGTTTTACTAATGCAATTTTCTTCTGCCTTTAGCAGAATATATCTTAATTCCATTTCCCATAAACTCCATCTAAAGCTGCCCAGACCATCAGACACTCCCACATAGTATGAGGGACGTTCGAAAAGTGCAGAAACCTTTTGAACGCCCCTGGTGTTTCTATTTTAGAAAAATCAGCTTTTCTAAAATCTATACCCCTAATTTTACAAACTCTCCTACAGTGACATTCAAAATAAAGTTTCCCTTTGCAAATACTAATTCTAGACAGTACAAATCTTGCTTCTCACTCTTCGGGACATAAACTGTGGATTAAGTAATCAGTTTATTTGGCTGTTACAACCTACTTGTCCAGGAGGACGCTACCTTTATATATAATGAAAAAACACAATCAGGGGAATATTTTTTTTTATTTTTTTAAACATTTTATTAAGACTCAATTTTGACAGTAATAGCATAGCAGTCGGAACAGACATAAAATAGGAATAGGACATCGGTATACTGAGCATGTTCCAATAAAGTGTAACAGATTGTGACAGTCTTAATTTTCTCCAAAAAGAACAAAAGAAAACAAAAAACACAAACCGAAAAACAATAAAGGAAAGGAGCGGGGAATCTGTTTGAAAGAATGTGCATACTTTCAATTGTGTTGAAATTTTCAACAGTTCCATTTGTTTTTCATCAGAACCAGCTCATCTTTAAGGACGGCTATACTGTCACATGGTACATTCTTGTGCCCAGGCAGGTCATATACTTTAGCAAGTCTACTAGGTTACATCTATCCTGTGACACATATTTAGAGGAGATGGGTAGGGAAATGGCTTTGTGAAAAGTGGTACTATGAGTCTGTGAGCACTATTTAAGTTTGCAATTCTAGCCTACCACATACCTGATGAAAAGGTGTCAACAGGAATAGGCAGAAGCAAGAACCCTCAGCAAAACTGCAGGACGAACTAACCAGCTTACATCAGTAAAGGGCAAGGAAGTAGTGTAGGCCCAAAGTTTGAATAGAGGAATTCACCAGGAATCAGGGCAGTCTGAGATGGAGGTCCCCTTAAAGGATGATGTAATTCGTACGTGCCCATGTGCATGGAGCATTGCACATTTAGCGACCACGTTATGTGAGGATGGCCTGGAATCGGGCCTACTTGTGCTATGTGGAATGTAGAAGATGAAGCAGTAGAGCTTTGCGGTTGAGCACTGCAATGAAGGTGAGTCCTGCCATGTGGATTATGATAATTTAAGCTATTTTCTTACTTGCCTTTCTTGGTATAATCCACCAGTACCAGTGTGATAAACTAGAAACAATGTTGCCATCAACTTAATAAACAAAGACTTATGAAATCTGGTAAATGTGTCTGATACATTTTTATTTGAATGCTAAGCATTCCATAGCAGAAACTCTAGGTCTGTAAACATCAATAGGCAAAGTAGACTTAAGGGAAAAAAGGTTATTAAATTATATTTTGATTTTTCTTTTAAGGAAAACTTGTTCCAGATCGCACATGTCACCAGATTTGATTAGTAATCCAATACTTACTGTCACCTATAAATCCTATGAGTATTTCTTGAAATGTCATTGTATATAAGAGCTGGGAATGCCTGTCACTTCAAATATGAAGAAGATAGCAGATGAGCTCCTGAGACACTATTTAGTATTACAGTGCAAAGCTGCTATATGTTTAGAGCTGCCCTATGAAGGATATTGCAAATGCGTTTGGAGGACAGTCAGTGGAAATATACGTGAGAAAACTATGTAATGAATAATTTTAGCCAGTGAAGATTGCAGAATACTGTTTTTCAGCAAGCACGTCTTTAAAATAACAGTTATAGCAGTTTAGTGTATTAACCCCTTCGCGACCTTTGCCGGTTCAGGACCGTCATAACAAGAAGGTCACTAAATGACCTTTGACGGTCCTGAACCGTCAAAAAATTAAATAAGCTTAGAAAGTGATCAAGGATCACTTTCTTCGCTTAAACGGCCTTGCTGCAATGCCTCGATGTCGAGGCATTCAGCAAGGCCGAGATCGGCATCGGGGGCCATGTCTGGCCCCTCCCCGGGGCGTCAACAGCCGCCATACATTGTATGGCGGCGGACGCCCGTTTTAAAAGCGTTTAGGAGGCGATCAACGATCGCCTCCTAAACTTAAATGGTGTCGCTGGAATGCCTCGATCAGGAGGCATCCAGCGACACCAAACACTTACCTCTGGGTGGGCTGTGACCGCTCCGGAGAGCGGTCACAGCCGCCGCTGCCGGTGATCTTCGCCATCAAGCAAGATGGCGGCGGCCCGGGAAATAAAACAATAAAGACGAAAAAATAAAGTTTATTATTTTGAGCAAGTGCTAAAATTTCTCAAAAATCTCAACAAAGAGTTAAAATAAAAGCACTTCAAATACCCAAGGGGTGTCTAATATATAAAAAAAATGGCTGATGGGGTAAATTGGAGTGGCCTAGCTCAAAGATAGGGCATAGGTACAGACTGACCAAAATGGAGAAAAAAAGCGCACTTCCCAAATGTGGCATTTTAAATCTGAAACAACCCGACAAACCCATGCATGTCGGGTATCACTGAACTCAGGAGATGTTCCTGAACACACATTGGGGTGTTGTTTGACAGTGGCATATACCAGGACCTGTATATCTATAACTAAAGTACAATTTGTGTGAAAAAAAAATAAAAAAAATTACTATTGCAAAGTTTGACAAAGTGTAGTTCTATAATTGGTGCATGGAAAGGGTTAAAATAACAGCATTTGGAATACCCTGGGGTGTCTAGTTTTCAAAAATATATGGTTTGAATGGGTTAAATTGAGTTAACCGGCTTCAAAGATATTCCAAAGAGGAGAGGGAGGCACAATGACCAAATGACCACCTGAATTACGCATGCCCCAAAAGTAGCCTTTTACCAGCCAAACAATCTGACAAACCAATGCATGTGGGGTATCGCTGTACTCAGGAGATGTTGCTGAACACATATTGGGGTGTTGTTTGACAGTGACATATACCAGAACCTGTATATCTATAACTAAAGTACAATTTGTGTGGAAAAAAAAAGAAAAAAAATTACTATTACAAAGTTTGACAAAGTGTAGTTGTATAATTGGTGCATGGAAAGGGTTAAAATAACAGCATTTGGAATACCCTGGGGTGTCTAGTTTTCAAAAATATATGGTTTGAATGGGTTAAATTGAGTTAACCGGCTTCAAAGATGTTCCAAAGAGGAGATGGAGGCAGACTGACCAGATTTGTTAAAAAAGATTTGGAAATCATAAAACGCTGCTTGTACTTATTGCCCTATAACTTACAAAAAACAGCAAAAAAACATAAAAACATTGGGTATTTCTAAACTCAGGACAAGTAGTAGAATCTATTTAGCTAGTTTTTTTACTTGCTTTTTTAGGTGAGTAAAAGATTTTTCAAATAAAAGTCATAAAATGTGTTTTTTTTTCAATTTTGCACCATGTTTTTTTTATTTTTTTTTATAGTAAATAAGATGATACGATCAAAATAATGGTATCTGAAGAAAGCCCATCTTGTCCTGAAAAAAACAATATATAACTTATGTGGGTACACTAAATGGGTGAGGAGAAAATTACAGCTGAACACAAGCACCACAAAAGTGTCAAAACAGCCTCGGTCCCACAGGGTACAAAACGAAAAATGAGCCCGGTCCTTAAGGGGTTAAAATTCACGTTTATGTAAAAACAACATTATCTGTCACCTTGGATTTTGCCTTGTTTACAATCGTTTTATTTATCACAGTGTGTTATACACAATTAGTGTAAGACAAAACCATGAAAATGTACTATTGTATAAAATCAAAGCATTAATCAATTTATTTTAGTACTTTTTTTAACATATTTTTAAATATTTGTATTTGTACATAAGATGATGGGTAGACTTGGTAGTATAACTGGCCTTTTTTTGCCACGGGACTAAAAATGGAAAAAACATACATTAATTTGCAATATAAAATGTATGTATATAAATGTATGTATATAAATATCAAAATAATGGCTATTTGCATATTCATAATAATTAAAATTAGAGGGCTTATGAGCTTAGTCCAGCAGAAAAGCACATGCTGTATACAAATAACAACCACAGCCGCCACCAAGGTGGGTCCTTGTAATGTCCTTCCTGGATGCTGGCTCCAGGGCACGGTATTGCTTGACTTGTGTCATGACTGAAAGGTATATGTTTAACACTTATTTGTATTCTATTTATGTTGTACTATATTACAAAAACGAATAACATTTGATAGGTATTGCAACAAGTTATATCTTAGTTTTTCATCATCAGCTCCCTTTAGGCTTATTGGCTGACATTATTGCAGTGAACTTGACAAGCATGTCATTGTTATTGCGTTAATGTGATAAGTGCTTGTCAGAAAAAATATTCATGTTATAATAAAAAAAAAGTGACAATGCATATGTATGTGTATATGTATAAATGTGTACCGAGCAAAACGTTTTAGTAAGAATACTTTCAAAAATAGACATGTTAATATTTTATTTTTAGAGCTTCATGAAATACAAAGTGAGTAAACAGAAGAAATATCTAAATCAATTCAATATTTGGTGTGAGCACATTTTTCCTTGAAATTCCTCTAGATACACTTGCACACAGGTTTTTAAGGAAGTAGTAAGTAAATGCAAAGGGTGGCCACACCAAATACTGATTTAATTTAGATTGTTCTTCTGTTACTTGCATTTTGTCAAATTATAAATATAAACTATTAACATATCTATTCTTGAAAGCATTCTTACTTCTTACTTTACAAGATTTAATAATAATAATTTAATTAATAACATCAAAAGAGAGATATTAAGGCGAAAATATTAAAAGGCAACAGAGGGATTAATTGGACTACTGTGACATATATGTAGACTCAAGTGTGCATCTGACGTGTGTTAATTCAACCATTTTCAGTGGGGGAAAGTTTCTAGAGCTGTGTTTTCCCTTTACATAATCGTACTAAAAAGTATTCGTTTAGCATGTGCTGAATTCTGACACACTACATTGAACTGCTTAGGTGGGACTGTTTTGCTTTCTGTGGCGCCTTACCAAATATTAACCTAAAGGCAGGTCATTGAATTGATGACCATTGCTGACCATGCATTCTTCACTTCCATTAAATCCAATTACGGTTTACATGGGTCATTGAATCTGGCCTGAGGTGTTCTAATAAAAAGTGCTTTATTTGGTACAAACTGCTTATTACATTTAGTTTAGTACTTTGGCCCATAAATGTATCACTAGAATAATGAAGCACTGTTTTGATATGTACAGGACCAAGTTCTATTATATTTTTTTCTTCAAAAAATTGAATAGTGAATAAGGTTTCACTTCATTTTGGGGGGCTTTATAGTATTTTACAGTCTGTTTGCATTTTCAGTCCTGGTTGTATTAAGTTACTAAATGGAGCTGAAAAGGACACCAAGTGGGATCAGCATGTCATTACCAGCTTGCTGTCACTTTAACCCCCAAACAGAATCTATTATCATATTAAGCTGCCTGCCCCGTGGGCTGATCACTGTGTAAAGGCAGCTTTCAGATATTATTTTTTTTAAAAAAACCTTTATTTAAGTGTAAGAAATGCACGGTTATGTTCAATGCATGTGACCAGGTAAGATGCGTCCTTGTAGCGACCACGGGTAGGGACACTACCGTGTCATCATGTATAAGATATGTGGTTTGCTCCTAGGGTCCACTTTGGCAACCACGTATCATATACATGGTTAACACTGAAAGTGTTAGTAATGAAACATAATATACCGTATTTGCTCGATTATAAGACAACCCCCCAAATCTGAATATTAATTTAGAAAAAAAAAGAAAAAGCCTGACTATAAGACGACCCTATAGGAAAAAAGTTTTACCAGTAAACGTAAATTCATGTAAACTATTTTTTTAATAAAAGCTATGATTGAGAAAAATATTTTGGTTTTATTTCCTTCTATTTTCCAACCTGCCCCCCCAGTTATGCCCCAGAAATGCCTTATACCCCCTATATGCCACTGTGCCCCATGATATGCCTTTTAACCCTCTAAATGCCACTGTGCCCCATGATATGCCTTTTATCCCTATATGCCACTGTGCCCCATGATATGCCTTTGACCCCCTATGTGCCACTCTGCCTCCAGAAATGCTTGGCATTATGCCACTCTGGCATTAAGGGGGTTAAAAGGCATATTATGGGGCAGAGTGGCATATAGGGAGGTTTAAGGCATTTCAGGAGGCAGAGTGGCATATAGAGAGTTAAAAAGGCATTTCTGGAGGCAAAGTGGCATTAAGGGGGTTAAAAGGCATTTCATAGCGCACTCTGCCTCCAGAAATGCCTTATGTCCCCCATTTAACACTCACCCGCCCCCCCCCCAAACTTACCGGTGCTTCTGACTCCCCTGTCATGTAGCCGGGGCAGCGTGTAGATGTCTACGCGATTCGCGTAGACAACTTACGCTGCAGCCGGAAGGAGGTGTGGCTAGCAGCGGGGGTTGTCTGCGTCCATCGCGCAGACCTTCCCCGGCTGTCAGAGATCAGAGTTCCCCGCACCGGTGCTACACCTCCTTCCGGCTGCAGCGTAAGTTGTCTATGCGAATCGCGTAGACATCTACACGCTGCCCCGGCTACACACCGGGGACTCAGAAGCACCGGTAAGTGGGGCGGGGGGAGACAGGAGGATCCAGGTCCCCTGCAGCTGCGGAGGATCTGGATCTTAGTTGTCTCACAGTCAGACCTATTTGAGGTCTGATTATAAGACGACCCAGATTATAAAACGAGGGGTATTTTTCAGAGCATTTGATCTGAAAAAGAACCTCGTCTTATAATCGAGCAAATACGGTAATGGTTGGTACAATCATTTAATGAGATGTATTTTAATACAGCGGTTCAGTGTGATTTTCAAACTTGTTTTTCTATTATGTGAGCTCACAAGACACTTTAAAGATAAATAATTTATACTAAGGTCTGAACTTTATTCTTATGAGTTTGGTTATGTGTTAGTAAAATGCTTAAAAAAGTGAAAGGGGTCATGCTGTACATATCTTTGTGGTGGAGGCTCACAGGCCTAAGCTCACTCCACTAGACCACTAGAGGTTGTTCATGGTAGAAGTCAGTGTGGGACACTAAAATATTTCATTTATTCTGTGTTTGTAATTCCTTGTGCGGGTGGGTGGTGATGTGCTTCATCGGGGCATTTTTAAATTAGAATATGCGTGGGCTTCCATGTATTGTCTATATATAGTCTGGATCTAAAGGTTTGGAAACATACTATAGCTGTGTTCATTGGTACATTTAGATTAAGCACTCCCCTAGGCCTGACCCTGGGCAGAATATCTGGGAACTCTCTGGCTACCAGTAGGAGGTCCCACTGATGTTGGTGGGCAGTCCTACTGACGTTGGTGGGTGTTCTCACCGCAATCAGTGGGTGGTCCCCATGCCATTTTTTGGGGGGGAGTGGGGTAGCTCCGCAATGCCGCTCCCATTGCCTGGAGTTTCTCCATAGTGACCCGGAGACCAGGAGAAGCTGTGCTTCACACAGAGTCTCTGGGCGAAACTTAGAGAGTTTCAAGGAATGCCTGACAGCCCCATCATTTACCTCCACAACCACTGTTTTCTATACCGAGCTCTGGAATTTCGGTCATGTGGTGCCAGGTCAGTTTGCTTTGGAGGTTATGCCAAGTAGGCTCAGTCCTTGTTACAAGGAAGATCGCTGATCTCTCAACTGGCCCATGGATCAGTGGCATGCAGTGGAGCATCTGCTCTGATTATGTAGAAGAAGGATTGCTGATTCCTGAAACACTGCTCTGTGTTTAAGTTCAGTTAGCCTACACCACAATACTTTATTGGTTGTGCCAGGAAACATGTCATTCCACATATGTAAAACTGATACTTATGCATTTGTATATTATGGAGCAAAAATATGCTAGGCACTAAATTTCAATCAAAAGTAAACTAGTTATATAATAAATGAACATCTTGAGCAAGTATAGTAATTTCAGACATGGTCCCTAAATGTAATTAGTGCCAGCTTTCATGGTACCTGCATTTCGATACTTTATACCTCTCCCATGCATGTTTAAATTCCTTCACTGAATTAACCTCTACCACTTCTGATACATCTGATTTTCTACCCCCATCTAGAAATACAGTCAAGTGGTTGATAATTTTATAGCAAGATATTTGCATCATATTCTTTACTAAAACCTCCAATAGCAAAGAAATGGTTGATCACGGAAAACCAAACAACCAATCAGAAATATGCAGACTCCGTAAGAAGTCCCACAGAACACTCCACTTCCTCTTCTTTGCTACTAGCCTCCAGGTGAGCACCCTCTTTACTAGTGTGCTTCACACTTGACTTTATTTTGGGTGTATTTCATCAAAATACCTATTGTTGGGGTTTCTCATCCTGTTTTGTGATGGTATTTATGTTCTGTTAATATTTTGCTATATATGTGTTTGTCTCTTACCATTTTTCTTAACCCATGTGTTGCTGGCCTACGGGCTCTGCATCTTTAGGCCTCTTTTCGGTTTCCCCATTTAGAGTTTTTTTCTGTCTCCCTCGTTCTTCGTTTCATGGAGTCATGGCCATATAATGACTCCCTGTCTCTTTGTCAGCTTTCAGCAAAGCTGGCTCTGCTTGATTTATTTTCGGAGAGTTTCTGATATTTCCGCTTTCAGCACGGATTAATTTACCTTTTCGACCAACAGCATGGTGGTTTCTATTTCTCGTAGGACTAAACCTTTGTCCTTTTCGGTGTCTTACTCCTACTTTCCTGAGCATCCTAGATTGTGTGCTGCGCGCTTTTGCCATAGTTATCTCTCTTGCACTCGTTGTCGCTGGGTCCTTTATGAATTTCCTGTGCTTTTCCTTTTCAGTCCCCTTGTGGCTAGATGGATCAAATGGATCCTTAGTTTGGCTGGTGTAGATGGGTCTTTTGGGGCCCATTCGGTTCGGGGCACTGTTACAGGGTCACCGTACCCAAGGCTGGGTACCCCTGTTTGAGGGCTGAGGAATCACCAGTAAGTCCCTCATACGGATAGCACTCAGCTATCCATGGATCATCCAGACCACCATTCGTAGTAAACCAAGAAGAACTCTTTATTACAAACACACAAAATTTATATACAATCTCAATGCAATGTGTACCAAACCCAACCCCCAATCCCATCAGCCACACCCCATCACAAATCCCATCAGTATACAGGGGATGTATCAGGTGAGGGGATTACAGAATACAATGGGTTCCCCCACCTGTGTTATCCCCCCTGTAGTGCGGGTGCCGTCTGGGCAGACAGGGCTGTGTTGGCTGATTAAAAGCCCCAGCCAGATTATAGGATTGTCTCTTTGAAGGCTGGAGCTGAAGCCACATCAGTCTCTGGGCCGGTTACACAATATAAAATATTACCGGGATACGGAACCGGACACAAAAGTGCTCCGTGACCCGGCTAAACTTCATATGACACATGAGCCAGCTAGCCTGGCCCTGTCACAGATCTCCCCCTTGACCAATGGTCCGGCAGACCAGGCAGATCCACACGGGTCTGCTGCAGGCTGTCCGAGTGGACAAAGTTCACAGGTGCAGGCCTTAGTTCATGGTGCCCTTTGTCAGAAGCATCCAGAGAAGGTGGGCCAGGGCCCTGGTTGCCCAAAAAGATAGTCAGTAGTCCTCTGTGAATTGGAGGACGGTCCCAGCTCAGCCGGGGGCACATGGCTATCCCCCTCACCGGGGTAACAGGGGCACCTGGGGACTTTTGCTCCCTAGCCTTGGGCTTGGGAACTGGGTCTGGGGCAGCTGCCAGGCCAGGGCGGTTGCATGGAAAGAAAGCTGTGCTCATCGGGCCGGGGCCACTCGGGGAACCTGGGAAACACGTAGAGGTAGTAAGAGGGGCCTCTACCGGGACACTGGAGTGACCTAGGGGACACTCTGGGACAGGAACGGGTGCCCTTACGTGGTTATTGGGCGAGCTAAGCAGCTCTGCGGGGTACTCAGGGGACCCAGGGGAATAGTCCGGGGCAGGGACAGGTGCCAATACTGGACCACCGGGAGGGTTAAGCAGACCCTCGATCTTCCTCTCTGGGACAGGTGCCTCTGCCTGGGCACGGGGAGAGTCAGAGGAACACTCTGGGACAGTGACCTGGGCTTCTACCAGGACACTTGGGGAACCAGGGATCACTTCGGAGACTAGACCTGGTGCCTGTATTAGGCCACCGGAAGGACCTAGGAAAGTACACAGCCCCTTCGGCGTCCTTACTAGTTCAGGAGCCGGTACCTCTCTCAGGTCACAGGTACTCTCAGGGGCGCACGCAGAACCAAACAGCTCTGCGGTAATCTCAGGGAGACAAGGGGGATACATAGGGATAGGGACCTGGGCTTCTCCCAGGATACTCAGGGAATCGGAGAACACTTTGGAGAACACAGGGATAGGAACCAGGGCCTGCGCCAGGCTACTGAAAGGACCCAGGGAACTCGGCAGCCCCTCTGGCGCCCTCGCTAGGTCGGGGAACGGTGCCTCTACCGGGTCACCGGGGACTTCATAGGGAACCTCTGAGGCAGTGACCCGGGCTTCTTCCAGGACACTCGGGAAATCAGGGGGACAGTCTGGGGCACTGGCTTCTAGGGGCATAGCTAGGGGTTTGGTGAGGGGAATTGTGCCACTTACTCGGGCGGTGGGGACAGTCATCTCTTCTGCCGGGGTAGAGCAGCCAGGGTTGTTGGTGGGGACATGGGTCGGAGCTTTTGGCTTCCTCCTCTGCTTCTTCTTGCTGGCGAGGAACTCGGTTCTTCTCGCCAGGACAGAGGCAATGGAGTAGGTGAAGAGGACCTCGGTCCCACTCCCGCAAGTTGTAGTAACATGCTCCCAGTCTCCTTGTAACTCCTGGAGCTCCACTCTCCGCAGCAATTCTTTATAGTCCCTCTCGAGCTGACATTCCTCTTGAACCAGGCAATCCATAACAGCCTCCAGCTCGGGGGGAATAGCATAAACCAGGACTTCTGCACGGTTGTCCCAGATTGTATCCCTGCGGTACTGGCACGGGCTTCCGAAGGACGAGTCAAATTGGAAGGCATCATATATCAGTCCTGGGTCGACAGGGCTATACAGCATCAGAGGGTCGCTGTGGTCTTCACCTGCTAACTGCTGGGAGAATCCCTGGTAGCGGCTCTGGAGGTCGAGCTCTGCATATATGAGACCCCTCAATTCGTCTTCCCACTCCGGCAACGGGTTCTCCCCCAGGAGTGGAACTCGTATATCCCACATTGTCCAGTATTGTGCCCAGTACATTTCAAAGTGGGGAGAACCCGTTGCCTCCAGTCTGCAGGCGCAGACTCTAACTGCCTCTGCTGGTGTTCCAGCTCACACACCTCGGCTGTAACCCGGTCTGTCTCATCCTCTGGTTCTCGGAAGGATGGGATATTCTGGTGCAATATTTTGGTGTTCTGTTCCCCTAGTCTGGGAGATACAGACCCACTCTGGCTCAGTTCCTGGTGACACATTTTAATCACCGTCATCACTTGCTCCGATGTAGCCCCTCCTGGGTACAGGGATAAGTGCCATAGAATGTTCTTTTGTAGAGCACTCCGTCCGAGGCTTTCCTCTGGGGCATCCTGGTGCCGGTCCATCTCTCTGCAGTCCGCAATCAGAAAAGCCTTTCCTTTGCTACAAACCTCCAGGAGCTCTCTTGGTGTCTCTCGTCTGCAATCCCAGTTGGTGGTTTGGATTTCACCCAAGTTGTGGGATTCATCCCACCGCTGCCAACCAATGTTACAGGGTCACCGTACCCAAGGCTGGGTACCCCTGTTTGAGGGCTGAGTAATCACCAGTCAGTCCCTCATACGGATAGCACTGTCAGGATTCCACCCTGCTAGCCCGGACCATGTATGATTACTTTTGCCGTTATGTCCGGCTGCTACCACTAGTGGCCACCCTCTCCATCTCTCTGCAGTGCTCAGGATCAGATTACCAGGTCAGCTGGGTCTGATCACCTGAGTGGGACCTGCCTTCATTAACCTGCCCTGCCCTGTAGTCTGGGCCTTTGCATTGTAGTGCATGGACCGCTCTGCTTTGGCCCTGTACCGTGAGCTACCTGCTAGTTCCTGAGCTACCTGCCGGTACCTGCCGTCAGCTCACCCAGTGGGCTTCCTGCCGTCAGCCCACCCAGTGGGCCTCCGTACCTGTCAGCCCTGCCAGTGGGCCTCCGTACCCGTCAGCTCACCCAGTGGGCTTCCTGCCGTCAGCTCACCCAGTGGGCTTCCTGCCGTCAGCTCACCCAGTGGGCTTCCTGCCGTCAGCTCACCCAGTGGGCTTCCTGCCGTCAGCCCACCCAGTGGGCTTCCTGCCGTCAGCCCACCCAGTGGGCCTCCGTACCTGTCAGCCCTGCCAGTGGGCTTCCTGCCGTCAGCTCACCCAGTGGGCTTCCTGCCGTCAGCTCACCCAGTGGGCTTCCTGCCGTCAGCTCACCCAGTGGGCTTCCTGCCGTCAGCTCACCCAGTGGGCTTCCTGCCGTCAGCCCACCCAGTGGGCCTCCGTACCTGTCAGCCCTGCCAGTGGGCTTCCTGCCGTCAGCTCACCCAGTGGGCTTCCTGCCGTCAGCCCACCCAGTGGGCCTCCGTACCTGTCAGCCCTGCCAGTGGGCTTCCTGCCGTCAGCCCACCCAGTGGGCCTCCGTACCCGTCAGCCCTGCCAGTGGGCTTCCTGCCGTCAGCCCACCCAGTGGGCCTCCATACCAGTCAGCCCTGCCAGTGGGCATCCTGCCTAGAGACTACTGCCTTTTCTTGCTGGTGATACCTTTCCTCGTATTCTGTTGTGCCGTGTGTTATTTCGCCTGTCCGTACCACATCACATACCGTCATGCATCGTGGGGTGCAAACAGAACCCCTTGTATCCCCTGCTACTGGGCTCCTACCTGACCTGCTTACCAGGGTCCTGACAAGCACTCAGCTATCCATGGATCATCCAGACCACCATTCGTAGTAAACCAAGAAGAACTCTCTTTATTACAAACACACAGAATTTATATACAATCTCAATGCAATGTGTACCAAACCCAACCCCCAATCCCATCAACCACACCCCATCACAAATCCCATCAGTATACAGGGGATGTATCAAGTGAGGGGATTACAGAATACAATGGGTTCCCCCACCTGTGTTATCCCCCCTGTAGTGCGTGTGCCGTCTGGGCAGACAGGGCTGTGTTGGCAGATTAAGAGCCCCAGCCAGATTATAGGATTGTCTCTTTGAAGGCTGGAGCTGAAGCCACATCAGTCTCTGGGCCGGTTACACAATATAAAATATTACCTGGTCACGGGATACGGAACCGGACACAAAAGTGCTCCGTGACCCGGCTAAACTTCATATGACACATGAGCCAGCTAGCCTGGCCCTGTCACAGGCACTGCGGCCTCGGCAGCCCTTGACTTGGGCAGTTCCCTCTCGGATATTCTTTCTACTGCGAATTGGTCCAGGGAATCGACCTTTTGCATGTTTTATTAGCGTCATCGGGCCCATGTTGCTTCTCCGCTGTTGGGGTATGTTTAAAATTGCAAATATGAAGCCTCCTGTCTTGCTATAAAATTGGGGATTACTCTAGCCTTGGTGTAGAGATAATCTACATTTTATTAAAGACAGGAGGTGAATATTTCCCTCCCTGGGTCCTTTTCTCCCTCCCACTGTTTCTGTGTTTGGTTTGGCTATGTGTATTCTGCTATTTATATTTTTGTGCTTTGATGGTTATGTGTTCAGTTGTGCTTTGAGGCTGTTTTTTTCCTGCACGATGTTTTTCATATAGTGTGAAGGCTAGAGTAATCCCCAATTTCTCAGTAGTTTCTTTTCACCATTGTGCGAACACTGAACAGGTTACTGAAAAAACGTACATTTTTAATAAACAAAACTGTATCTACATACAGTGTAAATAAAATTTCACATTTTTTACAGAAATAATACATGAGTTAGTATTGTGTTGCAGGAGTGAGTTGAATCACTCCTTAGATTTATACTGCAATATATTTATGATTATTTAAATTACCAAGGAGAGAAATGATTAGTTTGTTTTGATATTTTAATAATCTTGTATAAAGTTTATAGTTAAAACTGCTTACCTCTATTCCTATTGCTATTAACTGTGTTTAATAAGGTATACTTAATATAATAGGTGTACTTAATTCCATAATTAAAATTAAAATCATTCTACTATGAGCTTACCCATTTCTTGTGTTAATCTACCAAACAAATGTTGCACTCTGTAGTAAATATATAATTTGATGGTTGAAATATATTTTATACAGTATATGACACAAAGCTGTTCAAAAATGCAAGATGCCAGTTTTTATTGTAGAATAGTCCCTTTCTTTGGGTCGCTTTGTGGTAACAACGCACTTTGCGGTACCTTGAAATTTCCCCAGCAACTAGAAAAGATGCCTCACTTTAGAGATTAAACAACCACTTATTGCTCAAAGTGCTCAAAGAAATCTTCTGAGTGGCAATCATCCCCAATGATTTGCAGTAAGATAGACTTAATAATTTAAGCACGCAAAACATAAAATCGATGTATCTATCCATGTATACTTAAAATGTCACATAGCACAATTTTTCTTATACATGTAATGTTTACATTTTAAACAGTATGGAAAAATAATGGCATGAGAGAAAAAATACCTGGATAGGGGGTAACTTTTGTAAAGTGGGGCAAAAAAGTATTTAGTCAGCCACCAATTGTGCAAGTTCTCCCACTTACAAAGATGAGAGAGGCCTGTAATTTTCACCATAGGTACACTTCAACTATGAGAGACAGAATGCAGATCTCCTGATGTTTTGGGGCTGTCGCTGGGCAACACGGACTTTCAACTCCCTCCAAAGGTTTTCTATGGGGCTGAGATCTGGAGACTGGCTAGGCCACTCCAGGACCTTGAAATGCTTCTTACAAAGCCACTCCTTCGTTGCCCGGGAGGTGTGTTTGGGATCATTGTCATGCTGAAAGACCCAGCCACGTTTCATCTGCCCTTGCTGATGGAAGGAGGTTTTCACTCAAAATCTCACGATACATGGCCCCGTTCATTCTTTCCTTTACACGGATCAGTCGTCCTGGTACCTTTGCAGAAAAACAGCCCCAAATGTTTCCACCCCTATGCTTCACCGTAGGTATGGTGTTCTTTGGGTGCAACTCAGCATTCTTTCTCCTCCAAACACGACGAGTTGAGTTTCTACCAAAAAGTTCTACCTTGGTTTCATCTGACCATATGACATTCGCACAATCCTCTTCTGGATCATCCAAATGCTCTCTAGCAAACTTCAGACGGGCACGGACATGTATTGGCTAAAGCAGGGGGACACGTCTAGCACTGCATGATTTGAGTCCCTGGCGGCGTAATGTGTTACTGATGGTAGCCTTTGTTACTTTGGTCCCAGCTCTCTGCAGGTCAATCACTAGGTCCCCCCGTGTGGTTCTGGGATTTTTGCTCACCGTTCTTGTGATCATTTTGACACCACGGGGTGAGATCTTGCGTGGAGCCCCAGATCGAGGGAGATTATCAATGGTCCTGTATGTCTTCCATTTTCGAATAATTGCTCCCACAGTTGATTTCTTCACACCAAGCTGCTTGCCTATTGCAGATTCAGTCTTCCCAGCCTGGTGCAGGTCTACAATTTTGTTTCTGGTGTCCCTCGACAGCTCTTTGGTCTTGGCCATAGTGGGGTTTGGAGTGTGACTGTTTGAGGTTGTGGACAGGTGTCTTTTATACTGATAACAAGTTCAAACAGGTGCAGGCCCGGACTGGGACAAAAAATAGGCCTGGGCATTTAAGCCCGAGCAGCCCATATTTATTTATTGTTAAAGCCCACCCTTCATGTACCATCTTTGCATTTACTCATTCACACAAATCATTAACACATTCATTAATGCAGTCTCACAAATCATTCAAGCAATTCATCCACACATGAATTCATTAATTGTCATACGCATTCACACAATTCATCCACACATTTATTCATTCATTCATTCATTCATTCTCATACGCATTCACACTACCCCCTCTCCCCATCTTATCTGCCCCTTCTCACTATGTTCCCCCTTTTCACTATGTACCCCCTCTCACTATCTATCCCCTCTCCCCATTTCTCACTATCTAACCCCCCTCTGCCCCTTCTCACTGCACCCCCCTCCCTCACCCTACTTACCTTGTTGCCGGAGCAAGCAGCAACTGTGGCCGGGCCCGCGGCAGGACCGGACTGACTGGGACTATGCGGCCTCTACGGCCGCATTAACGCAGGGCATAAGGGGCACCTGCCCCTTAAGCCCGCCGCAACTGCGACCGGGTTGGGGTTTTTTTTTTTTTAACTTTATTTAACATCCTCCATGTTAAATAAAGTTAACAAAAACTTTATTTAACATGGAGGATGTTAAATAAAGTAAAAAAAACAACAACCCCCGATGTTTTAATTTAAACCCTGTGCGGCCGCACACCCGTAAGGCCGGCCCTGGTGGGGGCTTCCCGACCCCTTAGAGCCCTTATGCCCTGCGTTAATGCGGCCGTAGAGGTAGGGGCCTGGAGCTGCAGCTCCATCAGTCAATCCGGCATGAACAGGTGCCATTAATACAGGTAACAAGTGGAGGACAGAGGAGACTTTTAAAGAAGATGTTACAGGTCTGTGAGAGCCAGATATCTTGCTTGTTTGTAGGTGACCAAATACTTATTTTACCTAGGAATTTACCAATTAATTCATTAGAAATCCTACAATGTGATTTCCTGTATTCTATGTAACTTTTGGATTCCTAGAAAAAATTACACACTAAAGTCTATTTTTATGGGAAAGAATAATAACTCAGCAGCTCCTGCCTCATGTAAAACAAAAAGAAACCGATGAGACCAAAAACCGGGAACAAACATAGGTACTGATTTGATGCAGTTATCTAGGTGTTTTACTTATATTCTGAAATGTGTATATTGTTTCTTCAACCTAAACTAATGTGACATTTCCATTCTGTGTTACCGTTGCTCTAAAATTTGACTATGAATATTGCATGTAATTTTAAAAGCATTCTTCAGCAAAAGCGGTTCAGATACGTTCAGTACATAATTACTTTTTCTTCATACAACAGTAGGGATATTTGAATTACTATTTGACGGTGCTGCACTAAAAAACAGTTATAATTGCTTTCTGTATGTCGGTCCCGTTTCAAGTCCTGTAATATCTCTCTTCATTAAAATAGATGTTCACACTTTATAATACAAAAGAGGTAGCAATTTGTGTAAATATGACTATATGTTATGTCCTATAACCTTGCAAAAGCAAAAGATGATCTTTTGCCAGCCTAGTTACATTGTAATTCAGCTTTCACAGACAAAATATTTTTTTCTGCTTTTTCCAAGAACAGCAATACATACTGTAAATGACCATCTTTGTTCCTCATCTTTGCCCAGCTGATTTCTGGGTGCAGTATTTATTCATCCCCCTCCACAGTAACTAATAAGTATACATACTAACACCATACACTATTCACACACAGGCTAACACCAATTACTAACAAACACACACTCTACCACCCTACAGTAACACTCACTAACACCATACACTTACACACACACACACCATACACTAATACACATACTGTAACACCATGTTCTGATATTCATGCTGATGCCATACAGTAAAACATACAACACCACTTTTATGCACATGTACACAAACACTAAAACACTCTCTCCCTCTTACTATGTGTGGCATTGTCTTCACTGCAGCTTACACTCTCAATGCAAGCTGCCACTTCACTACTGATCCTTGGCCGTGAGCCTTGGTTACTGGGTGCTGTGTACATGCAGCACCCACCTTAGCACGCCCCTGCTTTTAAGCTTTAGGTTAGACAAGCTGGGTCTAAGTGATCACATTTGCAAAATCATGTAACCTGTCAGTAGCAGATTGTTTTTATGACCTTTTATGCAGTAGATGGAGGTGGAATCCTATTACACTGAAACAAGGGTATGTAGAATAGCTAGCTTACTGGACCTGCAGTCTCATTGCCACCTGAGACTGAGACCTTTACCTATAGTAATCATGCTACCATTTAGTTAAAGGTGGTGTTCCACAAAGGGTGTCTCTAAAAACATCACTAGTAGTACATGTTGTAGAGAGAAGGAAAATAAGCAAAAATTAGATTTTCCTTTTCCTTTAACAATCATTGTACTTTATAAACAGCATTAGAAAGTGAATGAACTTACTAGTGTTAAGCAAAAATGTCCTACCTTGAAGAAGCTTTGTTGAAACCACAAGCACAATCAGGTTTCTGTGATATCAGATTGGGAAATACCCCCCCCCATCTTTTAGTAAGCATGCATGTACAGAAAGACATCTGCAAGGACCATGCTTATCTGGTGGGCCAGCTTAGCATTGTGTTGGGGTTTGGCCTCAACTCCGCTCATCCACATCTTCATCCCACCAAGACAAGTATTGGAAATACATATCTAATGAACATTTCAAAGTGCAAGTTCTCTGCTTTTGACTATTATTGATGGGAAAGTGGATAAATGAGATAGTCATTTGATGCAGACACTCTAGTATCAAAATATTTTATACCCTATTTCAACATTTTTTTTTAAGACAAATATGTTCTGGCAGTAAAAAATGTACCTAAAGTTATTCTTATATATTGGTAAATATGAAAATATAACAACATGACATGCTAGTAAATACATATTTGTTGTTTAAGCTTCAGATTTCTTTATTATGGGGTTTGTGTAAACATTCTGAATGATTGATTAGGATGCACTCATATTTCTGGCCCCAGGAATTATACATACATTTTGGATAGGCAGAACAGATGTTGCAGTTTGAAAGATTGCATTTGAATGGCATCACTTTCCTACTCTTGACAGATTTTATCTGACTTGCTATAGAGAATACATTTTAGATAAATAAGGTTTAGGGCTACATCACAATCCTGTGCATTTATTCTAATGTTATACTGTGAATATATCCAATAATTTAATAATCAGCATAATCTTTTTTATCTTTATGTCTCCTGCAATTTCTCCATTTTACTGGCAAACTTATATATGTTTATGTTTAGATTTGTAGTTGCATTTACTGGAACTGGTCAAAGAAACAAGTGACTGATCATTTAAAATATTTACGAGGCTTATTCTATGACACATCAACCGTTCATAACTTTCTAGTTGCATATCAGTAGTGTTGACAAACATAGATATAATACATTTACAAGGCCATAATCTCCAAACTGTAGGTTAATGTTTATAAAATGATTATTGGCCAATAAGTAGTATCTATGACCTACCAATAATCAAGTGTGCTCATTAAGAAAATTATGCATAACATCAAAATGTCAGAATTGTCCTTAACCCCTTAAGGACCGGGCTCGTTTTTTCTTTTTGTACCCTGTGGGACCGAGGCTGTTTTAATACTTTTGTGGTGCTTGTGTTCAGCTGTAATTTTCTCCTGTCCCATTTAGTGTACCCACATAAGTTATATATTGTTTTTTTCAGGACAAGATGGGCTTTCTTTAGATACCATTATTTTGATCGTATCATCTTATTTACTATAAAAAAAAATAAAGAAAACATGGTGAAAAATTGAAAAAAAAGGAACATCTCCTGAGTACAGTGATACCCCACATGCATGGGTTTGTTAGATTGTTTGGCTGGTAAAGGGCTACTTTTGAGGCAACACAGACTTTTAGCATCTGTTCATTCTGCCTCCATCTCCTCTTTGGAATATCTTTGAATCTGGTTAACTCAATTTAACCCCGTCAAACCATATATTTTTGAAAACAAGACACCCCAGGGTATTCCAAATGCTGTTATTTTAACCCTTTCCATGCACCAATTATACAACTACACTTTGTCAAACTTTGTAATAGTAATTTGTTTTATTTTTTTTCCCACACAAATTGTACTTTAGTTATAGATATACAGGTTCTGGTATATGTCACTGTCAAACAACACCCCAATGTGTGTTCAGAAACATCTCCTGAGGGCAGTGGTACCCGACATGCATCGGTTTGTCGTGTTGTTTGAGATTTAAAATGCCACATTTGGGAAGTGCGCTTTTTTTCTCCATTTTGGTCAGTCTGTACCTATGCCCTATCTTTGAGCTCGGCCACTCTAATTTACCCCATCAGCCATTTTTTTTATATTAGACACCCCTTGGGTATTTGAAGTGCTTTTATTTTAACTCTTTATTGAGATTTTTGAGAAATTTTAGCACTTTCTCAAAATAATAAACTTTATTTTTTTATTTTATTTTATTTTTTTAATACTTTTTTTTATATTTTTATTACACATTTTGCAGGTACTGGATGGTTCATCTAGTGACATCACTGCATAATTATTTTTAAATGTTAGCACATTTTTTTTTTTTATTATTGTTTTTTGAATATTTTACTAATCACATTGTGATTAGAAAGCTGGGCTCCATTAACTTGCATGGTTGAATGCAGTACCTGTATTCAACCTGCAAATGGAGCCAGAGTTCTCTAGAGGGTCTGGAGACCATCTAGCGAACTCTTTCATCTTTATTGTTTTTTTTCCCGGGCCGCCGCCATCTTGCTGATGGCGAAGATCACCGGCAGCTGCGGCTGTGACCGCTCTCCGGAGCGGTCACAGTCCATCAAGAGGTAAGTGTTTGGTGTCGCTGGATGCCTCCTGATCGAGGCATTCCAGCGACACCAGTTTAGGAGGCGATCAACGTTTTTAAAACGGGCGTCCGCCGCCATACAATGTATGGCGGCTGTTGACGCCCCGGGGAGGGGCCAGACATGGCCCCCGATGGCGATCTCGGCCTTGCTGAATGCCTCGACATCGAGGCATTACAGTGACACCGTTTAAGCGAAGAAAGTGATCCTTGATCACTTTCTAAGCTTATTTAATTTCTTGACGGTTCAGGACCGTCAAAGGTCATTAAGTGACCGTTTTTCCATGACGGTCCTGAACCGGCAAAGGTCGTTAAGGGGTTAAATTATTAGTGAGGTCAGGCAGTTAAGTTTCTTATTGACCATCTAATCTTGTGTTTTGAGTACATGAGCAAAATGCATGTCAATTACAGTATGTCAAATTCACACATTTAGGGCTGCAACAATTAATCGATAAAATCGATACTAATCGATAATGAAAATTGTTGTCGATTAGCTGACTGTAAGACTAAGATCCAGATCCCCGCAGTGCTGCAGGGGACCTGGATCCTCCTCTCTGGCAACCGGTGAACGTCTATGTAATGGGCGTAGACAACATCTGCTGCTGCCTGGCACTTCCGCTTCTATGATGGCGCGCCCCGGCGTGCAGAAGTTGTCTACGCGCATTGCGAAGACGTCCAGCGGCTGCCCCCACTAGACACCAGCGAGTCTGGAGCACGGGGAACAAGTCTGGAGATCATTGGTAAATCTGTGGGGCCAGAGTCGCATATCTGGGAGGTAGAGTGGCATATAGGGGGATATAAGGCATATCTGGGGGGCAGAGTGGTAAGCCTGGGGTCAGATGTGCCTAACTGGGGGCAGGTTGGCAAAAAACAAAAACAAAAAAAGAAATGCATTTTTCTCAATCATAGTTTTTATAAAACATGAAAAAAATGTTGACGAGTAAAACTTTTTTAGGTATTAAAACCTAGTTGGAGGAATATTGTGTGTTGGGTTCTTGTACTTAAAATAGAGCTTTTATTATTATAGTAATATAAGAAGGCGATTAGAGAAATGCCATTGTGATAAAGAGATAGAAGTGTTGTGTGCACAGAGTACAATGAAACATTTTAATGTAAATTTTAAGTTTTTTATTCTGCTCTTTGTTGTTTTTTTGGGTTTTTTTGTGCAGAAAATGTGCATATTGTTTTTTATCCAATGAATCGTAAAAATAATCGGACAACTAATCGATTATGAAAATAATTGTTAGTTGCAGCCCTACATACATTCTGATTTAGTATGTTGCTGTATTTTGAATTATTAGATATTATTGAAAATGGACCCTGCTTTCAGCGAACCCTCCACTATTTAGTATGTTCTGTATCTTACACAGAGGTTACGTTTTCCTGTGTTACTGTCAGTAAACATCTGTCTAAACATATCCACATCTGCCTGAGTACAATACATTAGTATGACATTGGTAGAATATTCTGCAAGAACAAAGTCAGAGTTTTCATTGATATAGATTTTCTTATTTCACAAATATAAAACACAACTTATAGAGTCCTTATATTACATTGCCCCATTATCACACATAATCCGTGTATATTATATAAAATCATTTTGGTCCTGTTCTGATGTAGTGCATAATATATTGAAGACACAGGTTAACATAATATTGTTATCAAATGCACATTGTGCTCAGGGAAGTCAATGCCTTTGAGAGTCACAATCACCCATAATGCTAGACAGACTGCGTTCCCTCAATCAGTTTGATACCCTGTAAAATCTCAATTTAATACTATGAAGAATATTAAAATACTTTTTGCAAGTACCAATTTGGTACTGAATGGTAAAGTAGTTACTATTTTCCATTTATTTGTAATGGGTTATAAACATTGAGTCTGAATCACCTTTTTTCAGTAACTGTTGGCAGGGGAGCGCTGGCAAATGCTGACCTGGGGGCAGGTAAAGCCGAGTGCGAACCCAACCCCTTACCCTTTAGTAACTAATGCAGGGGTGTCCATCCTGCGGCCCTCCAGGTGCTGCAGGACTACATCTCCCATAATGCTCTTTCAGCTAAGGGGCCGAGGAGCGTGGGAGATGTAATTCTGCAGCAGCTGGAGGGCCGCAGGTTGGACATCCCTGAACTAATGTAAACACTAGAACACACGCTTACTCTTACACTATTGTACACATATACACTAATGTTAACATTAAAACATCCTCACTCTATCATCGTAACTTCAGACCATCACATATCCACAGCCTAAGCCTTTCCTTATGACACACAGTATGAGCAGCCATAAAGTTACCGCAAGAACACACAACATTGCGTTACGTGACCCCACTGTACTCCCACCTTTGTTTTAACTTCCACCTTTGCTCTTTTTTTAAATAAGCAAATTCTCTCAGTATTGGTGTCTCAGGTTTTAACTTTGTAACATTCACCAATAAATATATCTTAGAAGTATTAACCTATATAAAGTAATAACGCAAGATATTTTACTTTTTTATTGTATTTTTTTTATACAAGCTACAAAGTCAGTTATACTTGTATGCTAAATATTTTTAAATAAAACTGCATAAAAAGTGATTTTGGTACCAGTGCCAAATGAGTATGTTATATGTTTGTCATTTGTATGTTAAATTTGTGTTTGCTAGTTTTGGGGAGATCACACTGGGGGTGTTCTTCCTCTCTTTTTTCTCCCACTTCTCCTCTCTCTCCCCGTTGTGGTCGGGTGGTCCTGGAGACACTCGGAGCGGTTCGTCCCCTGGGGGGGGGGGGGGCGTTTTGAATGCGTGTAGAGACCTTATAGGTTTCTTTGATTGCTTGGGATGTGTTCCCCCCTGGCTGGAGCAGCAGTTTGCTGCTCTGCCGGTGTGAGGGGGATTTCCCCCAAATATTCTCCTGTTTTTTACCGTTATTTTTTGGAGTAGCATAATTTGAAGTCTTGAGAGTCACGCAGGGAATCAAAAACGGAATAGACACTGTTTGATGAAATTGGATAACTATATAAGGCTTATGATATACATCTATTTATTTACTTTTCGCTTATGGTGAAAAGGAGAAGAGGGTCCTGCTCTAGCGAGCTTACAATCTAGTGGCTGGTTGAGGGGGAAGTGAGACAATAGGAGAGGATGTTTGGATGGAGATGAGTTGATCTGGTTCCGATGATGTGGTATCTAGTTATTTAACCGAGTAAGATTTTTAAGAACAATATTACAATGTATTTATTCAATCTGTAAATGCTTTTTCTGCCTTTTATATAGACATTATTATGTCTTTTTAGTGGTGTAGAACCCTGGGACATAGTCCTACCAACTTAGAAAAGAGGGAGGAGGTGGAGGATAGAGGGTCAGAACAGTTAAGGTTTCAGGGGGACCAATATCCTTCACTCTCTAGCAACTATTACTACATTGATAACTGCTAGGAAACTTGAATAAAAGCATGGACTATGAGATGTGTGAAGATTGTTAAAAAGGTATAAAAGCCTGATATTAGAAGAAAATTACTCTGTGAATTGTGAAATCCCATATCATTCCGAAGGATTGTAATAAAATACACTTATAAAGGTCATTGTATAACATGTTAGATACAGATAACTTATAGTATAATGTGGTTAAAAAGATTTTGCATGTTTCTACTTTATGTAGAAGAAAGACAATGTATCAATTTCAACTAAAATTACATGTTTCAAATCTCAAATCTCTTTGAAATTTCTGTTGGCAACATACAGATGCAATATTTGTAGTACTTTGACATAGTGGTGGGTTATTTGAGAATACTCTGGATTGAGCTGTAGTGTAAGACCCTTGTACATGTGACAAACCTGAAAGGAAACTGCTAATTGTTCTTGTGCATAGATGCTTTCAATGAGATCAGATTTTTTGCCAGTTTTCAAGTTGTGCAATATCAGAGGCTCACTTCACAATATATTGTATAACTCTACCAATATTTTTATATATATATATATATATATATATATATATATATATATATATATATATATATATATATATGAACCCTTTATTCATTCTATATCCTTTGGGCCAAAACAGGAACAGTAATAGACAGACTAACACACATACACACTGCCCATAAACATATGCATATTCACTCTTGCACCTTACACATAATGATTGTGGCTTATACTTGCCTTGCATCCACACATTTGCTTGCCCTAACATACAAACATTATTTTCAAACGTTCAAAACACAAACAGACTCTCTTTCCCTTTTCTCATAATTTCCCAATTTCTCCCAATTTCTATTTATCTCTTCCCCACATTATCTGTCCTCCTATTTCTCTTTATCTCCCTCTATCTCTCCCCTTTCTCTTTATGGTGTGCCAGATGCCCAGTCAGGGTGTGATGGTCACCTCACCTTTTGCTGCGTTGATCATTCACGTTGCATAGAGCAGACACCTCGTCAACTCCCACTTTTTGTAGAATTTGCTGGATTGTATAGTTCTGTTTACAACCATAACAAGTCCACTGCAAATACTGATATTTTACAGTGGTTATGAAACATACTTAAAACATATAAAGGTGAAATACACATTTTACACATTTTTTTTTTAAGTCCAATGTAAATACAAATATCTGTGTTGCAGTGAATCTACTTTTGACTGTCTAAGTTGTTTTAATAAGTCCATCCCTTGCAACTAAGATTCACCATCTGTTCTTTTCAAATTACAAATGCAAAAAGATCATAATTTAGGGGAACATCATAAAAAGGAAATGATACCAGGTTTTAATGCATGCTTTATTCTTAGAGCAGGCATCTGTTCATTATATTTATTTCTCTACCATAAATCAAGAGGAAATGAGCCTCATAAAAAAGTAAAAATATTTTTGGGTGGCATGCATAAGAAACATGTTTTTGATTCCTATTTATACAAGTTTACAATCCCCACTAATTTTATCGTCACTTTACAAACACAATAATTTCTATAAAAAGAAAAGAAAAAATTGTAATAGTGTGTCACTACAAAACACATATTAAAATTAATATTGTGTATTATGTAGTTGAAGAGTTTTAATAGGGAGTAACAAGAGACATTTATTGACCCTTTGGTATACCCTTATATGGTGCATGATGTAGTTTAATTTGTATGAAGTGCGCAATTTGTTTTAATGATTTTGTTAACAGGGAAAACCAAATGGTTAAAAAGGAAGCACTGACTTCAGACTGCTGAAAATTGTGCGGTAAAACATGTAGCCTTACAAAGAATGATATACTGTACAGCAGGGGTCCCCAACTAACCGCCTATAAGCAACTGGGCCAGGCACCAGGCAGTTGTTTGCTGCAGGCAAACAGCAGGGTGAGGATCCAGTAGCACTGCAGGGGACCTGGATCCTCCTCTCTGGCAGCCGTGGACGTTTGTACGAAGCAGACAACCTCTGCTGCTGCTGGCACTTCCGCTGGGGCTTCTATAACGGGGGATATCGGGGGCAGAGTGGCATATCAGGAGGCAGAGTGGCATATCCAAGGGGGCAGGGGGCATAAAGCATATCAGGTGGCAGAATGGCATATCAGGGGGCTGAGTGGCACATCTAGCGGAGCAGAGTGTCATATCAGGGGAGAATAAAGCATACCTGGGGGAGCAGAGTGGCACAATTTCATGTGCTTTTTATGGATGGAAAGACAACCAGGGAAGTTGCAAATATATTTCATTATATTTAATGCACTTGAATCAAACCCAAAACAACCCGCCCGCGGTCCGTGGAAAAATTGTCTTCCACAAAACCGGTCCCTGGTGCCAAAAAGGTTGGGGACCGCTGCAGTATAGTATGTTGGTTTAGGTGGAAACAAAGTCTCCAAAACTCATGCTAGTATCATTTACTTAGGTACCAAAGTACTTGACATAGTTTCTTATTTTGTTAAATGTTGTAAATAAGGCCACTGGGGTCTGTTATCATCACTAAGGTGGTCTGTTCATATAACTCATTATGAACAATAAGGTTAACAAAAGAATTCTATTTTAAGTACAATTATTGTCTACAAATGAACTAGTTTAACCTGCAATCTATTCGAACAAGATGGTTACTGTCATATTATTATTGCAAATATGTAAAAATTAGACAGGATGTCCACTAATATATAAAGCAAAATATACATTACCTTTTTATGTGTGACATCACTAAACTTTATTAAATATGTTAAGGTGGCTGTAAAATGTATTCAGCTGCATTTCTAGATGTCAGAAATGCCCCTCATTTTTATGCATTTAGGAAGTTACAGGGTACAAAATGGAATATCCCCATAACCCTTTCGAACATGGGGGAAAACTAGTGAAAATTGGCCTAGGGCTTGTCTGTGTCATCTTTGCAATCAAACAGCTTGCTTGTACCATCTGAGTCCTAAAACGCGTCTGCGCTACCTTTGTCCCCAAGCAGCTTGTCAGTGCCCCCAAACAACTTATATGTGCCTTCTTTGTCCCCGGAGGTCTTGTCAGTGTCCCCAGATTGTCTGTGCCATCTTTGCCATCAAACAGCTTATCAGTGCCCCCAAACAGCCTGCTATTTTCATCTTTGCCAAACAGCTTGTCAGTCCCCCAAATAGCCTGCCTGTGCCATACTTGCCTCCCAAGCACTTGCTAACATACAAACACTTACACATTCACCTTAACACACACACTTAGTCATATTAACTATGAAGACAAAAATAATTTTAGATCTCCTTTGTCTTGAAAAGAGGACATTATGTCACAAAAAATTAGTTAAACATTTATAGTTAAGATGATTTCTATTCAATGAACAAATTTGCATATTTTATATTGATTAAACTAAATAGATGCATGTCGCAATCCCAACTCATTATCTATTATGTTTTAACAAATTTAATCAGAGGTGACCTTTTGGAACTTTTCAGATTTCATACCTTTGTCAATAAGGCATGGATTAAAGCAAGGTCATGAACAAAGTGTATTGGCTGTTTACCTTAATTAAGTGTTTCTTGGAATGCAGCATTGTAATGTATTTAATATAATTATTTTTTAAGACTTTCCTTCTGCTAAGGTTTAGAGCCAATTAATGAAACATAAAGAAACACATAAGTGTCTATTTTGTCTTGCTCTGAAGAAAAAGGGATACCCCTAACAACTTCACTAAATACACTAATAGAGTAAGAACTCACCTATAGGTAAACCTTGACTGAATCAAAGCATTGATTAATTTGTTGTTCTGCAATTAATGAATGTTTTGAATGAATCAAAACATTCATTAATTGCAGAATAACAAATGTACCGTATTTGCTCGATTATAAGATGACCCTGATTATAAGACGACCCCCCAAAATCTAAATATTAATTTAGGAAAAAAGCAAAAAGCCTGAATATAAGACTACCCTATAGGAAAAAGGTTTTAGTAGTAAATATTAATTCATGTAAACAATTTTTTCATATTTAATAAAAGCTATGATTGAGAAAAATTTCTCAATTCCTTTTATTTGCCAACCTGCCCCCCCAGTTATGCACATCTGTCCCCAGGGTTGCCACTCTGCCCCCAGAAATGCCTTATACCGCCTATTTGCCACTCTGCCCCATGATGTGCCTTTTAACCCTCTATATGCCACTCTGCCTCCAAAAATGTCTTATACCCTCCTATATACCACTCGGTCCCATGATATGCCTTTTAACCCCCTATATGCCAGAGTGGCATATAGGGGGTTAAAAGGCATATTATGGGGCAGAGCCCCATGGAAAAGCAATCACACTCCTATCAAGCCAAGGCAGCCAGTACATGCTGGAACCTGGGGATGATAGGAGTGTGAGTACAGCCTCCCTATGCCATGCTAACACCACCCCCCCTTACACATCCTTGCTATTACACACACACACACACTCATTCACAAACATTTAAATACTCATTCATTCCATTAAACACACATACTTAACACATTAATCACAAAAACCCTCCCCCACCCCCTTACCTGAACTGCAGATCTCTCACTTGAAGACTTCTGCAGGGGCCCGGCTGTGTGAGCAACTTCTCTGGCCCCGCCCCCAGAGGAAGGAGGGGGGAGGCAGAATCATGTTACACTCTGCTAGCTTCCTGTTCTCCTGCTGCTAGAAGAGACGCTGCTCGCGACCAAAGCACCGGTAAGCAGCCTGGCCCCAGCGGACATTTTTTTGAGGTCTGATGAGAAGACGACCTCGATTATAAGACGAGGGGTATTTTTCAGAGCATTTGCTCTGAAAAAAACCTCGTCTTATAATCGAGCAAATACGGTATATTAAATTACATTTTCCTGTAGTCTACAATATGGAGGAAAAACATGTAATCCTCTGAAATGCTGAATAATGGAGCATGATAGGTCCACCACAATTGATTATCATTTGAAGGTGTACAATGAAGGAAGTTCTGCCAATTTTAACTTTATAGTCGTGGAAAAAAATTATAGTTAGCCCAAGAGGAGGCAATGCGAATCAGAAATTATTCCAGAGAGACTTATGATGGACCCATCAAGTGTCTACTCATTTTCCCAATGCCCTCAATGAGGAATTTAATTATACTGCTTTTCTTAAAGAATAGGAATCTTGTTTACCTTTTATTCTTCCTTGATCTATCTAAGGGAACGTCCATCATTTGCAAACAATTAATAATAATGTCTTAATTCAGCTTATAGTATTTTATATGGTTAATGAGTTAAAATACACTATATGGACAACAGGATAATAATCCCAAGCATATTAGCAAATATACAACAAAATGACTGAATAAGAAAACAATCAGGGTGTTGCAACGGCCTAGTCAAAGTCCAGACCTTTGATTGAAATGCTTTGGTGGGACCTTAAGAGAGCTGTGCATAAACAAATGCCTGCAAACCCCAACAAACTGAAGCACCATTGTAAAGAAGAGTGGGCTGATAAAATCATGCAGAAAATGATAACGTCAAGTTATTGCTGCTAAAGGTGGTTCTACAAGATATTGAATCATGGTTTCTCCAATTTGGCTTTATTTTTATTAACTAAGTCATGACACAGTGTAATATGCCAATGCGGTGAGGTTGTATTTACCTATTTTTGACCTGCTAAGGAACAGATGATTGTTGTCCTGATATGTAAAACCATAGAATTCAAAGAGGGTATCCTTTCTGTTTAGCACTGTCCTTTAGTGATTGGCTATTAATAGGTTTATATGTTATATAGAGTGCTTAGGAAGTCCTTGGATCTGTATAGTCATAGGTCAGAATTGTGATTAATATTAATTTAAAGTTTTAACTACCCATTTGTTCTTACTCTATTAGTGTAGAGCCATCCTAAATATTTACTGCAATTTAAAATGATTGAATTACTTAGGAAGCAATAAAGAAATAAGAAAAATTTATTTAAATCTACATTTATACCATCATTTAATTTTTTACTCTTGCATCCAAAATACAAGCTTAATTTATAATGACACATAACAGTATTTTTTTCATTTTTATGGTAGAAAGGTATTAAAGAGTTATAGTGATGTCATAATTATAATAAAATGAAATGTCACTTCCATTTGTAGTCAGTATTTATATGATTCTGATGTATCGGCACTCAGGCAAATTGCTCTGTTAAGTGTAACACAATGACAGAATTTCAGAAAGTCACCAATTGGATGGGCAATGGCTACTTAACTTTAGTTTCTTAATCATTGAACTGTTGCTTCTAAATTTTGGCATGTTATCTAAAAAATGGAATTTGCATGAATATAGGCTACAAAATTGCTTCCAAACCATTAACCCCTTTCCAAGAATCCCATTACTGTTGAATCATTCCTAGATTATTTTGTCACCTGGGACCAAAATGCATGGCACTAAAGTGGTTATAAATAAATTACGTTAATTCATGAGTTCAGCTATGCATTATAAAGGGCCCAACACCAGCAATTCAGTTATAACTGTTGAATAAACCAAAATATTGTTTAAATTAAACGCAAAGCCAACATGCTATGCGATATTAAACCTAGTAACATTTTCATATGAAGAGGGCATCATCTCATCATCATGGTCCTTTGCGTGACAGAGAATTTACACCATGTGTTAGGATGCAGGTAAGCAGGTCGGGTAGAAGCCCAGTTGAAGGGGACACCTGGGGCTCTGTATCCCATGATGCATGGCGACAAACTGGTAAGTACAGATGAGTACAGATGAGTGAAGAGAGTCACACTCTCACACTCTGGATTACAATAAAAAGTATTGAAATATGCTGGCTAAAAAGAAGTATGCACAGGACTTTATACAGCAGAACAAAGCACAAACAGGATGCAAGCTGTAGGTTCTTGTATTCTGACAGGTGAGCTTTAGAGACTGCAAATAGACATTCCTCCTGGGAAAAAAAAACAGAGTTCTGGCCAGAAGGTTGGAGCCCTAACACCATAGCTGCAGGATTGAGCAGTGTGTACGGAGGAGAGTGCTGTGCGCTGGTGGAGGGAGCATGAGAGAGAGAGAGAGAGAGAAGAAAGAGAGTGAAAGAGAAGAAAGAGGGAAAAGACAGAGAGAGGGAAATGAAGACAGAAAAAAGTAGACTATTTAATAAGGCTTCACAAAAATCATGTATTTCCATTTACATTAATTACATAAGAAAATTATTTAGTCTTTTGCTGTCTCATGATATGTTTACAGAAAAAGCACATTATTGGTTCAGTTTTTACAATATAATCAAATATATGTTTAATGTAAAACATTTTTTTCTACCATCTATTACCTAGAGCAATTTCATCCCATCATGTCAGATAATGTACTGTATATTGTATTATTTTTCTAATTTCTTTTTCTGTTTTGTGAAATTATTGAGTTATATCTGCATTTGTATACCATTAACCTCGCAAAAAAATTGTGTTTATAACCCTCTTGCCACCATGCATCTATAGTGTCAGCATTACCATGCACTTGAGATAAAAGTGTTGGTCATGTGCTTAACATCTGAGACCTACCTTGGCATAAGACATCACTATTATCTGCCCACTTTTTTAAATTGCTTTTTACCTCCAGATGCTCAAGCTCCATGTATGAAATTTAAATGTTTATTATTTGTTGTCTTATTATTTAGCTTAAAAGGGAATGCTTCTTTTTTAAGTGTTCTTTTTTTCCTTGACTACAGCAAATACAGTAGTCTCCTATGCTGTATTTAATCTTCATATATTCTGTGCCAGACACATTGAGCACTCCTTAGAGAACAAAACCCGATAATGAATGTGAGATGTGAGTGACTTCTCTGTGATTGTGTTGGTACGTCTCATAAGTCTGCTTTGAGCAGTTCTCAGCAGGGGTAGCCCCAGACCAATATTTCTACCTTGTTTAAATAAGCTGGCATATTGTGGGTATATGACAGCATGCTCTGTGGATGATCTTGTCTCAGAACCCTTGGTTGTTTTCATTCCCTAAACTAATACATTTTTTGCAGCAGACCTTGAAGTGCAATTTATTCTACAGTAATTCTTCATTCCGGAAATGTTGACATGCATTTATTATATGTTGGAGTTTTTTTAACAGTAAGTTTATGTAAAAAGCTGTATGCATAATATGTAAATACTGAGGAGGGTTTCAGCCTTGGTGCAACAACAACTAAACAGCCCAATAATTAATAGCCCCAAACACTTTTGGTAGACTATACACTCTCTAGACAAGCATATGAGACCACATCTGGCTCAGTTATTTCTGCCTCACGCCATGCTTATTGTAGCATCTACCTAAGTATGTTGAATAGACTGGTACACTCATTTTTTAGTTGAGGGGGTTGTGAATTAATCTTTTCTAGAACAGCTAACCATCAGAAAGAAATGCAATTGAAAAACCTAAACATAAAAATAGACAAGGTGAATCCTAAATAGAGCTAAAAACATTTTTATGATAGATCTTAAAATCAATCATTTATCATTTACACAGATGAATGTTTGGTATTTTGTTGGTGAATATATGCCTACTATATATTAGCATTTATGCTACATTGTTCTGCCTAATTTTAGCTTTATCCAAATAATATACATGAGTATTTCAGTTTCTACTGACCACTTAATGATTTTTCTAGACATTTCCGAAAAGGATTTTCTTGCGTGTAAGTCATTGTACACCCTTCTTAAAGAACTAATTGAGTTGATCAAGTTTAATATATGTCAATTTGATCTTAAATGAAAACATGCATTTTCCATTCTGTATAACCTAACAACATGCTGCATGCCATTCAAGCTTAGAAGCCATTTTTCAAAGGTCATGCAATGTTGTCTGCAGGTAATTCAGCCAACAGGCTTAGACTCAAAAACAAATCAAACTATGTGCATATTGCAAAATATAATAACAGCAATAATCTTGCCCTAAATCATTTCAGACTGAAAATGTCAAATATATAACTATGAAATAAAAATGTAAAATAATAAAATTATATTTGTATTGACTGGATACCATCTTTGTAAGGGGACTCAGCTGAAGGGTGTAACTAGAAAACATACATTGTATATTGGTCAACCAACAACATACTAAATCATGACCTCTGTAAAGTGATCCCTGGTTGTGCCTAGTTTCAAAAATACTCATTTGTTGCTATTAGCAGAAAAAAGAAACAACATCACCATCATGGTCATCTCTACAACAGGGAAAATGGGACAGCTTCCCAGAGCCCAGATATTCTCAGGAGTCCATAGATTAATGCACTTTCCAATGATCTTAACTTTACTGATCATACCCTATCAGGGTGTTATAAGGGGCAGAGAATACGTGGTATAATATAAGGTTAACTGATAAGAGCAGATTCCACCCCTCTCTTCCTCAGGTTGTTTGTTCCATGCATGCTGTCTGATGTGCCTGTCGGGAGTGCTTCCTGTGCCAAGGTGTGTCTTTGGGGTAGTAGAGGGACTGCCTGGATTGTTTGATGCCCCTTTTGTGTGTTCAAATACAGATGAGTAAATGTAGGCAGTATAATTACTCTTTGGGATGGCCACAGTAAACTGAAAGTGTGTCATCTGATTAATCCAGCACTACATATCTGTGTAAAATACACTGAAACTGAACAAAAAGGACTATATAGAAAACTCTAGCATGACCACAGACATTATTTTAGCCACTGAGTATAGAGATTCTAGTGGAAAGTCTGAAAATATTAATATTTCAACCAATAGCATGGTCCAATTAGCAGGAACCTTTCATTGTCCAGAAGGTTATAAGACCACGTGTCAAGTATTCACTTTTCATACATAACAACAACTTCCTAAAGGTACACTCCAGGCTTTGTAATGGACATTTAACTAAGTGCCTCATTGGCAGCAATGACGTCTACCTCGTCACAGACACCGTTGTCTGCATATATACTACAGTTCAAATGTTTGGGATCACTTAGAAATTTAGGGAAGCAAATGTTGTTCATTAACAGAACATACATTGGATCAGAAATGCAACATTGTTAATGCTGTAAATGACTATTGTAGCTGGAAACGGCTAATTTTTAATGGAATATCTTCATAGGCATACAAAGGCCATTTATCAGCAACCATCACGCCTGGGTTACAATTGCATGTTGTGTTCACTAATCCAAGTTTAAATCTTAAAGGCGAACTGACCATTAGAAAACCTGTTTGCAATTATGTTAGCACAGCTAAAACTGTCCTTGTTTTTTAAGAAAACAGATAAGTGACCCCAAACCACATAAATGAGAATTATGTGATTTAAACCATTGAAGGAATCAGTAATATTTTAGTATGAATATAATATTTTTTCACAAAGAATTAAAAATATCTATATTTTTTAATCAGTAGAATACACAGGGTGTGCTTCTCTCCGGAATCACACAGACATTACACAATCCTAAAGATAGGACTGGTGCTTCATTAATCTTGGCTGTAGATTTGGTACGCTTATTACAAGTGATTTAAATAGTTTAATACAGCACATTTGCTAATGTCGTTAAAGTGGTTTAAAAATGCTGCCAACTAGCTCCCTACTGAAAATGCTGAATGCTGTAATATTATCATCACAAACTACATAATCAGTGACAGGCTTCTTCTTCACTCATTTTCACAAAGCCACCTAAGTATGCATAATACATAAGGTATATTATATGTGTATTATGCTAACTGCATGCAGATTAACATCATATTAATATACATGTGATGGTCATCATATTTCTTTGGGAAGCCAGTTATATTTTTCCAAAACCGGTCCTTTAAGTTTGCCTGTTTGAAAAAGATACTGCTAAATATTCATGTTTATAGATTTTTTGCTTTCGGTAATGTCTTCTTTTATACTTCAAAGGCAAAACAGTTTGCGTTTGAATATTACAGATATCAAAAGACTTTGCAACACTTTTGTTATAAAAAAAAGCTCTATGAATTCAAAAACGATATTAATGGATTTGCTTGCCATTCCTTTGGAGCTACTGATTAAAGAGGAACCATTATATTTGAGTTCAAACTATAACCGAATACAGAACTGGAAACCTTGTATCACTTGGGTTTTTTTTTACAGTCTGTTATTAATATTTATGTTTTCCAGCTCTGGCATCAGGCCTGCGTATACCAAAGACACAGCTAGGAAATTTCATGCAAATGTTCCCTTTGTTTGCCAAAATGAAAACGATAGTAATAGCTATATATTTATATACCAGCCATTCTTTACTGCTTTAAAAGAGCTGGACTTGGAAGAAAAATCTTCCTTGGTTACTAAACAGTTTTGCTCAGGCTTGGACTGACCATTGGGCAAACTAATCCTTCAGTGTGGGGATAGATACATACGGCTGCATGCTGCACACGCAAAAGAGAGTAGCATGAGGCTAAGTGAATCAAGCCGGTGCAAACATACACATACATCATTTTAATCCACAGCCCATCCCCAGTTTTGCTTTTAGCGTTCAAAGCAAAAGAACTTGTACACAAAACGTAGCAAAGCTTGCAGATCTATTCTAGATGTAACATGATTTAGACAGATTTTATGTATATATACTATATTTTGGTAAAGGGTGAGGTTGATGTAGGCAGGTATAGAGAGGAGATCTTTGTATGAGTTTATTTCTATGTTGACAGAGGCTATGAAGCTGATCTCCAATTGTGTTGTAAATTGAGATTGAATCACTCCATCTCTGTTACCTGTGTTTTGTTAAAAAACAACATTTGCTGTAAGCTTTACCCAACGTGGGGTTCTGCCCCACGTTGGGTAAAGCTTACAGCAAATGTTGTTTTTGTCTCTACAGGGTCCCTCAAAAGGTAAAACCAAAATTGTAAGTATATTGTATTAACCAGTCAATGGCAACCTGACTTGAGTCCCTATTCAAATCATTGCTCTGCATTAGTTTGTAAATGTGTTATTTGTTTAAGTGTGTATTTTTTAACCCCTTAAGGACAATGGGCGGTCCTTAAAACCATTGAAAACAATGCATTTTGAGCCCGTACATGTACATGTTTTTGCTAGGCTGTGTCTAGAAATCTAGTTACACATAAAGCCTTCACCATGGGAGTTATTAGTCATGCTAGGCTTAAAGTGACATGCACTATGATTGGACATTTGCTGTATGCCTCACCCATCATGACCAAGAATTCACATCAAGGCTGTGCTTGATAGTGTTGTTTGGTGTATAGAGATGAGGGGCAGTCAAATAAGGTTGTGCTTAGTGTGGGGTGGCTGCTGGATTGTGCTATGTGCAAGGGAAAGGGAGAATTATAAACAGAGAGAAGAAAGAAAGACAGATACGATACGAAGGAAAAACAAGAGAGAGAGACAAGAAAGGAATGGAAACAGAGGAAGAAATGAGAAAGGAAGAGGGAGAGAGAAAGTGCATTCCATTGTAACAATGGCTATAAAGTAATCTGTTAAGCATACAGTACATTCTTCTTTAGGAGGGACAGTTTTTCTCCTTGGGACTCAAATATTTGTGCCTCCCATTTTTAGATGCTCAAAATGTTTGTATAGTATGAGTGTTGCACAGTCATAAAACTAGCAGTAATATGTATATAATGAAAGCATTTTTTTTTACAATTTAAATTGTGTAGATAAGACACGATTTCCTAAATGTGTGCCCAGCTATATAATTGATGTACCACAAAATTGAAGGGGCAAGTAAAAGTGTCACCATTTTTTCACTCACTGTTGCTGGGTCTATATTTAACTGTATAGTTAGCTAGCAATAGACCGTAAAGTCCCATAATAGGTTTTGCTATACGTTCAGCCACAGCTCCTTAAAAGTACAATACCTTAAAACTACCTATCTTTAGCCAATAGAAATATTGAGATGTATGTAATGATTACTTATGTACAAACCTGGTGAAAAGAAACATTAAACAACAAACTTGAAGATTAGAATTAGGAGTAAGAAGCAGTAAGAGTCCAGAAAAGTAGTACTGAAATAAAGTTGAAAATAATAAGATTTGAAATGCCAAGCCTTTTTGCAACTATATGCACAGTCCTTTGATTAATTAAGACCTTTTTTAAAGGTTTGCGTTGTTCTGACATGAGGAACTTTTTGCATTTTTAAATACACTTAATACATCTTAATGGCTAACAGTTTTAATATAGTTAAAAATAATTGTGAACAAACTGGGTAACCAAGTGCTAAGATATATTTTAGTAACTAGAGGCCGAGCAAATAAGTGTCACCTTTAAATGTTAACTTGGGTTTATGTGAAGGGACCCATGAGGCATGGAGCAGGAGCTATTGGGAATTAAGTCAAGCATGACAACCAAGTTGAGATTGCAGAGTCCAGAAACATGTTCACAGCGCTGTGAATGACATACTGAAGCATTTTTGCCCAGAATAAACTGTAGATCTGCCATACTGTGAAGCTTAGCAGTAAATAGCAAACAACCTGGTGGCCTTAAAGTTACAAACCCATTAAAAAAAAAAGAATATATTTTATGTTGTTTTTACTACCAACTTTATATTTTTTTTTCAAAATCCAATGTTTATTAAGATTTTCAACATTTTCCATGGGGAGGGGAAAGGGGGTAGGGATACAGAAAGAAAAAAGGGACGGGGGTGAGGAAGGGACAATCGAGGACACGCATGACATCATACGGGCAAATGAGCCATTAAAGAGCGTCAAAATAACAATAACAACCAGATGATTACAGACAAGAGTAGGGCCAAGCAGGGTTCGGCTCCGAGCACACAAAGCCCCAGTGGAAGCGAGAAATATACATCAACACAGGGGCCAGGCCGGGAATACCAGACCACAGAGCCTACAAAACGCGTCGGGACAGATAGGACAACCAATAATACCAGGTCGATGTATACCCCTCTCGTTGCCGCGCAGAGGCGGTGGAGAGATCCTCCAGCTCCCTGATCCCCTCAACCCGGGCCTCCCACTCCCCGACGGTCGGAGGGCAGGCGCTCTTCCAGTGTAAAGGGATGAGGCTCTTGGCCGCATCAAGGAGATGGCGAACAACAGACTTTTTATATCTGGAGACAGGGAGCGAGGTGTGATGCAACAACATAGGTAGAGGCTGAAAAGGCGGGGGGGAATCGGAGAGCTCCGAGAGTATCCGGTGGATCTCCTTCCAGAACTCCCGTATCCCAGGGCAGTCCCACCAGATATGCAACATGGTACCCACGTCCTTGCCACACAGCCAGCAGCTGTCAGAGGTATGCGGAAACATGAAATGTAGCCTCTGGGGCGTACGGTACCAATGCGTCAAGAGCTTGTAATTCGTCTCTTGTGTTTTAGTAGCTTTAGAACTCTTGTGTGTAAAAATAAAAATTTTCTCCCAGTCCGCGTCAGAGAGTCGTGTGTCGCATATGGTCTCCCATGTCTCACAGAAAGAAGGTCTCGGGGGAAGGGGAGCAGCGAGCAGGAAGGAATAAAGCGATGAGATAGCCCCCGCTGGAGGGCGCTCCCTAACGCACCATCCCTCAAAAATCGTCAGGTCCCTATGTAAACCATGGTAAGTAGGAAGTGAGGAGATGTAATGCACAACCTGGTGATACGTGAAGCGCTCCGTCCAGGTAAGTGGCACTCCCGGCCGCAACGCCTCCAACGGCACAACCCCACCATCACTCAGCAGAGCCCGGATCCGAATCGGCGGGGGAAGCCCCAAGAACTCCAACCTCGCCCGATCGCGGCCCGGGGCGAAATCAGGGTTGCCCCACAGAGGTAGCAGTGGTGAAGGCGATGTGGTCAACCGAGCTCCCAGCCCCGTGGCCCTCCACACCGCCAAAGTAGGCGAGAGGAAAGGGTGGCGCTCCACCCCCAAACCGGCTCTAGGGCCCCATACCGCGTGGAGCACACTGCTTCGCAACTCTCCTAGCTCCAACGCAACCCACGGCTTTGCAGTCGGGCCTACCATGTTCCATTCAATGACCCGCAAGAGGTGCGCGGCTTGATGGTATTTGTAGAAGTCAGGCAGCGCAAGACCACCCGAGGATTTGGGTCGAGTAAGCTGCGAAAACCTCTGCCTGGGGCTCCTATTGTCCCAAATAAAGCGAGTCACAGCAGAGCGGAGGGCATCAAAGAAGTCGTGAGGTACTCGGATCGGGAGCGTCTGAAATAGGTACAACACCCGTGGAAGGAGGTTCATTTTAACAGCGTTAACTCGGCGTTAACTCGGCCCACCCAAGAGATATACAAGGTCCGCCGACAGCGTTGACAGGAGAGGGATAAAGTTCTCCCGAAATAACCCGTCTACAGTAGGCGTCAACCAGATTCCCAGATACTTCATCCTCTGAGCGCACCACCGAAAGGGGAAACTAGTAGTGAGCGTCTGGGCCAGCTGCGGGGGTACAGATATGTTTAAAATCTCAGATTTGGAGTAATTAATCTTGAGATTGGAGAGCTCGCCATAGGAGCGGAATTCATCAAGAATGTTGGGCAGCGTGACCACGGGATTCTCAACCACAAAGAGGAGGTCATCTGCATAGGCAGCGACCTTGTGCTGCACTCCATCGACCCGAAACCCCAGGATATCAGGGTTAGAGCGTATAGCTTCCAGGAAGGGTTCGAGAGACAGCGCAAACAACAGTGGGGACAAGGGGCAGCCCTGTCTCGTGCCATTCCCAATAGGTACCGGCGGTGAGAGAGCACCATTAACACGAACACGGGCCGTAGGCTCAGTGTACAGAGCCCCAATCCACGTCAACATGAAGGGGCCCAAACCCTGATATTTCAACGTAGTGTGTAGGAATGTCCAATCCACCCTGTCGAAAGCTTTCTCGGCGTCGGTGGAAAGGAGCAGAACCTGTCGGGAGCCCGCAGTCGCTCTGTGTATGATGTTCAAAAGCCGGACAGTGTTGTCCCGAGCCTCCCTCCTAGGGACAAATCCCGCCTGATCCGGGTGGACCAATTGTGGAAGAAACCTTGCCAACCGTAGCGCCAGCGCCTTGGCAAAAAGTTTCAGGTCGGCGTTCAGCAGAGATATGGGCCGATAACTCTGAGGTAAGCAGGGATCCTTACCCTCTTTGGGTATGACTGTGATCGTCGCCGCCAGGGTCTGAGGGGCGAGGCGATGACTCTCTCGGAGAGAGTTCACAGCCGTGAGCAGACGAGGGAGCAACAGGTCCGAGAAGGTTTTATAATAACCCAGAGGCAGGCCGTCCGGGCCCGGACACTTCCCCTTTTGCGTAGCCCGCAAAGCCAGGGACAGCTCCTCGATAGAAAGTGGCTCCTCAAGCGCATCCGCCTGTTCCCGAGTGAGACTACGTTTAACATGGCGCGTCAGGTATTGGCGGAGACGCTCGCTCGCAGAGTGCGGGGCCGTCCGGGATCCCCCCGGACATAAACCATAGAGGGAAGAGTAGTAGGCGTGGAACGCCTCTACTATCTTAGAAGGGAAGGGCGACACGACCCCCGCGGCCGTGCGGATTTTGTGGATGTGAGTGGCCCTTTTCAGGGGGTTAATCAGTTTAGCCAACAGTTTGCCACACTTGTTGCCGTGTTCCTGAAAGAATTTCTGGCTGTACAGGGAGGCCCTTCGAAACCGTGAATTCAATAAGTCACTGAGTTTACCCCGTAGGGCCACAAGTTCATGATAAGCGTCGCCTGTCAGGGATTGTTTATGAATAGTCTCCAGGTGCATAATGCGCCCGGTAAGCCTGTCAATCTCCCGAGAGCGAGCCTTCTTCCGCTGCGAGCCCTGTTGAATAAAGAATCCCCGTATCACGCTCTTATGAGCCTCCCAGCAAAGTACCTCTCCAACTCCAGCTTAGTCTGGGACACCAGAGCATCGTCAAGTAGGAAAGAGTCATTAAGTCGCCACGTCCACTCCCTAGGCCTGTACAAAGGTGAGTCCAAGGTCACGGAAACCGGGGAGTGGTCTGACCACGTCATCGGGAGAATTGAGCTAGTCCGTAAAAGGTCAAGATGGGACTGAGCAAGAAAAATATAGTCTAGACGGGAGTAGCAATTGTGCGGTGAGGAGTAGAATGTGTAGTCGCGATCAGTAGGGTGTAAGGAGCGCCAACAATCGACAAGGCGGAGGTTCGCCAGGGAGCCGCGGATAGAACGCAACTGGCTCAGGGGAGAACAGCTGGATCCCGGTGAGGTATCCACCTCGGGGCAGAGGGGGACATTTAAATCGCCACCCAGTACCAATACACCCTCTTGAAAGTCAGAGAGGGAGGCGAGGACGGAGCGCAAGGCAGCATGTTGACCCCTATTCGGGAGATAAACACTGGCAAAGGTGAACATGACCTCCGCCAGCTGGCCTTTAACAAAGGTGTATCTACCCGACGCGTCTAGTAAAGTAGCTTTGAGGACGAAGGGGACCGATCGGGCAATCAAGATAGCCGTGCCCTTAGATTTGGCCTCCGCATTGTTGCTAAAGTATCCCGTGGGAAAGTGCAAGTCCCTGAAGGTAGGTGCCTGGCCCTCCTTAAAGTGTGTTTCCTGCAACAAAACAACAGACGCTTTATGGCATCGAAATTCCCTAAGGGCCCTAGAGCGTTTCTCAGGGATATTCAGCCCCTTAGCGTTAACAGTGTAGACCGTCAAGGGGGCCGATCGGTAAGCCATGTCTGAAAGCAATGAACTCAACGTCCCGGATAAGGAGGGTGAGAAGAGAAGGATAGGGTGCGGGGGGGTGGGGCTGAGGTCGGGAAAAGGAGGAAAGGAAACCACAGGAAAGGAGGAAGAGGGCAAAAACAATGTGGGGTGAAAGTGTCAGTTACCGGGCAGAACCTGTGACCCAGAGGGGGAAGACAGGAACCCCAGAGAGAGGGGGAGTGACACCAGAGCCCCGTGGGGAAGTGAGAGTAGCAACCGAAGAAGAATGCTTCGCAACGATAACGAAGTCGCGACCTGTATCTAGTAAAGAGCAGCACGGAACGGTCCGCCACCCGCCCTGTGATACAAACAATATAGAAAAAACACCAAAAACAAATAACAATCGTTCAGTGTAATGCGGAGCAAGGCAGTATAGCCAGATGTGAATTAACAAGCAACCAACAAATGCCACAGCAGGGCAATCAGGCATGGACAGACAAGACCCCGCATCCGACGCCAGAGGAACATTAAAGATCCGAGAGCAGCCAACGTCAATAGGACCACATATATGCACATATGGAGATATATAGATAGATATATAAAAATAAAATTAAAAAAACAAACAAAAAAAAAAACCAAAAAAAAAACATTAAATAACAACGACGCGGGAGGAAGGCACATGCGTGTAGAGACATATGCGTGTGCATGTGTAGATAGAATATGCGTGTGTGTGTATGTGTATATATAACACGCATGTGTATGTGCACCCATAATATGCGCGGGCATATGTATATATAATATGCGTGTGTGCGTATGTGTACACACAATATGCGCGTGTGTGTGTGTACATATATAATATGCGTGTGTGAATGTGTAGATATAGAATATGCGTGTGTGCGTATATATATCATGCGGGTGTGTAAATGTATGTAGACACAGAGATGTGTATAATTAACCAATATCATGCATTCCTGATAATACACGCAGTGTTAGAGAACGAGAAACCTCTACATATGGGAAATACTTGGGGGGAAAAAAAATAAAAAAATAAAAAAAATAAAATAAAAAAAATAAAAAAAAAATAAAAAAAATCTTAGATAGAAAATCGTAGCATCATAAGTAATATGAAATAAGTGAAAACAAAATGGCAGAAGTGTCTGGTGAGTAGAAGCCAAAGTGACTGCCGTATTACCTTGACCCACAGCGTTAGGTCAAGCCTGACCGACTAACATGGCTGTCGTCAGAGGGAGAGGCAGGTGAAGTTGGAAATCAACACTTTATAAAATAACGGAGATAGGAAGAAATAAACAAAAATAAAAAGACCGGCTCACGTGGGCCATGCGGACAACACGGCAGGGAGAGTAAGTCCCAGTTAGTCCCGGAGAAAGCCTCGGAGAGAGAGCGAGGACGTCCATAAACGGTGCTGGTGCAGAGTGCAGTGCACTCGGCGCCGGGCCATGGAGACGCAGCGGCGAGAGCAGAGCCCTCCACCTAAGGCTGGGCTGGAGTGTCGTCCACTGCGGCTCGACGGGGGGGTCCAGCTTGTCGGTGTCCATGCACCCCGGCGGCAGGTCGGCGCGGTCCAGGTCTTGGGTCCCTGTTGAGCCAGTCCTCCACGGCGATCTCCGGCAGCTCCAGAGCCTGCAGGAATGGGCGCACATCCGCAGGAGTCCGCACCGTCTCCGCAGTAGAGCCCCTGCGCACCGTCAGTGCAAAGGGATATCCCCATCTATAGGGGATCCCACGTTCCTGCAGAACCGCCGTGACAGGCCGCAGAGCCCTGCGAGCTTGGAGCGTGTAGCGGGACAGGTCCTGGAAGAGGGAAACCTGGTGCCCATCAAATGTCCAGAAGCGCTGGGCCCTGGCTTTCTGCATGATCTCCTCCTTTTGGGCGAAGTTGTGCAGGCAGCATATAACGTCCCGCGGAGGATCTCCAGGGCCGCCACTATATCGTAGGGCCCTGTGAGCGCGATCGAACTTAATAGGTGGCCTGTTGGGGTCGTCAAGCCGGCCCAGGATCATGGAGAACAGCCTGTCCAAAAGGCGTCGGAGCGGTCACAGTCCATCCCAAGGTAAGTGTTTGGTGTCACCATTTAAGTTTTTTTAAACGCTTTTAAAATGGGCGTTGACGCCCCGGGGAGGGGCCAGAGATGGCCCCTTTGTGCCGATCATGGCGTTGCTGAATGCCTCGAGGTCGAGGCATTACAGCAACGCCGTTTCGGTGCAGAAAGCGAAAATAGATCGCTTTCTGCACCCGTTTAAAGACGTGCCGGTCCTGGCACGTCATTTGTCGTTAACGACTTGAATTTCGGTGACGTGCCCGGACCGGCAATTGTCATCAAGGGGTTAAACCCGTAGGTTCATAAAACATATTAATATACAATCATCTGAATCTTTTTCTTGAATATGTCACTATAAAAATTCATGATATATTTACACAGCAATGTAAGACATCTATTAATGAACAGAAAAATATTCTTTATTAAAAAGTAATACAATTTTAATATGTAGCATATAACCTGGAAATTATTTTCACATTTATAAATAAGCTTATGCGCCTCTCATTGAAATAACGTGCACAGAGGTTTTTTTTTCTCTTTCTTCTCCTATCTCTATCTCATTTTTGCTCTTTTTCTTTCTCTTTTGACTCTCTTCTTTCTCTTTTCTCCCATTTCTCTTGTTGTCACACTATATCCATATCCATCGTCTTGCTAGAATCAGAGGTCCTATACAAACTGACCTTTGCATCTAATGTAGCTTGCACTAGTGCAGTTAACTGACATCATATCCTGATACTGACTGTCAGGCCACATATATAAGCTCAGGGAAGTCTGGGGAGACCAAGAGTGTTGTGGCCCCCACACTCAAGAAAAGGTAGGCTACAATAATTCTCATACGTACATTAAATAAATTGGCGTGCTGGCTGTTTTTTTTATTTTGTAAGCATGGTTATGTCTCAAAGTGTAAATGTATTTCTTTTTCTCAGTCAGAATTAGGAATGTTCTGCCTATGCATTTAAAATTTAATTTTAGATAAGAACCGCTCAGCCTATCTTAGGCATGATTTTGTAATTGAAGTTATAACATCACATCACTGCTTTAGATTTATGTTCCTTTATAGATGACCATTAATCCCATTTTAGAATTGCTATGACTGCTGCTTTAGGGGCTCTGCAGTAAACTTAACTCCATTTTTTTAAAGGATCAGTCACACATTTATTTACAGTCATCAATGAACAAAACAATATCAGTATCAAGATATTTATATAAATAGTGTATAATGTTAAGACACTAAAAACTGATATACTATTACGCTGTTATAATTTTATCACATAATTTGGGGAATCCACATTTACAGAAAATAATAATGCTACAAAATACTAAGTCTGTACATCTAGGTTATTTTGGTCCAGCTATAAGAATATAAAATATCTATCTTTAATATATCTAAATTCTAGAAATATCTAAATCCTATTCATAAGCAAAAAATGGAACAGAACAGATAATGTGTGTCTGTTCAATTAGTGTACAGGTCATGAGACATTGGCTTGTATTGCCCCGTATGTATTTGTAGAATGTTATATTCTCTCCTCTAAAATGCAGTTTTTCTAGACTTCTTCTAGTATAGTCTTATCAGTGACCTATAAAGAGGCAAAATTATATATTCCCTCCTGTGCATCAATACCGTTTTTTAATACATGACAATATATTACTGGCCTTTGCAACATGATATTGCTGAATTTATTATTTACAATTATTACCACATCTTTCTCGTTAAATGGATTTTCCTAATAGAAGCCCATTTAAGACATAATTTCCACATTCATTTTTATAAGGCATAGCTTTGCATTTGTCAATATTGAATCAAACACTGAGGCGTGGCTGTCAATATCCACTGCGTGATCATAAATAAACATATTAAATGATTTAGCACAATCTAAGTAAATCACATCCACTGAAACATTGTGATCTACATTTTTGACATGCTTGACCTGTCCTTCCATAAACCTTGGTTGACTCTTACCAATCATATGGTTGGACACAATGTATTCTTGAATATTAGCTCCTAGCAAGCACTCACATAATTTCCCTACCACAGATGTTAATCACACAGGTCTATAATTACATGTAATTACAAGATTTTGATCCTATTTTAAATATTGGTAACACCTTTTGCCCTAATGAGTCATACCATATGTCCATGGTAGCGTATCCTTTTTAAATTTATTTAGCAGTTTTATAACCTTACTATGTCAACCAATCACATTTGTTGCACACTTTGTATACCTTTAGTTTGTAAACTTGAAGGCATCAGTTCTTCATTGGTTTATACCGTATTTGCTCGATTATAAGACAAGGTTTTTTCCAGATACTCTGAAAAATACCCCTCGTCTTATAATCGGGGTCGTCTTATAATCAGACCTCAACTAGGTCTGACTATGAGACTAAGATCCAGATCCCCCACAGCGATGCAGGGGACCTGGATCCCCCCAACTTACCGGCACTTCTGAGTCCCCGGTGTTTAGTCCGTGTAGAGCTCTACGCGATTCGCGTACACAACTTCCACTGCAGCCAGGAGGAGGTGCGGTTAGCAGCGGGGGTTGTCTGTGTCCATCGCGCAGACCTTCCCCGGCTGTCAGAGATCAGAGTTCCCCGGCTGCAGCGGAAGTTGTCTACGCGAATTGTGTAGAGCTCTACACGCTGCCTGTACTATGCACCGGGGACTCAGAAGGTCCGATAAGTTTGGAGGAGGGAGGGGGAGGGAGTGTTAAATGGGGGGCATAAGGCATTTCTGGAGGCAGAGTGCTCTGTGAAATGCCTTTTAACCCCCTTAATGCCACTTTGCCTCCAGAAATGCCTTTTAACCCTCTATACGCCACTCTGCCTCCTGAAATGCCTTATACCTCCCTATATGCCACTCTGCCCCATAATATGCCTTTTAACCCCCTAAATGCCAGAGTGGCATATAGGGGTATAAGGCAATTCTGGAGGCAGAGTGGCACATAGGGGGTGAAAAGGCATATCATGGGGCACAGTGGCATTTAGAGGGTTAAAAGGCATATCATGGGGCACAGTGGCATATAGGGGGGTATAAGGCATTTCTGGGGCGGAGTGGCAAGCCAGGGGGCAGATGTGCATAACTGGGGGGGGGCAGGTTGAAAATAAAAAGGAAATAAAAACAAAATATTTTTCTCAATCATAGCTTTTATAAAAAAAAAAAATTGTTCACATAGTTTACATGAATTAACATTTACTGGTAAAACTTTTTTCCTATAGGGTCCTTTTTCTTTTTTTCATAAATTAATATTCAGATCTTGGGGGGTCGTCTTATAATCAGGTACTTACCGTCTCCAGATTTGAATTGACCAAAATTTTCCTTTATTTTTTGTCATTGATATATTTAAGACATTTGGGGGTTTATCTTGCTGTTTTTGGAAAGTAGAGTTTCACATTCTACTTTCACCAATCTAATTGTACTATTGGAGGTTTTTTAATCTTTGTATTTTATAAATAATGCTACATATCCCTTTGACTTTTTAGTTTAGACTTAGATATTTTAAAGGTATTTCTCTTTTATTTCTTCACTGACCTTTCTGTTATGCCAAATTAGCTTTCGTTTGCTTATGTTTGTTACCTAGAGGCACTTCTTTATGAGTGTTTTTTTAAATATATGTGTTTCTTTCTAAGAACTGTTCAATGAGCTGTCCTGGTCAATGAGCTCCAGGGAGGTCCTTAGCCTGTTAAAGATGGTCTTCCTAAAGGTTCTTTAAGTGGAGCCCCTACTAATTTGCTTTTGTAAATAATACAGATGTGACAAAGTTATTGTCACTATTACCTAAGTTGCAAGTCAGTTTTTCATAAGCACTGACCGATTATTAATTTGTTGTTTGGCATCTAAGAACAGAGGTATTGCATTGATCAAAGGCCAGTCTGCAACATTTTATATAGGTGTCCAATTTAAAATGACAACCCTAATTAAAATGCTTTTCATATGACAACTGGCTCTGTTTTCTTGTCACAGTTGGGATCACTGTGGAGATACAAGGTTTTAAGGTATAAGAGGCTGCATGCTTTTAAATTCTTATATTCAGATCACAACTTAATTCCAGTCTCACAAAGTGGATTGAGACTGATTTATGGTATCCTGATAATGCCAAAACCATTATTTTAAATCAGCTTTCCCTAAGAACAAAGATTATTTATCGATATTTTAGCAGACTGGATTAAGCAAATTTAAACACTTTATTTATTGTGTCTTAGAATTTTATTGCATTTTTCTTAAATTTGTGTTTCCATAACTCAAAATATTGTTTTACAAAATTACCAAAAATCTACTAAAAACATGAAAATTAAATGCATAATGTTTTCTTACAGTTAAAGGTATTCTCTAACCACCAAATGTAGTTTAATGCATAGGGCAGCTGAGTCCCATCTTATATATATTTTTTTGCATCAAAATATATAGCGGGATTAGTTATAAATATGATACCCCCCCAAGCTTGTTTGGTCTGCTCAGCAATGCACAAGTATAAGGTAGTAATCGTCATCCAGCACCAGTGCTATCTTGTGCAAGATTTCCAGGTGAACTAACGAGACCGCCTTACTCGTGCACATTTAGCACTCCAATTGATTTCAGATGAAGCTCTTTCCTGCCAGTGGAAGGAATGGCATGTAGCATGGTGGACCTTATGCAGCTCTGGAGCTACAGTCTATTTAGAGGGTATATTGTATACTTAACAAGTACTCTAATATTTCATCATTGGTGAGGCCGTGTGGGCCATTAGGTGAGGTGTGCAGCTGTGCTATACCATTACTTTATATTACCTGACTTTTCATTGTCAGTCACTTCATATATTATGAGGTGATATGAATACACTTGGGTGATATGTAATGCAGTTTTAAAAAGACTTTAATAGAAAAGTATAAACATTTTAAGAATGTTTAAAAAACAATATGCCAGTTGATATTCTTAGAAAACCAAGGTGCAATTTAATAGTTTTATAGTAATATACTATAACTAACATTTAATGTAAAAAATAACAAAATTGACTTGCATCATTTTTTTTAATATTTTCCCTCTGAATCCTCACAAAATTAGGTTAAATGATGAAAAATCCCCTCCAAGTTTATCAATTCAGGTGTCCTGATTTCAGAAATACCTAATTTATATAGATTTTCCATACTTTACCCGCACTTATAGGGAACATACTATAAGGTGTACTTTATTCTGCGAATTTTTATGCTTATGGTTTAACGGGTTTGGGGGTTGTGAACAGGGGCAGGAGGGTTATACTTTTTAGTTTTGTTAGGTCAATGGGATGTAAGGGTTTTTTCTTTTCTTTAAGTAATTTTGGATGGCATTTAGGTTTTATTCTTTTCTAGGTAAAACACATTTTTACATTATATTTTTGAGGTTAAAAAATAAAACCTTCTTTTAACAATCATACAAGGACATATTAAAGTAAGTTTGGGAATTAAAATTCCAGAGGACATATGTTATAGTTAGAGGAAAAAGATAAAGTAAAGCATGTTTATAGCAAACAGTAAAAGATATAGCACTCCTTAAATATTTATTTCTATTTGATGAATCCAGGCCATAATCTGTTAATCATTTTGCTTTCAGCTTTAAAAATCTGTTTTAATTTGCAGTCAGGCTTAGCTATTGGGAATTTACTGTATTTAAAACTAATGGTTAATTCTTAAAAGGTCAGACATAAGATGTACCAGTTGACTCAATATATTACTAATGTGGGTAAAAGGGAATAATCTTGCTTTTATTAGTACAATCACAAGAAGATTTATGTACCTACATCACAAAAAAAATATACTAGGATTGGCTTTCAATATGTCCAATTGTCTTTTGTTTTGGTTAAAACAGATAATAGAGTATAGGTGTTTTTGAATTAGCAGGCAAATTAAAAATACAATCATACCAATATGTCTAAGATATGCACAAGGCACTTTTTGATTACCTGCTGTAAATTCCCTCAGTTACATATGTTAGATGTTTAGTCACAATTTTAGAGCACAACATAGGCTTAGAAATGCATATGCTTGAGTGTTCTACCTACATATAGCTGCTTTAATACATTTTGGATGACATCTAGCCAGTGTTTCCTCATTGTTATGTAGCACAAGCCTTTAATTCCACAGGGCACAACAAGCAAAATAAAAAAATGTAATTCCTTTAAGTGTGAACAGATGGAAAGTTTGAAAGAGAGTGCTTCCCTTTTGTGTCGCATCTTTTCCACACCTCCAAACTCTCATTGGTTATTTGTTCTTTTCTGCTATTGGTTATATTGTTCTTACTTCCCTGATTTGTCAGGGAGTGCCTCCCTTTTGTGTCACATCTTTTCCGCACCTTCAAACTCTCATTGGTTATTTGTTCTTTTCTGCTATTGGTTATATTGTTCTTACTTCCCTGATGTGTCAGGTTATTTCCCTCCCTGTTTACTGGTTTGGTTGTTTATTTGGAACCATAATTTGAAAACTGACAAGAATATATGCACATTTTGGTCAATAAAGGATATCCCTGAGTATAATCCCCTTTGCAAAGTCTTGGCTAGCTTTTGTGTAGCTAACACTGCCTGCAAAAGTGCTTCACTACCGTAAAGCCCTGCTGCCTGAATAAGCACAGGGCGGCATATAGTTGTAGGATAGGAAATAGGGTTCATCTAGAGGTCAGCAATAGAGTTTAATGAGGTGCTTACATAAAAAAAAATTGGTTATATAACTTAGAAAATTTGAGGTGCGCTTGCGCTGTTTAGTGATTTGCCGCCTACAGCTCACGGACACCTCGTGCTGCGCTAAGGGAATAGCACTATATCTGCTGGTCATGCCTCAAGGCGAACTGCTAGCCGATTACTTACCTTTTAAGGTGGGTGAATCTGTGGCTGTGCAGGAGAGCTGCGGGCGAAATGGAACTGCTGCTTGAAAAACTCCACCCCCCCCCCTCCGTTATAAAGAATTAAAAAAAAAAAACTTTGTCAAGTGGTGGTTAGCCATCTGGCTTCAAGGGCGGTCGGCTTGGTGTAAATGTATTGTTTGTTTAGTGTGAGGTGGAACTCTGGGTTTGGGCCAAGAGTTTGGGTTACTAAATGTTATTGTTTTGAACAATGAGTTTATGTGAAGCTAAATAAAAGTCCACGGCCTGTTTATTCCAACAAGATGTGGTTGTGTCTTTATTTCAATGTATCAGTATGTTGGTTACAATATCTCTTACAACTATATGAGTGATTTTAGAGAGTACTGAAGATCTAGCTAGCTCAGAAGAGGGATAGCTGTCGTAACGGTTGAGGAACTGACAAACTCAAAAAAGTCCAGTAAAACCTGGTACTGTCACACATGAGCTCTATCTTTTGCACACTCCTAGGGACACATTTTTTTTTATTTCCAGATTTAATTAATGCATATGAAAGTACTTACACAGTACTTACACATATGCATTCATTGTTCAGGGGGCTGCCTAGGACAGTAGAGTGTCCCTTTATGTGGTGTCAAGTGCCCTTATGCTTGCACCCTAGAGAAGTTTTGTGGTTGTCATAGAAGGCTACATGATTTGTCTTCTCATTGACATACCAATGCCTGTCCTCTTGGTATTTATTAGAGTGTTAAGAAATGAGAATGTGTGGAGAGCTGATGGACAATTCATAGTAAATTCTGAATATATCAGTATTTAAATCTAAACAAGGAAATTGCAGTGTACAGTCTCCAGAAGGGGATTGCCTCATGTCGTGATATTGATCTACAATTATTATTTATATAGCCCTACTACATAAAGTATTGACTATTAAAATATTGATATCACAAAGATAGGGACTGAGCACGCAAGACATAAGAATGTATTGTGTCATTTTCCATTGAAAAAGGAAGCATCTTTTCAGTCTAGATAAAGAATTTTCCTTTGTTTATTAATACAGCATTGTTTTAATAAATACTTTTAAATAATGATACCAGAAAAAATATTGCATACTTGTGACATTTTTAATTTTCTTTTTATTTAGTTATGAATATAGTGACATAATATGAATGAATGTACTCAAAATGGCAATTGCAAAGTTATTATCCTGACAGAAAAATTGCAGCATTGTTCACAGACCAGGCTAAATCAATGGTGTGTTTGGCAAAAAGACTGATCTGTGCATTTATTTTATTATGGCTTTCTTTAAGTGGTTAGTTAAATTATATGATGGTTTGTGAAAGCCAGAATGGTCCAGAAAAATCATAATTTTTACAACAGAAATTTAGAACCCAATATATTTTCCATTGCGATGAAGCACAATTGCCACCAATGTAATATGATAATCCCATCCAGTATGTTCATAGGCACATCACTGGAATGTATAAATAAATGTTGTACTATGTCAGGGGTGGGCAATTAATTTTCCCATGGGGCCACATGAGAAATTGGAATGGTTTTAGAGGGCCAGACCTCTACAAACTACAAACTCCGAAGCCTTGTCCATTTTGTTAACTTATGTGCTGTTTAATAAAGTTATTCAAGCCTACGTCATTGGTAGAGGTGCTTGAATAAGTAAGGCCTGAATAACTATTAGCACAGCACAGAAGTGAACAAAATGAACAAGGCTTCGGAGTGCATACCGTATTTTTCGCTCTATAAGACGCACCTGCTGATAAGACGCACCTAGATTTTAGAGGAGAAAAAAAAGGAAAAAATATTTTGAGCTAAAAAATGGGCTGAAATATTTATTACAATAACTGAATAAGCTATGAACACAGTAAGACACACGCAGTAAGACACACACAGACACAGTAAGACACACACAGACACAGTAAGACACACACAGACACAGTAAGACACACACAGACACAGTGAGACACACACAGACACAGTAAGACACACACAGACACAGTGAGACACACACAGACACAGTAAGACACACACAGACACAGTGAGACACACACAGACACAGTGAGACACACACAGACACAGTGAGACACACACAGACACAGTAAGACACACACAGACACAGTGAGACACACACAGACACAGTAAGACACACACAGACACAGTGAGACACACACAGACACAGTGAGACACACACAGACACAGTAAGACACACACAGACACAGTAAGACACACACAGACACAGTGAGACACACACAGACACAGTAAGACACACACAGACACAGTAAGACACACACAGACACAGTAAGATACACACACACACAGTAAGACACACACACACAAACACAGTAAGACACACACACACAGTAAGACCTCCCTCCCTAACCCCCCTTCTCAGTATCTCCCCTCTAACTCCCTAACCCCCCCTTCTCAGTATCTCCCCTCTAACTCCCTAACCCCCCCTTCTCAGGATCTCCCCCCCCGCCCCGGTCACTTACCTTAAACTCCTGTGTTGGAAGCGTGAGGCGTTTGTCTCGGGTGCCGGCGCTTCACTGCTGATCGCCGGCGTCTGACGTCATATGCCGGCGCCCAGCGTAAAGCGCCGGCACCCGAGACAAACGCTTCCAACACAGGAGTTTAAGGTAAGTGACCGGGGCGGGGGGGGACACCGGACTCATTGGTGAGTCACCAGGACACTCTTTGCGGGCCGGTCCGAGCTATTCAGCGGGCCGGATGTGGCCCGCGGGCCGTGCTTTGCCCAGGTCTGTACTATGTACTAGAAAATGAAGTATCTCCAGAATAATTTGCAAAATGCATATATATCAATGCATATATATCTAAAATATTAAAACCATGGGCTTGATTAATTCAAATAGGGTGTTTTTGTAGAACAGAGGTACTCCATCATAGGCAAGATAACTTATTTTCTTTGGGATACTTTGTTATAGCTATGAGAGAAAATACTAGAAGGAGTGAGAGTTCAAATAGAATTCACAGGAACTATTACGACTGGTCCTTGACTGTCTGGCACCCAAAGCAATCTACCATTACTATTTAGTATGTATTTCGTGTAAGCCTGCAAAAACATTTAATTGAAATCCTTTTAACCTTTATACACTAACTTTAAATCTGCCTAATTTTGAGACTTTACTTGAAATATAATTTAGAATAAAGGATTGTATTCCTATTTATCATTCTGTAGTTAGGGGAAACTGCTTAGACACTCAATACATTTGTAACTTTATGAATTTCCAGTAGCCAATGTAAAAATTTCCAGGAACTACTGCTTTATGTAATTAATCCTAGTCACATCGAATTATTTATGGTTTCGGTCTGCATAAGGAAGGGCTGAACAATTGTGGAAATTGTGCTGCACAAACACACAGTATATGGGTTATTTTAATTTTGATAATAAATATCCACTACGCACATTATCCTGCACACTTGCTAATATGCTTCACTACCCTCACATTCTCACACATCGGTAATTTAACTATGTTTTAAATTACATTGTGCTTTTGAGTTAATGCTAAATAAGTGTTTTTGTATTTTTCCTGGGAATTTAATTGTTGCAGTTGACTGTTATAGCGCCTTTCTTATTTTTTTTCAAAGGTCACAATATAATTAGTTTTAAATAAACTATATACTAAATAAACACATGCATCCAACCACGTAGAAACAAGTATTTACTGTGATAAATGGCCTTTCACCTGTAATTTTAATGAACTTTTGAGTGATATGCTGTTTGGTTTTGAACTAGCCCAGAAATGCAGACTGGTTTTAGAAATAAATTCTAAAACTATGGCATTCGAGCATCAACTTTCAGTTTGGCATTTATTCAATTTCCCTCTCTGAGCAGTATTGCTGAGGCTATATCACAAATGTCTTACTCATTATTTAGTAAAATTACATTGTAAAAGGATCCTTTCTCTTTTAAATTCACTATAAGCAAACACCTTGGACACCAAGTACAGTATGTGGGTTATTTTATATATCCATAATAGAAAATTATAAAGAATTATAAAGAATAAAGCGGACAGATGGGGCAAGACAAGAAGCAAAGCTGTGGTAAAGGAGACACGGATACTTAAGTGGTTGGCGGAAAAGGGAGGGAGTGTGCAAGAGATCATGAGAGAGCGCGAGAGTGAAAAAAATTATGAAATATAAACAAATATTCAGAGCTCTCTACTTTGCTTTCATTTATTCCGTTTCGGTTCCTCCTCATTTTTGAGATTAACAGAATTGGCAAATTTCATTAAAATTAAAATTTGTATGAATCCCAATGCACCAATCATTCTAGGTAAGGTGTAAAGAGCAATCAAACTACAGCAAAACTATCGGTCCAGCCTCCATCAAGGAAAAGAATACATGGCACTCAAAGGGTTAAACTTTTTTTTTTTTTTTTTTTAAACCTTTTCATTACATGTCTGGGGTTGCTGCCCGGCCTGTAATTCACAAGACGGACCCTATTTTAGAGAGTCTGCCCCATGTTCCATATTGCTGCTTTAGGGACAGTTCATCCATCCTGCTTTGCAGCTGCATCTGAAATGTTCCTTACATAGTGATGTGGACAGTTAGGTACAGCAAGCAGTCTGTAGGAAGGGCCAGCCTCTCACTCAGAAGGTTCACGTGATCCCAAATGTGCATTTTAAAATTAGGTGCTTCTATAGTACACACCAAAGAAGTGATTTCGGTGGAGCTCTACAAAAAAAGCCTATTTCGGTCAACATGTTTTGCTTGTATTGTATAGCAACAAGGCTATAGTATAGTAAACCAGAATGCCCATTTGACAAGTAAATAAAATACACCAAAACATATACATTTTTATTATTAAGTCAGCTGCCCATTGGAAAAGCGTGCCTTTTCCCCAATCTTTCCTTTTCTTTGTAATGGAAATGCAGCTTAGAAAAAAAGGAGAAAGTTGCTGTTCAATCTTTCACCTCTCACAGCATGTACTGTGCACAGCACACAGCTGTCATGGTAATGACAAGCTTGGTACAGCCAGATAATTGGGTACTTGAAGAAGATTCATAAGGCAATATGTTACAGAGTTGTGTGTTAAATCCTGGGGCAGGAAGAAAGAAAGGGTATTTGAACATTTTTGGAAATATGTTGATGACTAATAATCTCGTATTCACGAGGATGATGAGATATCCCTTTTTAGGGATGACATTGAAAATAGGTGCTTTTATATTGATATTTGTTGTGTTCATTCACAAAGAAACATTTTTTTTATAGAATGAACCAAATAATCCACAGTAATTGAAAATGTGCACTGTCTCATTTTTTTATGTAATGATGATCCTGAGCCCTAAAATGCTAAACACCCTGCCCCTTCTTAATGCACCAACTAACGCAGGTGGGTGAATACAACGCTTACAAACACATTACAAGATAATCATACCTTTTGTGCCTTGATTTGAATGAAATGATTACTAAATAATAACAAATAGCCCTATATAATGATATTTGAATTTTCTATTGGATGTTTTCATGTCAAATTAAAATGTGTTGGTTGACAGTTTTATGCTCAGCAACAAGTACAGACTCTATTATTGAAATATGTTCATCTGTCAGGTTCAGAGTGTCATGTTCTTTCTGCACGTTGTTATTTAGTGGACTAAGTGGGATGCCAGCTTGCAGTACTGTCTGTCGATAGAAAATTGAGTCAATTCCATAGAGGAGAATTTCCTTCTGTAGTTTGCCTAGTGAATACCCAATATATCATGGCAAAGCATAGCTGATAAAGTAAAAATGGCACTAAAGCTAGACAATATTACTAACGAGGGGTGTACTGTGCTTCAAAAATAAAACAGAAGGAAGGCTTATGAGTTATTCCAGAGCCCTTTAACTCTAAATGTACTTATTTTACATAGCATCTGTACCACTGTTAAAAGGGGAGGGCCATAATAATTCAAGAATAAATAAATAATTATAATAAAATAATAATATAAATAATAAATTAGTGTGCAACTTATCTAAGATAACTCTTGTTCCAGCAAACTGATTTGAAATGAAAAGTCTGCAAATATTACAGGACCTGGAGAAATTTTATTAATAAATGGAACATACATATAATACACAAAGCATACTGTGCAGAACGCAAACATCAACAGCATAACCAAGCATATTCTTGCATTATGTGTATTAGCAAAATATATAAAAAAATATATTTTAATAAGAAACAGAACTGACTTCTTTAAGAAGACTGGTCATCAGTACACATTAATGCTTTATAGGATGAAACGGAGAGACTAAACCTTTCTAATGTACGCATTTCATTTTAACCTATGTTTATGAAAAGCATCAGCCTTCACACATCTCCTCTTATAAACGGTTTTTCTGGCCATGAATTTCTGGGACTTTTTTTGTCCAGCACAAAAAAATGCTTAAAGCAATTCACAGTAAAGTGAAAGCAACACGTTATATTCTATAAAAGTTTTTTTCATGTCACTAAGCACTGTCTCTGGCTGCAGTGGGAACACTGTATAGTCAGTGATTATCCAATAAGACAGGTCAATACAACCTGTCTGAGTCAATCAAATGAACATAAAAGTGTTCTAGTACAGTTTGTTTTTTACTGGAGCAACTCAAGTCTTGAAAATATACAGTATCTGTACAAATATCGTTTAAAGGTTGCTTTATTATTTGCAGGTTACAAGTAGGTGCAAAGTAAAAAAAAATGTTGCCAAATCTTGTGATACATTTTTTATTGGACTAACAGTATTTTGTAATGACAAGCTTTCATGAGTCTTCCTTTTATCAAGTCAAAAGCTTTTTTTGCCAGCTAGGTAGGCTATCTTGCCATATCAATACAACCCAAGACGTTAAGCAACTCTGTAGACTGTATCATAAAAAGCACACTGCAGGACACAGAGGCTGTAAATGTGTAATAAAACTCTACATATAATAGCTGGGCAGGGTTTAAAGTAAGGTCCAGCCGTAGTGGACTTGTACTACTTGCAGTGCTTCCAGTGAGGACCACGATGTTGGATGCTTGTGATAAACCCTTTATTAGGAGGAATGTTGTATCACAGAGTCTCAGTCTTCCTTTGTCTGGGATCGCTTTCCTCAGACTAAAGACTAGCGGGAGGGGTCTTTCTCTTCTAAAGTGGGTTAATACTGACGTCTTCGAGGGGAGATGGCAGCCAATGATCCAATTTTTTTTATCAAATGGCATAGTATTTCTTCCATTTATAACTTTTAATACACAGGTATAGTATTTATATATGCAAATTGTCACAAATCCCAGGAGCTTATACCATAAGAGTATGCAGCCTGAATAACCTACCCAAGGGTTGAGGCCTAAGATAGGAGACCAGGAACTAGGATGATCCCTATTCTGTGGGGGCTCAGCTAGAAGCAAATATGTTAGGTACTGAGATAGATAAAGCACTTGACAGAGGATCAGATACCAGTAGATAGAAGATGCTACAGGTAGGAACACAGAACAGGAACATAGGGCAGGTAGTTAGCGGATGCCGGATTTGGTACACTAAGTGGGTAATCAGATGTAGCCCAAGTTGGTACACAGAGCAGGTAGTCAGGGAATCCAAGTATGGTACACAGAACAGCAGGGTTCAAAAATGCTAGGCAGAGAGTAGTCAAAGAGGTCACATGCCGCTGTAGGAAATACAGAGACAGGAATGCCAAAAAGTTTGCGGCAAACAGTGGGCCACACTGTGTCTGTATGGGCTATGGGCTATGGGCATTTAGGTTCTGCTGCCAAGCCTTCCCTGCCCCCGCCACACGTAATTGACACGTCCTGTAGTGAATGTCACAGAAGCATCTTCTGCTCGTGAACCAATATGACCACACAGGAGACGTGCATTGGGTAAGCCCTAGCTTAGCTGCTACGAGCGGCTTTCCTGGATGTAACACACATTTTTATTAATATGCAAATTTAAATATCATCAAGCAATAAATTGGACAGATAATATAACATGGATATGTTATTAGCTATATATTTCAAATTCCAGCACATTGATAATAATTGAGGAACTTAAAGTTCTCAACAAAAAAGTATTTTAAAACAATAAAGTTGAGGAAATATTCAATATGAATAAACCATTCCATAGACACTACTTAAAATTGTAAACGTTTTGTGGTGGATGTCGTTCACTTTGCTGTCCTTTTTCTATAAGGCATTATAGAATGCATTCTACGAAATGTAAGGTTGAATCACATACCTAAACAAATCTTTTTAATACCTAGGCAGTTTTCTATCTTAGTATAATATGGGCAGTTAGCTTTTGCGGGATAAAAGAAAATAATGGTAAATAGGTAAATAGTTCATTTAAATTGGATAGATGACTTTATTAGTAATCAGTAAAATTGATCTAGACTGTAGATCATAATTCTGATGATGTCTAATACATTGACTTCTGCCATTCCAAACTACATCCATGTGATTGATAGCAGTTGTCTGACATGCCATGGACAGAAAAGTTTTCATAGGTTTGTCTGAAATTGGATTGTGGATGATTGACTGTGCAGGTCTTTTTCGGTAAAGCAATGATTTAGTCTTTCAATAAGTGCTGATACAAAAGTCATTCTCCTGGCAAAGTATTGTCCCTTTTTCTTCAAGAAGGGAGACCATTCCTGGTGGGTATCACAATCGATTTGCTAATTTATATTTTGGCAGTGTAGGGCTTGTAAGGTTGCTTACTATTTGTAGATTGTAAACTTGGCCCCCTTATACCCTCTGTACCAGTATGTTGTAAGTTTATATCAATGTTAACATCACTATAGAATTTAATACCTTAAAATGGGAATGGTATCTATTAATAGGCATAATTTACTGGTGCCACAAGTGTTGGGGAAAGTATACATAGTTTTTAGGAATATATTCTTGGGACAGGAAAAAATCAAGACAAATCAATTGGCTTTGAAGGCTCAACAATGGGAAATTCTATAAATACATTTTAACTTGGGAAGGCTACAAATAAGTAAAATTAATACAAGGAAACTAGGTGGCCAAAAGAAATGGTCTACTTACTTGTGTTATTGGGAAGCTTTAGAGTTTCATAAGATGGTCACAATCAATTGAAATCTAGAGATACCTGGGAGTTTGTACATCCTCACTCACAACACTTGACACGTATTCAGCAAGATACACTGTTTGAAGTTCTTGTCAAAGAAAAGACAAAACAAAACCTCATTGAAAAAACATTGAATAACAAAAATAAAAGCTTTTTTTCTTCTTTTACGTTTTACAAATTAAATGTAAATATATATATCAGCTATATAAAAAAGCTAAAAAAAACTCATCTTCTCATGGGCCAAAACGGCTATATCAATTTTCATTATTAACAATTTAATAGACAAATTCTTTTTAGACCATAATATTAATGTTGTTAAAATATATGCTGATTAAACATTGTGTATTGCTTAATACACACAGAGGCTTAAATCAGTCTTAGTATAACATATATATATATACATACTGTAGAACTATGATAGATGGAAAAGGTTGCTTCTTTCTATTATAATGCATAATGGGAAATGGGACAATGTTTTTTTATTAAATGTGATGGTTTAGTCTGCATGAGTGGTAGGGGGTAAGGTATCTGACAGCAATCTATTTGAGTATGCCTGTATAATCTCCCTGGTACGCATGGCAGGCTTCAAAGTAATAGGAAATTGATTTTTGTTGGTGTGCGGAATAGATGGCACATCTTTATTGCACTCTAAGGATCCATATACCTTGGCTGGCACTTGCAATAGCATTATTTAGAATCAAGAAACAGAAGTTCTGAATTCTTTAAAAAAAAAGAAAAAGAGAAAACAACCGTATTGTTTAAATGATTACGATAAAGTTAGTGCTAGTGGTAAATTGAAATCTCTGATTGAATTACATCTATGGTTAATAAATTCACCGAATAGAGATTTTAAACAGCAAGTACCAGCACAGCACAGCCTGGGGGCATAAATGAAGGTTGTCTGATTGATGAAGAAGACAACTCTAGTAGGAGCTTGTGGATTGTTAAAATGTTGCTATAGAATTGTTCTCAACAAGAATATTTTCAACTAACTGATTTAAAAGTCTTGAATTGTACAGTCTCAGCTGCCTTGGCATAGAGACGCTTACCCTTCCTTCTATTTTAAGATACACTTTCCAATTCCCAATTGCTATTTATTCAGTTATGGTGATACCGTATTTCACAAGGATCCTTGGATCCTTTACAATTTTTACAGCCCTGTTATATTTTATATGCCTCAATGGATACCACCACATGCAGTGCCTTTTCTTACCTATAGCATACTTATTGCCAATGAGCCAACACCATCTCTCTCCCTTGTGCCATTTTATTGTATGAAGTACAATAAATCCAAAATGGTTTACTGTAGTAGAAAATAATTGTGCACAATTTTGTGAAATTTTGTATTTTCATGGTTTAAGTAGACAAAAGATGATGATCATCATGATGTCCTCTACTCTGTGCCAGGTGACAAGTCCTCTTTACATTGCATTATCTCTGTTGCAAATGGGGCATGTCTACATTGCTTTAGATCCTTGAGATTCTAGGTGGTTGAGCCAGCATTGGCTTTGAGTGAAGGGAAGAATCAAAGTTTTGTTTTTGTTGCTCTTGTACCTTTAATTATGTGGTTGCTTTGTTTAAATTACTATCTAGGAAGAAATGCTGTATGTTATTAATGTAATTGTAACAAGAACCTGAGAGTGTAGCAGGACATCACTGACCACTACTGTTGCCTTCTGTGGGCGAATACACAGTAGAGGTAAATGTATTAGGAAAGTAAGACTTAAACATATGCTAGATGGTGAGTTAATCTTGATACACATACAAATGGAAAGAAGAGGGTCCATCATCACAGTGCATTCTGAATTCCGTAAGATCTCTTAATACACCGGGACACAGAAATTTAGGTATAGGTGATAGTTCAGACAAACAGGGCATGTAAATAAAATTATTGTTTTATATTTCTAGGTGGATGAGGTGATAGTTCTGTACACTATTGTTTTCAAGAATGATTTAGCATGTACTAGAATCTGAAACTCCCCATCTGTTCAGATGTTTTTTTTTGTTATACTGAAGTGGATTGCAGAAATAGAGGATTGTGTAAAAGCTGCAAACTCAGAATACTATGTTTCCTGTAGAGCTGAAGCATTATCTTGTATGTAAGTAAAATATTAAAGGGAACAAGGTCTTATGTGCAATTATGATTCTCCCCTAGGACCACGTAGCTGATGACAAGGTTACAGAGTCGCTTTGCTTTGCTGAGTTAGCACATTCATTAACTAGAAATTGGACAGCTCTGTGTGCCTCTATAACGTGCTAGTGATTTTCATCACGAGTAAATACTGGTTTAGATACTGTCAAGTACATCAAAAAATAATAATGGGATCCTTAAAAAGATTATGACTTAAAAGTCACAGATAATAATGTCCTTGACATGTAGCTAGGAATCATAAAAGAATATATGTAAGCATATTTATAGTTTTATGTTTAGCTATACAGATATAAATGAAGACACTATTACATTTTTGAAAACATTGGAATGTCAACATGAAAATATTCCCAGCCTGTAACTGAGAAAAAAATTCTAATCTGGCTGTAGTTTGATTAAATGGCATGTAATGTGAGACTATCATTAGTGTGCATATTATTTAATGCATACTCAACATTTGAAATCATCAGAGGGCCACTCTTCTTTTAGAGGTTGGGGTTATAGGGTTTTATTGTGACTTTTCATGTGACTATGGTCTATTAATATATATTTAATATATATTTAAGATATTTAAAGGGACACCCCAGCCATCATATGCATTTTAATGATAGGTAAGTGGTTGCTTTAAATGTTGCAAATGCTAGAGAGGATTTCAAAGGCATGTGTTGTAGAGTGTGCCATTACAATGTAATTAATTGAGAAGACACAAAAGATTAAAACAAAAGTCCTTTTATTTGTTCCTTTGTTTAAAGAGACATCACCCTTTATATCACTGTGCCTACGTGTGTTACCTGAAAATTCTGAATGTTATATGATGCAAGCCTCTGATGGAAAACCATCAGCTATTCTTAACAGCTTTTGGCTAGAGCACCTTTACTTTGAGGGGTGGTTAGGGTAAATTATCTGCATAACATGAGCTTCGAGAGATCCAAACATGAGCTTCCAGAGATCCAATTTCTTTCTGCCTGGAAACGCTGGGCTGAATGTATTTTAATATTAAAGCTGGCCTTAGGGTTTCAAGTTCATTTTCAGGGAAGCCTATTGCATGGCTGGTCATTAGCCCAATTATCCCTTAAGCCTTCCATGACTTTTCTTTAATTATTTATTGCCTGTAGGGCCTTATTTTCACAAGTGGATTAACACAGGTGTGAGTTGGGGGGGGGGCAATTGCCCCCTGGACCAGTCCAAATTCTTCAAACAAGGCCGGTCTGTTTTTTGGCTAGCCAGCTTGTAGAGGCAGGAGCTAAACGGGGTCACATAATGTAGTAGTGTGGCAGCTTGCACCATATACAAGCAGAAACTAACCCAGCAGGGGCGTAACTAGACGCCTCAGGGCCCGGGTGCGAGAATCTGTTAATAAAAGTAGGTAACACACAATTGGACAAAATTAGCAATATGACTTGGCATGATAGGAGTGTGATTGCTAACAGCAATCACACTCCTATCATACCCAGGCAACCAGTAAATGCTGGTACCTAGGCATGATGGGACTGTGCTCCAGCATTTACTGGATGGATGTGTAAGTGCTGGAACCTAGGCATGATGGGACTGTGACTACTGTTAGCAATCACACTCCTATCATGCCAAGTCAGCCAATACACGCTGGTACAGGGTGGCTGTAAGTGATGTGCAGACCCCATACTGCTGGCAGCATCAATACACAAGGGGGGCAGCTAGCCAGGTTTCAGCATGTACTGGCTGACTTGGCATGATAGGAGTGTGATTGCTAACAGCAATCACAGTCCCATCATGCCTAGGTTCCAGCACTTACACATCCATCCAGTAAATGCTGGAACCTAGGCATTATGGGACTGTGATTGCTGTTAGCAATCACACTCCTATCATGCCAAGTCAGCAAGTACATGCTGGTACAGGGTGGCTGTAAGTGCAGACCCCATACTGCTGGCAGCATCACTACACAAGGGGGGCAGCTGGCCAGGTTTCAGCATGTACTGGCTGACTTGGCATGATAGGAGTGTGATTGCTAACAGCAATCACAGTCCCATCATGCCTAGGTTCCAGCACTTACACATCCATGCTATCACACACACACACTCATTTATTCATATAATCATTCATTCACAGATTCATTCCCTCAATCACACACACTCATTCAAACACCCTCCCCACCCCCTTACCTGCACTGCAGCTCCTCGATGCCGCTCAAAGACTTCAGCAGGGGGCGCGGCCTCCCTCTGCCTTCTCTGCTAAAGCACAGAGGAAGTAGGATGTCACGTGAACTCCGCTTCCTCTGTGCAGTCCAGAAGACCCTCCCACAAGTAAGTAGCAGGGCTTGAGGTGCGACTCGCGTAAGATCGGTTGCCCTGGCTGCCGATCTTACGCGGGCCGCACCTCGAGGTCTCGCGGGCCGCATTTGGCCCGCGGGCCGCATGTTGGACGCCCCTGCCTTATTTAAAAAAAAAAAAAACGGAAAAAAGATTTCGGGCGGCTCCTTGGCTTGGGCCCCCCTGCCGCCGGGGCCCCTGCGACCCCGGTAGTTCCGCCACTGTAACCCAGGCTCCATATAAAGTATGCACTATTTGGTGTGTATTAGTGTGTTTGGCATAGTCTATTTTTGTGTGTTAGACATGTGAGGATCAGGGTCAAGATAACACTTGTCTTTAGGTACTCCTGAGCCAGAAGGTTCCAGCCCTCCCAACAAAAACAAAATTTGATGGTGCTTTACAAATATAATAATATATTAGTGATGGCCAGGTCTACATATTGTCACATCCAAGCTAATATCGATGCTTTGGAATATCTAAGAACTTAACATGAAAAAGGCAATTGTTGCTACAGCATGAGGCCACAGTTGTCAGGGTATTGTTTGGTCAATCAAAAAGACTCAACATGAAGTATTTTTGACCTATTTTACGAAGAACATGTTTCCTGATTAGTTGAGATACTCATTTGATGGTCACTTAAAACCAGAATATACATTTAATGCACAAGAGGCTTTCTGCTAGGGGAATGTCACTCTTAAAAACATTATTATTCATTGATTCAAGTGTTCTACTCATTAATGGTTCAAGTAATGCTAGATTTTTAAGAGATAAAAGTGATTACAATCACATACGAATAGTGCTAATCAAAATGTCAACTTAACTGAAACATATTAGATTTTTTTTTTATTCATAGTTGACACAAATGAGCAATTTTTGTCTGCTTTAGGCCATTGAAGTAATGATGAGTGGAAGTGGGCGGAAACTGCCAGTAATTTTTTGCCATCATGAAAAATTGTAAATTGTGTAGGGAGAATATATTGTACAGTAGTTGATGTTGAGGACAAAATGTGAAAATATGCGTGCATGCATGCCACCTGTACCTCATTACAATAAAAGGGTACACGTTTCTGTGTAGAAAGTCATATCATTGGCTCCTCTTAACAAATACTGCACTGTGCTGACAGAAACGTCTAAAAGCAATTCACTTACAATTACAAGCACTTTTGAAGATATTTACATCAACTTGTCATACCATCATTACGAGAATCTTTACCAGTTCTTTAAAAACAACTATTTCTAATTGTCTACTACTTGTTTCTGAGTGTCTCACACCTGATGTCCACATACCTAGGTAGAGTCTGCAATTTCCAACTAGTACTCAAAATGTAATTATTTTATAGTACCAGTGTGCTCTAAAGTAGTTATGCATATATACTATGTCCTAACTATTAGGTGTATTTGATACCTGTCATGATTGTAATACAGATAACCGTATCTCACAAAAGTGAGTACACCCCTCACATTTTTGTAAATATTTTATTATATCTTTTCATGAAGAAATGACACTCTGCTACAATTTGTCTAAACCTTGGCAACAAAAATAAGTACACCCCTAAGCAGAAATGTCCAAATTGGGCCCAAAGTGTCAATATTTTGCATGGCCACCAGTATTTTCCAGCACTGCCTTAACCCTCTTAGGCATAGAGTTCACCAGAGCTTCACAAATTGGTACTGGAGTCCTCTTCCACTCCTCCATGAAGACATCACGGAGCTGGTGGATGTTAGAGACCTTGCACTTCTCCACCTTCCATTTGAGAATGCCTATATATATATATATATATATATATGAGAAAATTATAGCTAAATAACAACACCGTAAAAATATTAAAACAGCCATTGCAACGAAGGGTGCAATAAAAACAGCTCTGTCCTTAAGGGGTTAAAGTTTGTTAAAAAAATTCCAGATATGTGAGCTGTTTCCAGGGGTAATTAAATAGGGAGTTTAGAGTTTTTTGTAATTTGCTTTAGCTGTGTACATAGTAATAAATGTAGTTATACAGCAATACACAAGAAGCCTCCTAGAAACATATTAAACATATATTAAACATATATTACATATACATATTAAACATATTAATACATATTATATTAATACATATTAATGAATGAATAAATTAATTATATACATATTAATTAATACATATTAATACATATTAAACATATATTAAACAATATAAAAGTACAAACTTACCAGGATTAGTAGCATTATTTATGTTACATGGATGTTACACTACATAATAGTCCTGCTGCATTTTCAGTGTGTCTGCCTTTTTATGAACAATGCATTTTTTATTCATAAGATAACTAAACATGCAACAGAACTCAGAAAATCACAATTGGACCCTCATTAGCATGCAAAAAGCTAATAATAATTAGTACTAGTAATTCTATTTGCAAAACATTTTAACATAAAAAGTTTATAAGTGGCCTAATAAATAACAGAACAAATAAAGGGAATATGTGCCATTAGTTTTGTAATAAATCCTTACATAATTAAGTTTAATCTGCATTTAATAGACTTTGAACCATATCTAAAATAAATGCCTTTTGGTTACACTCGATAATGATTTCTGCTATCTTTTTGCAATTTTTTCCCTCTCTGTACGTAGATTTTAATGAGTTTTATTGTCACAAGGCTGAAATTCAGCTCTGATCTATTATTTCTTACAAGAAAGTTACCCAGCAGGAGCTGCTTCTATTGTGCAGAATCCATTTCAATGTAGTCAACATCTAAGACACACTACATGTTCCTGTGAACACAGTTTATTTAGGTTTTGCAAAAAGGCCTGACTTGTGATACATTGAGATAGCTTCAGACACATGAATGAAATGGTAGATAAACACAAGATTATGTGAAAGTGCTTATTAGATACTTTACAATGTATGCATTTACATAAATATATGGGCACTAAATGAAAGAGAAACTATACATATAAACCACACATTTAACTTTTAAATAGATGTATATAAGCTGGGGTGGGCAACATCTAGCCCAGTGGAAAATTTCAGCGAGGTGTCATCATAAAAACACAGAATGAAAACAAGGTATGCATTAAACCACTCTAAGGTAACACAGAAAGCATTCAGTCAATGAGTAAATTATTCCTAGTACCAGTAGCGTTTTGCTATTTCAAAACCATTTTTCCCCAAAGCTTCTTTCCCCATTCTGCCATTTCAGGTATCTTTGAGGCCGGCCAATGAAATTTACCCCCATCAAACCATATATTTTTAAAAACTAGACACCCCAAGGTATTTCAAATGCTGGTATTTTAACCATTTCCATGCACTAGTTCTACCATCAGCCTTTGTCAAACTTTATGGTAGTAAAACATTTTTTTTATTTTTTTCACACACGTTGTACTCCAGGTAACAATTTACTGCTCCTGGTATATGTCACTGCCAAACAACACCCCAATATGTGTTCCGCAGCATCTCCTGAGCGCAGTGATACCCACATGCATGGGTTTGTTAGGTTGTTCGGGGACTAAAAGGCCCTTTTTGAGACGTGTGCATTTTTCAAATTGGAATTTTGACTTGTCAAAAAGTCTGCTCACATATCCTATTTTGGGTATCTTTGAAGCCGGCCAATGCAATTTACCCCATCAAACCAAATATTTTTTTGAAAACTAGACACCCCAAGGTATTTGAACTGCTTGTATTTTAACCCTTTCTATGCACTAATTTTACCACAAGCCTTTGTCAAACTTTTATTTTTTTCACACACATTGTACTTCAGGTATGAATAAACAGGTTCTATGTCACTGCCAAACAACACCCCAATATGTGTTCAGCAAAATCTCCTGAGTACAGTGATACACCACATGTGCTATTTCAAAACCATTTTTCCCCAAAGCTGGTCATTCTGCCCCATGTGCTATTTCAGGTATCTTTGAATTGAATAATTGAATAATTTACCCCATCAAATCATAATTTTTTTTAAAACTAGACACCCTATGGTCATTTATAATGCCAATATTTTAACTCTTTCCATGCGGGAATTTTTGTGAAGCTATAGGGTGAATTGTAGGACTTGCTCATAAAAAATATATATATATAAATATATATATGCACTTGTTTTCATTTTTTGGTGACAGTAGGGAATTATTTTTACATGTTACCATATATATATATATATTAAATTTTTTTACTAATCACACTGATTAGTGAGCCGGACTCCATTGACCTTGTATGGTTGAATGCAGTACCTTGAGCGTTCTCAAGAGGGTCTGGAAAAACGGCTACGTCATTTACATGATGGCGCTTGTGGTTGCTCTTCGGAGCAATCACAAGGCGATTGGGATAGGGGGGTTGTGTTGCTACATGCTACAGGGCTTTCCTTGTGAGGCTTCCGTGGATGCTGCAAGGCCGCCGATCACAGAGATGCAGCGGTTTAACAGCAGCCCGTCCATGTACGGGCTTTGTCGTTAAGGGGTTTAGGGTGGAGTTTTTACTGCCGTAATAACAAACAGACCAGATGGGCTGAATGCTTCTTATCTGCCGTCAAATTATATGTTTCTGTGCTATGAAGGATATGCTTCCCCTACCAGAGAGAAATATGTCGTTAAAATATATGCATAACCAACATTTTTTGTTATACTGTTTTTTTTCTTTCAAAGTGCAATGTGTCAAAAATATTTAGCAATTCAGTACCTAACCTGCTGTAAGAACATATTTGATACCACATGGGGATATATGCCATTAACAGTATCCTCATGATGCAACCATGTGGATGCAGCATGATGAACCTATCCTAATTTAACACATCAGTGGTATGAGAATATTGCTCTATTCAGCATGTTTTTATTATAGCTAGTTCCCATCAAGTTAGAACACGCATAGTCTACACCTAGCTCCTCAGCTATCATGATTCATACAGCTTACATGCTGTTCGCCAAGTTCTAACTATAGGATTCCCAAACGGTTCTGGCTCTATGTGCCATAGAGAGGTTTCATGAGATTCACGTGAAGCTAACTAGTACTGGGATGTGGTTAGGTCCTGTTTTTCCATAATAAGGTGAGGAGTGGGCAGAGTTAGGCCACTGAAACTTTCTGACATACTTGTGTTGGTCTTGCTTTTCGAAGTTATACAACAACTGTCTATTCTGAGTGATTTAAGCAGCTTTTCCCTGGTCTATGGTAAACCTCACCAGGTCAAATGGTTTTGGGCTGTTACAGAGTAGCTTTACAGAGTTAAAGAATAGTTTTGAGTTGATTAGATTCTCCATGATGTTCTGTACGCACTTAGCTCTAAACTCATGCTGACATGCATTGTCCCGCTGTTCCTTCAAGCTGCCCCATTCTCCCACTTTTGTAGACAGTGGGATCCAGGGTCATGTATCCTCTGGTCTGCCTTGGTCTGTGGTGTTTCAGGAGAGAGCTCCATCATAGATTCCATGTGGCCAAGAGCAATGTTCTTAAGATGAGCTTTGCAAGACTGTTCTTCAACCAAGGTGGGTGGGTAGTCCACCCAGGCCCTGCCTCCAGCTATCCCCCTTCTTTGACATAATAGAAATAAATAGTCTGAAAATGCAACTAGAAAAACAGGCAAAATATTTTCTGTTTATAAACACAGTAAATACATTAAATTCCATGGAAAAAAACAACACTATTCCAATGGTTATCATTTTAATCCTTGAACAAACAGAAATAGATATAACTCATTATTGTTTGAATTCAAAAGGTTAGCTTTTGTGTATGTGTCTCATGACAATTTTTCATCTTAAAACAATCCTAGCAGCTACAATAGAAAATTGCTCACAGTTTGCCAGCTCTATAGGACACCGTAATTACTGATGGCGATTGAAAAACCTATCAGTGACAATTCAGAACTCAATCTAACCATGTTTCTCAGAATGTTTCAAATGTGCTCAAATACAGCTATTTGATTTTCAAATCCATTGTGTCTTCTGCAGAATTAACTGCTACTGCAGTGAGTGAATTTTGTTTTAGTTTACCCCATTCCTTACTAACTGTATTTTAAACCCTAAAACCTGGAACCAATTTGCATTTTCACCATATATATCTTCAACCAGGGGTGTAACCAGAAACCACAGGACCCTGGTGCGAAAATTTCCCCGGTGTCCCCCAACAGCTAGTCTGTGCCATCATTGTCCCCAAACTTGTCTGTGCCTTCTTTGCCCCTTGCATCCCCCTTTCATACATACAATCTGGCACAAATATATAAACACATTTACACAAATTATACACACTTACTCATACTCACTAACACACACGTACACACTTAATGTAACAAACACTCCATCTCACCCAATTTACATATTTATGCTCACCTACAAACACCTACACATCCATGCTCACACACACACAATTACACATCCATGCTCACATACACACACAAGTACACATCCGTGCTCACACACAATTACACATCCATGCTCACACACACAATTACACATCCATGCTTACACACACACAATTACACATCCATGCTTACACACACACATACACATCAACCTCAATTGCTTTGAGGCAAGCTGTGGGAATTGCTGAAGAAGGCCATACATACCTGCCAACACATTTTCTTGGAAAGTCTGTTTTTATGGCCCTGTCCCATCAAATTTGGGTCTATCCTGCATAAGAGTACTGCCTATGCAAAGTGCAATACACTGTGTACAGGCAGCATTGCATTTTAACTGTGTATGTCTAAGACACACAGCCTAAACGCTTGTAAATGGGCTCCAAACTACTCAGTATCTGTACTGCATAGCCTAGAGATCAATGCTGCAGGGTCACACAGAGTGTGTGGCCCTCCCACTTTAAGTCACACCCCCTTTGTCCCAGGATCCAGGAAGGAAATGTTGGTGAGTATAGGACATGTGGATAACCCCATACCTTCATTACCATGATCTACACATTTTACCAGGCTTACCACTTTTCCATTTGACTGTTTAACATGAGTGTCATGAGTGTCCTGTAACTTGGATGCTAGGTAGGATTGCCACCTTTTATCAAGCCATTTCATGGACAATCATTTAAGGGTTCATACCACAGGATGTGGTTTTATAATTTAGAGAATATTTTTTTCATATTTCAGTGATCAGAGAGGAGGATAGAAAAGGAGAGGAGTAAGAGAAAAGAGAGTAATAGGTGAGAGGAGGAATGAGATTGAAGAAAGACAACAAATAAAAGCAGAAAGGAGAGAAGGGTGGAATGAGTGAATAGAAGAGAAAAACAAAGGTAAGAGTGAAAGAATGGAGAAAACTGAGAGGAAAGACAGGTCAGATATGCCTGCACACTCACTCTAAAACACCGAGACACTAACACACACCTTGACACTCACACTCAAATTTACACACACAGACACTGACACTCATACCAACACACACCCACTCACACAGACACTGATACTCGCACACACAGACACACAAACCATGACACTCACACTAACACAGACACTCACACAGATGCTAGCACAGACACTCACACCTCATTTACGCTGTCTGAAGTAGGACCAGATGTTAAAATTCCTATTACAAAATGCACACTTCTCATTTTACCATTTTACTTCCCAAACAACCCAAAAAACCCATGCATGGTAGGTATCACTGTACTCGGGAGATGTTGCTGAACACATATTGGGTTTGTTTGACAGTGACATGTTCCAGGAGCTGTAAATCTATTCCTGAAGTACAACGTGTGTGATAAAAACACAAAATAAATTACTAACACAAAATTTGACAAAGGCTGGTGGAAGAATGGAAAGGGGTAAAATATCAGCATTTAAAATACCCTGGGGTGTCTAGTTTTCAAAAATATATGGTTTCATGGAGTAAATTGCATTGGCTGGCTTTAAAGATACTTGAAACAGCACATGGGGCAGAATGACCAGATTTAGAAAAAAAATGGTTTTGAAATAGCAAAATGCTACATGTACTTATTGCCCAATAACTTGCAGAGAAATGAAATAAACATAAAAACTATTTCTAAACTCAGGACAAATAGTAGAATCTATTTAGTAGGTTTTTTCATTAGCTTTTTTTGAGTAAAATATTTTTCAAATAAAAGTGAGAAAAAGCGGGGGGGTTCAATTTTTCAACATTTTTATTATTTTTTTTATAGGAAATCAGATAATATGATCACAAAATGGTATCTGATTGATATCGACTGGTTCCCGATAAAAGCTTATATGGGTTACATTTAAACCTTCCTTAATTAAAAAATACTGTTTCAAATCAAGCTTCTAATAGTAAAATATGTGATGGCTAAATATTTTACTTTTGACTATGCTTCCAGATGTGACTACCTTTGTCATTTTAATCATTTTATCTAGTAAAGCTTATAAATTATTTCTTCCCCTATAGGTACGCTAGTTGAAACACTAATATTGTTTTTGTAGGGCATTGCCTGCAGATAATCCCTTCTTACATTTTTTTGTTTTGCAAAAAAAGCAATCATATATCTGTAATTTATCTTCCAAGTTAGTTAAATTTTTATGGTTCTTCTTATAGGATTAATATTGTCCAAACTTGGGTTTTGATATTTTCAGTGACTAATCTTGAATTGAAATCAATGTTTACAGTTTTGCTAATAAAAAAAAAAAAAAAAACTACATGTGTCTGCTTTGTAATAAAACAAAAATGGTAATGCTCACAATTTGGATGTTATGTTTTTTGTACTGGTCACAGGATAAAACAGACTGTCAACAATGAGCAGGAAACACTGAGGTGGCTTTAATTATTTCTTATAGTGGAAAATAAAATTGTTTGTGTATTCATATGTATATGTAAGAAGTTCTACGGAAGATCTCAAAAGTGTGTGTCACCTAGACTGGCGATAGCATATTGGGTGTTTTTCCATAAAGAACAGTTCTGGTGCAAAGTTTATCACCATAGCAATTAATAAAAGTGTCTCGCTTAGTCCATTCCATTAAATTTTTTGCTTTTAAAGCTTCCCAGTAAAATTCCACATTTATATGTCTTCTGTGTGTGGCATCATTACAATAAAAATAGTTTCCTGAGTAGGAGTAGTCATTAACATTGTTGTGTGTCCCTTGATTATGATATTAGTATTTCTTATTGAGCTCCCATATTTGTCACACTTCAGTTTTTAAACATACTGTAACAGTTTTATGAAGTCATAGGAAAACATGTTATTATGCAATTATCCCAGCAAGTGCCCAGGGACTTCTTATAAACATTGCTTTTCATACAGTTTATTAAATTGTAGCTTTCTACTGGAAGCTCCCCCTCCTTACAGAAAACAATGAGCCAGACACTGAGATCAGTGACATTTTTGGCATTTGAAAAACTAAAGTGACAACATATTTCTCCGCTTGCCCTAAAGGCTAATGAAATGTTAAGGTAATTTTAAAGTAAATGTCACAGAATGATGTTTGGGCACTGGTTATCTAAGAAATTGGATGTTGAAATGTATGTTGTTTTATTTTTCTTCCCCAACAGTATTTAGTAATTTGCTATGTAAGGTGTTTTATACTGCTTGTGCCATTTATCAACAAGAGATTGGCTACTTTTAGCATTTAATTAAAAACCCTAGTATTGTATTTGCCCCCCTCGATCCCTGTAGTAATTTAATGTTCAGATCAATCAAGAGAACTTCCATAGTCTCAAAAGACTACTGTTTTTCTCTAAGGATTCTAACTAGAGAAGGTTGGACAGTTAATAACTTTACATCAGAACATAACTCAGATGTTTGTCGAAGGAAGTTCATCTATTACATTAACAGTGGATGTTACCAAATAGTATTCAAGTTTTACTATGCAATCTTCCATATGCATGAGTGTATATACAAAGTATTATATTAAATATTGCTTCAAAATCTGAAAAAAATTTCAGTTTATGAAATTAAAAATGTACACGGTAAGAGCATGCTAAGACAAACCGCCCTGGAGATAGGTTTACTTAACAGTGTATGCACCCAGGCACCAATAACCCTAGGTTCACCCCTTAATAGATGTAATTAGTATTCTCCCTTTTTAAAAGATCTGTATAATCTGAAGTTTTGATGCAATACACCAGAGTGTCTAAATGGTGGATGGCCATTCGGCACTTTCTTTTCCATTCAGAGGCAAGTTTTTGGTAATCTCATTTTTTATGATCACTGATAGGAAAAGCCATCAGCAGTTTTACAACTCAGGCCCTATCCCTCTTACAAGACCTATATGTAACCCATTCATATCATCACTAGAGGACATGATTTGTTGACTACTTTTCCTCAATGCTAGAGTGCACTATATTTCTTTTTAATGTTGTAACAATGTCACCCTTTAGTATATAATAGATATCCTGCAGTCACAAAAGTGTTCTAAGATCAACAATGTCATAAATGTAGAATCTATTTTTTTCCTGTTTTTTTTTGTACTTTAAAATCCTAGGATATATCCATATGAAAACCTGATTGCCTGACAGGTTAACTGTTAGCATCACACACTAGCTGACGGTCCAACTTACTATACATTGTTATGCTATTGTAGACCCTGCCAGTGGCGTTGGCAGGGGGGGGGCAGATGGGGCCATGGCACCCCTACATCAGTCTGTGCTCCACTGTGTGCCCCCATTTGAAACACCATTATACCGGTATATATATATATATATATATATATATATAGGCGGCTAGGGCTAATATTTATATATATATATATATATATATATATATTGGCGGCTGGGGCTAATATTAATATATCTTGGCGGCTGGGGATAACATTAATATAATACATACATATATATATATATATATATATATATATATATATATACATACATATCTATATATATATATATATATATATATATATAGCAGGGGCTAATATTAATATATATTGGCAGCAGAGGCTAATATTAATGAATAAAAACTAACTGCCAGTTGAGCTGTTATTTTGAAATCATATTTCAATTACGGTCTTTACTTCAAAGACTAACGCATATATATAGACACACACACACATATATATATATATATATATATATAGATAGATCTAGTGTATATGTAGCATTTTATAATTGCCCCCCTACTTTGGTCCCTGTCCCCCCATGTGCCCCCCCTAAATATGAAAGCTGGAGACACCATTGGACCCTGCTAAGTGATGAGGCAGGAATTCCATAGAATACCCGACCAAATCTCTTAAAAGCAAAGCCACACTCATCACAAAATGCTAATTGCTTACAACTTGCTCTTCAACAATATTGAACTATTATAATAGGTGTCCTTTTAAGCACACTTATTATAAAAAGCAAATGACATGTTTATTTTTGCCTTTGACCTATTTATAATTGAAGCAAACACAGCACATACATATTCATTGTACAAATATTATTAAATACATATAATCAGCTATTGTATATTAAGTAAGGCAGGAGGATGAGTAAAAATAGACCTGTCATCTGAAGATGTTACCTTTATCTTCATCAAGAACACAGGTAGCAGAGGTAAGTTTCTACCACACCTAGACTACCACAGCTGAATGACTATACCAGCAATCATGACTTGATGGACTGTTGAACAATGACTTAAATCTTGCCTAGTTTATCTTTTTTGATTTTTTGACTGCTATTTGCTAATTACTCATTACTATCACTAGTATTTAAATCAAAACCTGATGTTCTGGTAACTGAATTCAGCCCAATGTATGGCCATCAAAGTGGTTTTAGCATTAACATTTTAGTGAATACCTTTGTTGCCTATGGAATTAAGATTTACCATTTACCACATGCATCGTTGGCTCACCCTGGACCCATGGGCATGTTTGGCTTGTATTAAAAAAAAATAACACCACCATTGTATAAAAAATAGTCAGGTGTGGTGAAATGTTCACATTCCAAATATATTTGGAGTCTGTAAATACTTTATAGTAATATGTAGTATAAAAATATTACAATCGTTCATGCCTGTAGAAACATATTATGACCACTGCCCTGGTTGGAAGTTGAATGATTTATAGTAGTTTAGGATGAGGTTGCCTGATCCCTCAAAGGAATGGCTTTGAGTGATTTCAAGTGATTTGACAAGGATTACAGGGGGCTGGTAGACTTAAAACCACTAAAGCCTGTGTTTCGTATTTACCTAGCCAAAATGGCTGTCCATTACTCTAACAGTGGTCTACTCCTCTGTACTTAAAGCAGTCCCTTTCTTCAACTTCTGTAAGAGCACGTTCCATTCTTCCATAACCTACACAGGCAGAGCCCCAGCCTTTCTAAATCTACCTTTTAAAGTTATGTTATGCCAAACAATGATCTCATTCTAGCAAGGCACTTGCAAAATAACATATGATTTAGTAAATATGTAAGTTAAATATTCTTTTTTTTTTTTTTAGGTTACATACTCTTGTATTTTTCTGTTTCATCTAAATGTAATGCAGGGAACCAGATCCCTTATTTACAATCAAACAATTATTTGACAGCTTAATTCTCTGGAGAAAGCCACTTGTCACTAGCCATTCATAACTGATGTGTCAGAAACAATGAGAACAGTTTCCAGATGAACCATCTTCTGTGATGCTTGCCACTAGATGTAAAAACTAAGATACATTGTATGCAGTCATCCATGTAACACTCTTCACAACAGAATTTTTTTTTTCAGTTTAGATGCTTTAAAGTTTTTCTTTAAAAAACTAGGAAAAGAACACGAGGAAAAATACCTATTATAACACAGGTGATTTAATTCTTTGCAGATAACATATCTGGATTATATATTATTGGACCTTCTTGGGTTTTCTGAGGCAGGTCTGGTAATGCCTCATTACACCATTAATAGTTTGAAGACACTAAATCATGTGTGTCTATAGGAACAACAGAGGACCAAAGATTATTTTTTTTGTCCAGGGGTGCCGAAATGATTTATTATCACAAGGAATATTTTAAATTAAGGTTTGTTTTATTGTCTCTTTGCATTAAGCAAAATTAAATGGTACTTTTAATTCCCTCAAATAAATAAACCAGCATTCATTTTCAGCACTGATTTTTTTACATTCTATAACTAATTTAAGATAGCTGCCACTTTTTAATAACCAGAGGATATGAATTCTACTTGATGCATTTTTTTCCTCTGGGTAATTGATATAACATCTACTTGTTAATGACAGTAAATTATAGCTGTGTTTTATGAATCTGTCATCTCAGCCGGTCTGTGGTAGAACACAGTGCAACAGACCGCTACTGTGCATTAGTGCATGAAAATACAAACTGCTGTAGACTATATGATGTTAGAGATGTATTAAAAAAAATAATAATAAAGTCACTGATTGAGTTTTGTAATTGATAATTTGCTGGCATTCAGTAATGCTTCTTACTAGTAATTTAGTTTTTGTTCATACAAATTTATGTTGTTTGGAATATTTTAATTATATGGTTTTGTCTTATCTTTCCTCCCTCTGCACATGTCTATACATTCTCTATGCCTACTTGTCCCCTTTGTCTACCCCCCTTCTGTCATTCCTCATCTTCAGTTCTGTAACCATGGCTTTCATCTCCACAAAAAAACATTGTTCACATCAACTCATACCTCACTGTACCAAAAAAGCTAATTTACTCCATGGTAGTTCAGAGAATCCCAAATGTTGGTTCCAGATGTATCTGCTTTCTTACCTCTTCTGCTGACCACTCCACTGCCTCAGGGATATAGTTCAAAATCATATTAATCATGGACCACTCTTGAGGAGAGGGCTGGTCCTTCCTGGCCCAGAGGGTCAGGTAAACTCAAGTGGTCCTATCAGCCCCTTGTGATCGCCCCCACCACTTCCGGTAACTCACATATGCACTGGCATACATATTTACACATACTTTCACACATACACACTCATGCTAACACACATATACACTTACACGTGCATTCTTACACTAACACACTTACACACACATACACATTCATACTAACACGCCCTCACACACAATCACATTCATGCTCACACACACTTACACATTCATGCTAACACAACACACATACACAGTCATAATCACTAATATCTCAATCATGCTCACACACACATACATACATATATCTATACTCCCTCCCTCCCTTACTCAGTCACTCCTAATCTACTGTAGTTAAAAATGAAAGCACTTATCTTGTTTAAATGTGACAAAGCTTTCCTTGGACAGCCCTAAACATTTCTTCCACTTTGAACTGATTAATGCAACCAATCACCATGCAGTAAAGAGCTCTTATTTAAATCAGTGCCAAATGTGCATGTGCAGAGGGGTCTCTTGATTCCCCTGAAAATCTTGCACAAGCTAGCTGCTTTTTAATAGTTGTTTGTTACAGAAGAACGCGAGTCCCTTGTTCGTGCAAGGTTTTAACCAGTTTTAAGAACTTTGTTGTTTAGAGTTCATTCACTCTATTACCTTTACTTCTATTCAAGATATGACTCCTAGCTTACACTTTTTTAAAAAAAAAATTCACTCAGGCATACTGTTCTGTTCCTCTTCCTTTACAGGGAAATTTTCTTCTTTACGTTTTTTATTACCTTATAACGTTACAATGTAACTGAGATACATGCTTATCAAGATGGTTTCAATTTTCAATGTAATGACGGCTGCGACTGTCTTGGTTTGCTCACAACTGACAGCTGTGACTGTCTCTCATGTATTACTATTGGTGTTATTTGTACTTATTTCTTTGAAAATTAATAAAAAACTATTGAAAGTAAAAAGCAAACTATTTTTTAATAATGGTTTTCCATTTTGCATTGTGTATTATTATATTAAATTAAACTTAATGTTTAGTATATTTAGGTGCCATTTTTATTTCTTTGGTGGTCATTGCATTTAATAAAGCCTTTAACCTGAATGATATTGGCTTATGTTGCGATGGAACCTCGTGCTATTTCATTTGTTTCTCTTTGTATTTGCACAGAGAGTGTCAAAGAATGTGTCTTTAACATTTACAATGACTCTTACACCACAATAAATACATGTTTTTTTTTTAATATATATATTATTTGCAATTTAGAAATAACCAGTATGAATCTGTGCACCTGCTGGTTCTGCCTTTTTATTTGAACATGTTTTGCTGCTATTGATTAAGGCAATTTATTTACTGTTAGTTTAACATAATTGAACCTTATTATTCAATTACTTTAACTTTATTCGGCTGCCTATAGATTTACTTTAATTTGCTTTGAAGTGCTATGATTCTTAGCTACGCTTGCTAATGTATAAATTAATTTGATTGGTTAGCGTTAGTTATTCAGGTAGTTAAGTAGGATGCGATTGTATCACTGGTGAGCATGATTAGTATGCAACCTTTGGGATTGTAAAAAGTCTAGTTTTAAGATATCTGATTGAAATGAGCACACTATATCTAACAATATATCTGTCATCCCTAATAACCATTATTAATTACAATAGCCGTTTACAAAATGCAGTACACGCAAAACATTCTAAACATATAGTGTTTTACATAAATACCTGTCAGCTAATAGAAGTTTTATATTTCTCCAAAATACATTTTTGGTGTCATAGGTTTCAAATTTAGCTAAATGGCATAAAATACTGCTGACGATGCTGTGAATTACTGCAGTAGTAACATTTAAAAAATATTTGTTTTGCTGGTGAAACAGGCTTTAAATCAAAGTGTACCTAGCCTTTTCGTGTATTGGGAACAATGTTGTTTATTATTTAAACAATAGGTATTGTTACATAAAAAAAGCTCAAACAACTTGTGTTGTGTAATTACCATATTTTTAAATGTTTACATATTTTATTCAATTCATTTTATGACATCTACCGTATTTGCTCGATTATAAGACGAGGTTTTTTTCAGAGCAAATGCTCTGAAAAATACCCCTCGTCTTCTAATCGGGGTCGTCTTCTAATCAGACCTCAAATAGAGGTCTGATTAGGAGACTAAGATCCAGATCCCCCGCACCGCTGCAGGGGACCTGGATCCTCCTGTCTCACCCGACTCCCCCCCCCCCCCATCATACACACACTTACCGGTGCTTCCTGCTGTGTTGCCGGGGCAGCGGGTTGACGTCTACGCGATCCGCGTAGACAACGTCCGCTGCAGCCGGAAGGAGGTGTGGCTAGCAGCGGGGGTTGTCTGCGTCCGTCGCATAGACCTTCCCCGACTGTCAGAGATCAGAGTTCCCCGCACCGGTGCGGGGAACTCTGATCTCTGACAGCCGGGGAAAGTATACGCGACGGACGCATACAAACCCCCGCTGCTAGCCACACCTCCTTCTGGCTGCAGCAGAAGGCGACGTCAACCCGCTGCCCCGGCTGGAAGCACCGGTAAGAGAGGGGGGAGAGCGGGGGAAGGGGGGGGGAGAGTGTGTGTGTGTGTGTGTTAGTTAGTTAGTTAAATGGGGGTATAGGGTGTGTGTGTTAAATGGGGGCATAGGGCATTTCTGGAGTGGCGTTAAGGGGGCATTTAATAGAGCACTCTGCCTCCTGAAATGCCTTATACCTCCCTATATGCCACTCTGCCCCATAATATGCCTTTTAACCCCCTAAATGGCAGAGTGGCATATAGTGGTATAAGGCATTTCTGGAGGCAGAGTGCTCTATACAATGCCTTTTAACTCCCTTAATGCCACTCTGCCTCCTGAAATGCCTTATACCTCCCTATATGCCACTCTGCCCCATAATATGCATTTTAACCCCCTAAATGCCAGAATGGGATATAGGGGTATAAGGCATTTCTGGAGGCAGAGTGGCACATAGGGGGTCAAAAGGCATACCATGGGGCACAGTGGCAAATAGAGGGTTAAAAGGCATATCATAGGCCACAGTGCCATATTGGAGTGGCAAGCCTGGGGGCAGATGTGCGTAACTGGGGGACAGGTTGGAAAATACAAGAAATAAAAACAAAAAAAATCTTTTTCTCAATCATAGCTTTTATTAAAAAAAATAGTTTACATGAATTAACATTTACTGGTAAAACTTTTTTCCTTTGGGGTCGTCTTATATTCAGGCTTTTTCTTTTTTTCCTAAGTTAATATTCAGATTTTGGGGGGTCGTCTTATAATCAGGGTCGTCTTATAATCGAGCAAATACGGTAATTCAATTTATCCCTCACATATTTATTTGCTTCTTGTGTCCTATTTCATATTCTTAAGTGCATATTATGGAATTATGTTGTTTGCCAAACTAGAACATTTAACCGATATAGGCCTTTCTATACATCTTATCCAAAACCATAAGGAACACACCCACCAATATATGCACTTTAATGTAGCGTCCCCTGAGCATTCTTACTCCCTTTAGATGCATGGAGGTATCCATAACTCCAATATGCATTTGCATTCTTTTCAGGAGGACTTATTGACTAAAAAGGATGGCACTAGAATAGATGCTACCAGGAACATCCCTGCCCCATCAACATTTCCCCTCCCTGGTGTCCTTCTGGATGCAAGGAGACACAACTGAACACTGGGGCAATATGCAGGCCAATCAAACAAAGATAAATGCATCTCTAAATCGAACAAAGGAAGACAAACACATATATTACCTACACAAATGTATTTTCTCACCTATAGGTATGACTAGATTCCAGTTGGAATGTGAAACATTGCATTATTTTAAAATCCCGTAGGTTACAACCAACATACCAGCATCTCTGGAGAGAAAGCCTATATGCTTATAATAAAAGTAATTGGAGTCCCAATAAAATAGCAGGGGACTGAAATGATTAAATTCACAGCTTCAATAAACAGCACAAAAATTACAAAGGGAGATGAAATATAATACCTGGACCATACAGTGAGCAAACAGTTTAATTAAGTGTTGCTTAATACTTCTGAAAGCATATCAAAATAGCACCAGTTTTTAGTACTAGTTGCCTGGAAAACATGAGAAGTTATTTTAATCTATAAGTAATCCTAGTCAAAAGAGTTCAGTTTTAAACACAAATCTGTACTACAGAACTGGGAATATTTTTATTGAACCCATCACTTAAAATTGTGTATAGATAAGTATGTAGCGGAGACCAAAAATACCTAGATATAATCCTAGCTAAATTGATATTATTTTCTTTAAATTACCGTAATAGAATAAAAAAACCAATATGCAAATGTACTTTTTGGAGAGTCATTATTCTACTTATAAGGCAATACAGTCAGAGAATGGAACATTAAATAGGTGATCTGAGAAAAGAGATTTAACTTAGTTCTGGTATTGTTATGCCTCCCTTATGTTCAAACTGCAGGATTCCTAATCCTTCTTTGAGTAAACAGTTTTAACGGACAAATCAGATTTTGGGGGGGCATCTTATATTCCAAATACAAACATTGTGAATTTAAGGCACTGTTTGCCCCCCAAAAGCCACTCTAGCATTCCAGATGTGAGAAGCCATGTCTAGTTAAGCACTATGTCTACTGTCTACTGACTCTCTTAATTGAGAATTTAGAAATATACAAACATACGCGTGTATGTAATTACATTTTTGGGGATAACACTTTAATGCTATTAAAGCCTTAAATGTTTATACTGTAGGGTATACACTGTTAGTAATTACATAGAAAGACAAAACTGGGAGGACTAAAAATGGCTTTTCAATGAGAAACGGCTCCGGGAGGCACAACATTGATAAATAATAATAACAACATGTGATTAACACAGTCAAAAAAACATGAAGTATAACACTGGTAAAAGTTATATTTTTAATAGATTTATACTAATATGCAAGTGATGAAACTCTACCAATAAGCAAAATGTAATTGTAAGTGCAACACTTGCACCTAGTTGATATTTATGCAATATTCTACATTATTATACAGCTTTGTGCCGAAATTGGAGACTACCAAGCAATCTTGAAAAAAAAACTATGCCTTTCTTTTGCTTTCACCATGTATGTCTGTCTACTTTTTTCCCCTTGATCCTTTCTACCCACAGCAACTTAAATGTCTTGCAAGGAAAACGTGGTGAGCATTACTGGGGATCTATGTATTCCTCCTATAGCTCTAGTGATGTCGCTATCCACTTCTCCTGAATCTTGTAGCATTAGCAGCATCGAAGAGGTAAGAAACAAAATTACAGAAAGGGGGGCGCACAACCTAAAGAAGAAAAAAAGGCATACACATTCAGATTCCTGGGTTTCTGCTAGAATAATGATGACTAATAACTACAGAAAACAAAGCAGGAATTCAGCACATACCCAACAAATACCATTCAAACGGAGAAGGCTTTAAATTGCATGTAGTCCTACTGATTCAGCTTCATGGTTAGCATTATTGCCATGAATAATTAGAAAGGGCTTGTCGACCTTGGGGTACTATATGTAGTGGCAGGCTAAGCAGTATATAATTATATAGTGTTACGGAATCCCCAATGTTTATGCCTTAGATAAGTGTTTGGTATTTGTTGGATTTGCACTGTATTATTGCTTTTATTAATTTCAAATTGTATTTATTTATATATTTCTGTAAATAAAATATCAAGAAATTACAAAAGTAAATGGTAATGATGCACTGCACTAGTGTTATTTGTAACATTGCATTTTTCACGTTTGCATTATATTTTCATAAAATGCAGAAATTATTGTTGCAACTGTGAAATATCTGTAGGAAAAACACTAACTGCTCCTTAAAAAGGACCATTTATTTAGATAAGCTTAAAGAAAAAAAAAAATCTGATCTGTGATGGTTATCAAAATTCCAACTGGAGAATTGGGTGGCTAAATGGATTAATCACCGACTTTTCACCTTTTGAGACCAAAATTGGATTTCAGCCCAGACTTGAGTAACTGAAAATCATTCTGATCAGTCAAGCGAGAAAGTAGTAGAGTGAAATTAGTCTGATGTTTGAGTCCCCTAAAATCAGAGGCTTTTTGCAATACTGACCGTCTCCCTTTACATTTTTTTATTATTATTTGCAAGAAAAAAATGATTATCCTAACATTTTTTTAAATATTGAATACCAATATTTCTGAAAAGGTTATATGAAAGGAATCACTTTTGAAAGCACTTTTACATGTTAAAGGTAATGACCGGCTATTTTTAATATTGAGATACAGAGATTAATTGCAAAATGGTATTACAAAATACATAATACACAGTGTCATCTTCTTAAATTCAATTTTTAGCCACCATATTTGAAGAATATACAGCCTTTCAATATGGTGAATACGATCTCTCCTAGGAGCGGTCGAACAGCGCCCCTACATTCGATGTCGAGGCGTTGTAGCAATACCAGCTGAGTGAAGAAATCCCCTGTTTAACCCCATGACATTGCTGGCACGTTATTTGTAACCAACTGCATGCATTAGTTGTTTCCCTTGAGCACAGTAACACATACATTTAGTTTGTTTGGGTTATATTTTTTGTAGCATAATAAATGGCAAAAATTTTCCTTTAAAGGGAAAGTCTCATGGAAACAATATTTGTGCTTCATATATCTTTGTAGGTTAGCATTGATAGCGTTCTACTAAGCTTTGGTTTTAAATATATGTTTCTACTACCTATGAGGTGGTTTGGGGACTTTCTTACATTTTTAATTTGTTATTATATTTTTAGAACTTTATTATATTGCTCTCATTAGAGAGCAGTGCAATATGACTTGATCTTTTTATAGAGGGTACTCCCCGTTGATGTCATGGTGGAATCACTGGTGTCCAATCTCCAAGCCTGCTGACCATACATAGCAGCTAAGGATCATTGGATCTAAAGTCTGAGGCAGCAAAAGCATAACATTCATAAAAGTGATGCATGTGTTAGAAGGTCGCTTACCTCTACTAGGGACCACTGGATCTCTGAGTAGTCAGCAGCGGTAGCCCCCCCCCCAAAAAAAAAAACAACAATGGGGAAGTGCTGTTAAAGATGACTATGTATAGCGTTTGGTGTCAAACGTCATCTTTATATGAGTATACTTATTTTCTTTGTTTTTAGCTTTAGTCTAAACAGAATAAATATGAAGTGCATTACATCATTCCATAAAGCAAAATAAGTTTTATTTCACCAGTTTCTAAGCTGTAAGGTAACTTATAAAATATTTGGCTTTCACATTATATACCAGCTGAGGCTTTAGCTGAATGACAACTCACACACATAACTAGAACTAATTCCCACACATTCCTACATGTAAGTTCCTTAACCCATAACAGGCTTGGACCCATGGTCCTCAAATTTTATTCATGATTTGCATATTATTAAATATATTTTCATCAGTAGTTTCCAGGAATGTCAATCTGACCATGCCTATGTTACATGTTATTCTATTCAGTATAGGTAGTGTGTAACGTAAAAACAATACAGATAAGAGTTTATTTTGCCTGCCTAAGCAAACTCAGTGTATCAGAAATCACATTGTAACTGTCGCATTTTTTCAACTGATACAATTCATGGAGACTAGATCTTTCATTAAGCTTCAGTGATTGTTTACCATTACTTACCCCTAATGAATGTGAAAGGGAGGTATTAAAAACTGCAAGTTGCTTATATGGCATTTTCCCTGCAACAAAATGGGGCCAGCAAACTAAAAAGCTAGTCTTTTTTGTCATACGGCATTACCATTTGATGTGCTAGACTATGATTTTGCTGGCAAAATAGGCCATTTTTGCATATTCACAACCGAAACAATCAATTCAATAGGTAACAACTGTATATCGTATTTGCCCGAATATAGGCCGCACTTTTTCCCCCCACTGTAAGTCTTTAAAGTGGGGGTGCGGCCTATATTTGGGGTCTAGCTCAGGAATGTGCAATTTGTATCGCCCAGGACATGCAGTTCCGGGCACCGGACGTGCCGACAGCGGAGGTTGTTTACACTCGCATCGCCGCAGCCGGTGAACGTCTGCATGATATGCTTTAACAATCCTGCCGTGGGAAGTGCCGGCACCGGAAGTTATCTACGCGTATTGCGTAGATGTCCCCCGCCGGCCCCGCAAGACACCCGCTCCGGAGAGCGGTCACAGCCGCCGGTGATCTTCGCCATCAGCAAGATGGCGGCGGCCCGGGAAAAAAAACAATAAAGATGAAAGAGTTCGCTAGATGGTCTCCAGACCCTCTAGAGAACACTGGCTCCACTTGCAGGTTGAATACAGGTACTGCACTCAACCATGCAAGTCAATGGAGCCCAGCTTTCTAATCACAATGTGATTAGTAAAATATTCAAAAAATAATAATAAAAAAAAAAAAAAAATGGGGAAAAAAAATAAAAATGTGCTAACATTTAAAAATAATTATGCAGTGATGTCACTAGATGAACCATCCAGTACCAGCAAAAATGTGTAGAAAAAAATATTAAAAAAATAAAATAAAATAAAAAAATAAAGTTTATTATTTTGAGCAAGTGCTAAAATTTCTCAAAAATCTCAACAAATAGTTAAAATAAAAGCACTTCAAATACCCAAGGGGTGTCTAATATATAAAAAAAAAATGGCTGATGGGGTAAATTGGAGTGGCAGAGCTCAAAGATAGGGCATAGGTACAGACTGACCAAAATGGAGAAAAAAAGCGCACTTCCCAAATGTGGCATTTTAAATCTCAAACAACACGACAAACCCATGCATGTTGGGTATCATTTGAAAAAAATAAATAAAACAAATTACTATTACAAAGTTTGACAAAGTGTAGTTGTATAATTGGTGTATGGAAAGGGTTAAAATAACAGCAATTTGAATACCCTGGGGTGTCTAGTTTTCAAAAATATATGGTTTGACGGGGTTAAATTGAGTTAACCGGCTTCAAAGATATTCCAAAGAGGAGATGGGGGCAGAATGACCAAATGACCACCTGAATTACGCATGCCCCAAAAGTAGCCTTTTACCAGCCAAACAATCTGACAAACCCATGCATGTGGGGTATCGCTGTACTCAGGAGATGTTCTTGAACACACATTGGGGTGTTGTTTGACAGTGACATATACCAGAACCTGTATATCTATAACTAAAGTACAATTTGTGTGAAAAAAAAATAAAAAAAATTACTATTACAAAGTTTGACAAAGTGTAGTTGTATAACTGTTGCATGGAAAGGGTTAAAATAACAGCATTTGAAATACCCTGGGGTGTCTAGTTTTTAAAAATATATGGTTTGAATGGGTTAAATTGAGTTAACCGGCTTCAAAGATGTTCCAAAGAGGAGATGGAGGCAGACTGACCAGATTTTTTAAAAAAGGTTTGGAAATCATAAAACGCTGCTTGTACTTATTGCCCTATAACTTACAAAAAACAGCAAAAAAACATAAAAACATTGGTTATTTCTAAACTCAGGACAAGTAGTAGAATCTATTTAGCTTGTGTTTTTACTTGCTTTTTTAGGTGAGTAAAAGATTTTTCAAATAAAAGTCATAAAATGTGGTTTTTTTCAATTTTTCACAGTTTTTTTTATTTTTTTATAGTAAATAAGATGATACGATCAAAATATATCTGAAGAAAGCCCATCTTGTCCTGAAAAAAACAATATATAACTTATGTGGGTACACTAAATGGGTGAAGAGAAAATTACAGCTGAACACAGGCACCACAAAAGTGTCAAAACAGCCTCGGTCCCACAGGGTACAAAAAGAAAAAACGAGCACGGTCCTTAAGGGGTTAAAATGATAGACTGCTCATGTCTTTGTCAGTGGGCAAAATCAGCAGGGGATCAAATAACTTTTTCCTTCACTGTAGATAAGTAGAATCGTAGCATTTCTAATGGAACATTTGTTTTAGGGGATGTAGTTATAGTGGAGGCAAAGGGTGGAGCTTTACAAAAAGATTGTATGTGACATAAACTATTGATAGCTATTTTAAGGGGCACTCCAGCCATCATATGTAGTTGAATGCATATGATAGCTGAGACACCCCTATAAATTTACATACGATCTCTTTTGCAAATTAATAGGGGTTCTGCAGAATCACTCCATACCCATTTTCCCCTTTACCTCCCCCCCAGCTATCTTCTGTGCAGGTGATGTGTTTGGCATGGGATCTTTCCATGTATGCAGATATATTCCCAATTTGTATTTTCCTAGACAAACTGCAATTGGTGTCTTGTTTAGCATTTTATTGACTGAAGGATTTGCTCTTTTAGGACAAGGCTCTTAATAGGGCAATGCTCTCCATACTTCAGCAATTTGGTTTGCTGATTTGTATGAAATTAGTTTTTGAAATAGCTGAGTCTAGATTTTCTGTGTATAAGTCTATTTTCAAGTCAGATATATGTTAAAATTTATCATGTGTATTCCCTAATAGCTTTTCTAAGCAATGGTCTGAACAATCAGTGATCAGTTCATTGCACACAAATGTGCCAGAGTATTTGACCCTGTCTAAAACTCCATCAATTATTCAATGGAACTGTTCTATGCATGTAATGCTTCTGTGAATCAGAATGGTATTTTCACCTCCTTACACTGGTTATTCTGTATCACATTACATTAACATAACTATATGTACGTATACACCCACACTTGTTGTTTGGGTACAACCCTATCATCCTTAGCCATTTCCTCTGGCAGTACTGAGATTTATAGCCCATCATCATGGAAACATATGCCTGTATTACAAAGGTCACTTACACCAATTTTAGAACCGCTACTAAAAGTTCTTTAAAAAGTTTCTTATGTGCTTCATGAAATTAATGAGAAGTATTCTGTACACAAACCTCACTTGGCTTTGAATGAAAAACACTGATTAATGCCATCAAGGTATTCTCTCTCACAGTTTATGGAGAAGCATGGTTTTGTAAATCAATTTTCAATTACTCTCAGCTTTATTTTTTTCTATGTGTTAATGGAGTCAGATATATGATAAAAGCTGGAGAACTGAAGTGAACTCTACAAGCTGTGTACAATACCTTGTATTTTTATTTAGCATTATTTTTTAGTATTTCAATATTTGTCTATATTATTTAAAGAGTAACCATGTGTAACTTTTTACTTGGGATAAGAAATATATTTTGGTTGGATACTGCACTATACCTGACCCAAGGCAGCATTCCCAGACATCCCATGACTTACTTCCATGAGTCAGAGCCAGCCCTAAAATGTGTCCCAGTGGGTCCATAGGACCTAGGCAGCACTTTGACAGGGGTTGGCAATTTGCATGTTCTTTCAGATGGGGTAAGTCAGGTTGCATGACCTTGTGGTAGTAGCACTGCAGCTTTCAATACAGTTGTGATCAAAAGTTTGCATACCCATTGGTAAAATATGTACCATTTAAAAAAAAAAATAAAAAAAAAAATTCAGCCCATACCCAGTGAATACCATTCAAAAATGGTAAAGCATAAATATTGGGGGTTCCATCACACTATATGGTCATGTACTGCTTAGCCCGCCACTCTGTCAAAATACACTAAGTTCGGCGAGTCTTTTTTGAATTTTTCATGACCATCTTGCTTACCAAGGTGCTAAATCAGTGGGACTGCTTTGTATTTTAACTTAAAAGAGACTTTCGAACTATTTAAAGTCTTCTCTGGACACCATTAATGAGGCACCTATGCGTCTATGGTTTGGTCAGAACCTGCAAATATGCAAATACACAAATATAGGGTAGAGCACAACCTAAAAAAAGAATAAACAACATAAAGATTCAGATTCTCAGGTTGTTGCTAGAATAATAATGACCAATGGTTCACAAAACCAAGCTAGAATTCAGCATTCCATCACACAATATGACCATATATTGCTTAGCCTGCCACTACGTCGAAGTACCACAAAACTATTCCAGACTATTATCACTCCTAAATTAAAATTTACAGTAGGCACTGTGAATTATTGTTGGGAGCTTTCTCCTGGCATCCGTCAAACCCAGATTTGTCCATCAGACTTACAGAAAGTGAAGCATGATTCATCACTCCAAAGAACACATTTCCAATGCTCCAGAGTCCAGTGGTGGTGTACTTTACACCATTCCAGCTCACATTAGGTTTTGCGCATGGTGATCCTCAGCTTGTGTGCAGCTGTTCAGCCATGGCAAGCCCATTTCATGAAGCTTGCTAAGCACAGTATGTGTACTGATGTTGCTTCCAATGAGAGTTGGAAAATTTGCAGTGAGTGATGCTACAGATGCTACAAAGGATAGGCAATTTTCATGCGTTATACACATCAGCACTTGGCAGCTCCTTTCTGTGAGTATGCATGGTTTTTTTTTTTTACTTTATTTTTCCATCTATCTTGAGTTGACAACTTTCAAGGCCCCATAAAACCTACACCACCATTTGTATAGGAACAAAAACACTCACAAGGCGAATTATTTTTGCATACAGTAATGTGTATGATGCATATAAATAACTACTGTACAAAACACACTGTCATGGAAAATCCCACTCCATTAGTGCCCTGGAAAGCTAGAAATGTGGGCACCCTAGGTATATGGGTCAATGAAAGTACAAAACTGTAGTTTTTAGGTCTCATACCAATCAAACATTAAAAGCTTTTAAAAAGAGGGGCATCAAGGGGACAAAGAAAGAGAGGGGCAATTTCCCTAGTTGGACTTTCTTTCCAAAACAGGGATGCTTAGAATCTTATTTTAGTTATTTGATTTAATCAGCATCACTAAATATGATTTGGCAACAAAGGTGTCCAGTCTTACAATGCACTAGTAGATTTATATTCAATTTGTTTCTTTTAAACTAGAATTCCAATTTAATAATTACTGAAATGTTAGATTTTAATGGCTTTAAAGGAAAGATCCATTTAAGTATACACCCTTGTGCCTTTTTTACAGGCCAAAAGCTAAAAGAATATGTTATGCAGAAAGCATAAAAGATGATGAAATGCTAATAAGATATTTTGCATTTTCAGAAAGCACATTTTGTACTTGCTTTTTATTTGATAAGAGAGGTTTTAAAAAAGCAATCATAGATATCTGCATTACTTTAGTTATTTCAAATACTTGGAGATTAGATTCTTAGCTCATTTTTAAATTTTACCATATAAATTAATGAGAATATTTCAAACTTCAACTGTTTCTAGAACTAAACTTTTAAAAAATAAATGCAGTGTACACTGATGAAAAGAGATGCACCTATAAATACTCAAATCGTTAAAACCTGCACACCCAGACGTCCACTCCACAGCGCCATTTGCCATGATGTCATATCCCAGTGCTTTTTATCTTAAGGATACACAGCACCTTTTAAAGCAGCCTATAGAGGCTGTGCCAACTTGGCATAGTCTTCTATACTGTTTCCACATATTGGGAAGCACTGCTTATTTTGGGAGAAAGATTTTTTTTTATGCAATCATGATGCTATGGATGTCTTGTGCTGATAGATTACGATACATTATAGAAATCATAGCCAATAAAATAAATAATATATTTATGCTGCATTGTTTGATACAAATTACCTTTTTGACAGAAGTGAGTCCCTTTTTGTTCCCATTTTTGCAGGCAGTTGGGGATCATGAATCAGTTGGGGAGATCCCCTGATCTATTCTGAATCGCTCAGGGATGTGGGTCGTTGTGGCAAGCACCCTGTTCGTGGGCTATCCTGCCAAGCGCTCTGTCCATGGGCTATCGTGTCAACCACCCTATTCTAACAAGCATCTTTCTGTGAGCTTTCAGTGTGCTTTGCCCACCTGACTAGACACGGTGCAGCCTTGGTGCAGCGTTTTCCCCACTGCTTGGTCCTGTCTGTACAAACCAGTCCTGTTGGCACTTATCAGTTCTGTCTGTACTATCGAATAGACTTGGGTGCCGGCCAACTCTTCGTGTTCGTCTTCGTGAGAACGACTCTATTGGTCACCTGCAGGGGCCTCCTCTAGCATCAACCAATTGGTTGATCCCAGAGGAGGCCCCTACAGGCGACCAGTACAGTTGTTCACATGGCCCTGTAACTCCTGATGGGGAACCTACAGATTTCCACTCCTGTTAACCCCTGCGATGCTGCGTAGATAAGGTAGGCTAGATGGGGAACCAGGGAGATTAGTACCAGGGAGATTAGTAAACGAAGATGAACACAAAGATTCGTATGTTCGGTATTCGAGCTGAACAACGAAAACGCACCCTTCATGTTCGTTTTCATGTTTGTCGAATACGAATGCACAAGTCTACTATCCAGTCTCTGTCTATACCTTCCAGTCATAAGTCATGCATCAGGTGGCATCAGCCCGTGCTGCGAGGCTCCTCCCTGACTTCCTTGCCCGTGTTGTGACAGTATTTTAGTTTGTGTCTTTGGGTATGTGTCAGGGTTTTTACCCTTCTGTTATGGGAATATGTAAATGTAAACAGTTATGCAAATACCCAAATTTAAATATAGATAAGTATACTGGTCAATCACATAAATATCAGTGAATATCTTGAATAAACAGACAAGGCAAAATCTCAATGAAAGTATAAACAAACCTTTACTAAAAATAAACAACAAACATCAATCAAATGTTTTAGACATACATTGCTGAAGAAACCATATATATATATATATCTAAACCAAAAACTAAACAGTATAATAGCTATACACACAAAAAAAAAAATAACAATACAAATATACTTAGCTCTATTAGTAGACCCAGCAGCTTACACGGGATAAATGGCTCAGCATAAAAGTTGAAACAATGAGGAGAGTTCCTTGCCGCATATTGAAGAACATGGGCTCCTCAAATAAGACACCTGGCTTCTTCCGACCCAGTCATGAAACTGCCTCTAAACTAACTGGTAGAACCTTAAATAGCCTTAAATCCAGTATCCACCCACGGGAGTAACCCAGCCAATACCGAATGGTCATTTCTAGGAGGCGGTCACTACAGGTGGTTATTTGTGTAAGGAAGTGACCCAAAGATCCTCACTTCCTCCTTAAAGCACATGTCTCATTGAGTATGCGGCAGCCATCTTTACTCACTCGACGTCACAGTTTCTCAAAAGCACATGTCTCATTGAGTATGCGGCAGCCATCTTTACTCACTCGACGTCACTGAGCTCACTAGACCCCCTGTAGGTTATATGTTATTTCGCATGCATGGGGACAGTCCATAATCAATACAATCCACCTGTTGTTCCCATTACATAAGTAATAACTATAATGCATACATTTCCCGTATCGGTCTTACTTTCTTCATAGCTCGCTTTGTCACACATGTTATCAAAAATACTACAAAATATATTGTTACACATAAAACAACACCCACCACTATCCATTGCATCACTTTTGTCCCTAAATTACCCAACCAGCCAAAAGGTCCACTATCCGGGGGATCCTGGAGTTTCTTCCTGATATCATTTATCTTTGAAATATCATGTGTTATGGCACCAGAGTTATTGACAATGTACGAGCAGCACTCAGTCCCCACTAGCGCACAAACGCCTCCTTTAGCGGCCAAAACGTAATCTAATGCGAGTCTGTTTTGCAATACCACTGCTCTTATTTGCACCTGTTCTTGGGATAGTTTGGTAATAGAATCCACTGTTGCGTCCAGGGCTTCATCCACTAGTTTCTTTAGGGCTTCTAGTCGATTTAATGACCAATATACTCCCCAGCCAGGAAATACAACTCCCAAATTAGCTTCATGTTCTCCGATAAATGGACTCCATCTTTTATTCCTAATCATGCCTTCTGGAAAGTTATTTCTACTCCTTATTGCCGGGATTATTGAGCCGATGTAACATTCTCCTTCCCATTGGCTAGGCAACCACCTGTAGGCCCAATTACCGCATAGAAAATATACACCTCTGGGAAGGACATTGTAACTGTTATCTGGAGCCCCAGTAAAAGAAGTGTCTAAAAGTATAGAAATAAAAGGAAAGTTCAGTCTTTTTATTGCACCATGGGGGGTCATACTTATTACTTTTACCACTGGGCTGGAGTCTTTGACAGTCATTGCCCAGTGTTGGTCATTACCGTAGGCATTTACCCAGGCAGATTTACAGTTAGAATATCCCATTTTAGTGGCATTGGCTCCGTTGTTATGGGAGCTGATACAAATGGCACCTTCCTGGGGGCGGTTAATAATGTTCAATCTGTCCATTGATTTTGGCTTTCCTCTTTCTCTGTACCAGCTGAATCCTGTGTTGTTATATTGTTTTAACTCCTCCAACGTCCAGGGCACTCCTACATACGGGTAGCTGCTTTCCTCGCTGAATGATATGGCCCCACAAATCCAGCACTCCGTGCTGTTTGACGCTCTCAAATAACTGGCCAATAGATTCAGGTATGAGTTGGAGGACCATGGATCCGACTTGTCTATATAGCCACCAATCTGTTGGAAGGAAAGAAAACAGGGTGAGTACCTCCACTTATCAATACAGCTTTAGTATCACCGGGTCCATCTGACAGTATTTCTCCCTTCTGTTTAACCCCTTCGAGACAAAGGCTGATTTTACTTTTTGTACCCTTTGTGACAATGGCCTTTTTAACATTTCTGCGCTGCTTGTGTTTAGCTGTAATTTTCTTCTTTCCCGTTTACTGAACCCACACACATTAGATATTGTTTTTTTCAGGACAAGAAGGGCTTTCTTTAGATGACATTGTTTTGATTGTATCATATTATTTACTATTAAAAAAATTATAAAATATGGTGAAAAATTTAGAAAAAAATGACTGTTTCTAACTTTTAGTTGAAAAATCTTTTACTCATCTATAAAAGGTAATGAAAAAACCTGCTAAATAGATTCTACTATTTGTCCTGAGTTTAGAAATACCCAATGTTTTTATGTTTTTTTGCTTTTTTCTACCCATTATGGGGCAATAAGTACAGGTAGCGTTTTGCTATTTCAAAGCCATTTTTTCCAAATCTGGTAATTCTTCCCCCCATGTGCCATTTCGGGTATCTTTGAACCCGGCCAATGCAATTTACCCCATCAAGTCATATATTTTTGAAAACTAGACAGCCCAGGGTATTCCAAATGCTAGTATTTTAACTCTTTCCATGCACCATATCTACCACCAGTCTTTGTCAAACTTTATGGTAGTCATTTTTTTGCATTTGTTTTGTCATACACATTTTACTTCAGGTATGAATTAAAATGTTCTAGTTTATGTCACTATCACAAAACACCCCAATATGTGTTCAGCAACATATCCTGAGCGCAGCGATACCCCACATGAATGATTTTGCCTGGCTGTTTGGGGGCAAAAGGGCCACATTTGGGGCATGCGCATTTTTCAATGTTGAACTTTGGCATTTGGGGATCCACTGCCCATGCCCTATTTGGTACATCTTTGAGCCGGGCCATTTCAGTGTGCCCAATAAACCCATATATTTTTGAAAACTAGACACCCCAGGGTATTTCAAATGCTAGTATTTTAACTCTTTCCATGCACCATATCTACCACCAGTCTTTGTCAAACTTTGTGGTAGTCATTTTTTTGCATTTGGTTTTCCACACACATTTTAATTCAGGTATGAATTAAAATGTTCTCGTATATGTCACTATCACAAAACACCCCAATATGTGTTCAGCAACATCTCCTGAGTACAGCGATACCTCACATGAATGATTTTGCCTGGCTGTTTTGGGGCAAAAGGGCCACATTTGGGGCATGCGCTTTTTTCAATGTTGAACTTTGGCATTTGGGATCCACTGCCCATGCCCTATTTGGTACATCTTTGAGCCAGGCCATTTCAGTGTGCCCAACAAAACCATATATTTTTCAAAACTAGACACCACAGGGTATTTTAAATGCTGCTATTTTAACTCTTTGCATGCACATATTTTACCACCAGCATTTTTTCAAAGTTTGCAGTAATATTTTTGTGTGTGTATTTTTCCCACACACACCTACTTTATGTATGAATTTACAGCTCCTGGTATATGCCGCTGTCACACGACACCCCATAATGTGTTCAGCAACATCTCCTGAGTGCAGTGATACCCCACATGCATGGGTGTGTCATTTTTTGGGGGAACTAAAAGGCCACATTTGGTACGTGTGCATTTTTCTAATTGGAAATTAGATGTGTGGCCATCCTTCCCCCCGTGTTAATTGGGACGTTGTTGAACCTGGCCCATTCAATTTACCCCATCAAATCATACATTTTTTAAAAGTAGACACCCCACGGGCATTTAATATGCCAGTATTTAACTCTTTCCATGCGAGAATTGTTTTAAGCGAATATGCTAATTTTAGGACTTGCTCACAAAAATATATTTTTTATATATATATATATATTTTTTTTATTATTTTTTTTAAAAAAAAATTTAACATTTTTTTTCAACTTGGAGGTTCCCCTGATAGTGACATCAGTGGGAAATGATTTTTACATTTTACTGTTTTTTTACTATTTTTTTCTAATTATTATTAATTTTATTTTATTTTTTAATTTATTTTTACTAATCACACTGTGATTAGAAAGCTGGGCTCCATTGACTTGCATGGTGAATGCAGTACCTGTATTCAACCTGCAAGTGGAGCCAAAGTTCTCTAGATGGTCTGGACCATCTAGCGAAGTTTTAAAATTTGTGGTTCCTGTTACAGGACGGCGGCCATCTTCCTTGATGGCGAAGATTGCCGGCAGCTGCGGCTGTGACCGCTCTCCGGAGCGGTCACAGCCCATCAAAAGGTTAGTGTTTGGTGTCGCTGGATGCCTCCTGATCGAGGCATTCCAGCGACACCATTTAAGTTTAGGAGGCGATCGTCGATCGCCTCCTAAACGCTTTTAAAACGGGCGTCCGCCGCCATACAAAGTATGGCGGATGTTGACGCCCCGTGGAGGGGCCAGAGATGGCCCCTTCGTGCCGATCGCGGCGTTGCTGAATGCCTCGAGGTCGAGGCATTCAGCAACGCTTTTTGGGTGCAGAAAGCGATAGTAGATCGCTTTCTGCACCCGTTTAAAGACGTGCCGGTCCTGGCACGTCAATTGTCGTAAAGCACATGCTTTTCCGTGCCGTGCCAGGACCGGCAATTAAGGGGTTAACCTGCTCACCTGCTCGGGGTAGCACCCATACTTTGGAGCCTGTCTGTAAGGTATTACCTTCCTCCCACGTCACTAATACTTTCCGTGGGATCCAAATGGATACCACGCCTAGTACTGTTTTTTGTAATATCTGGCCTGCATACCCCCTGGTCAACAGGATTTCCCAAAGATCTGATGACACTTTTACCGTCCCTGTGGTCAACCAATCGTCATCTTGTAGTTCCTCTGTTAGGGTAAATGTCACTTCTGCTCCTTCTGGCAATATCCCACCCATGGGAAGGATGTATGTAACCCATTCACCGCCCTTTTTAATCTCAACAAGATGCTGGATGACCACTTTAAATTTGTTTTTTCCCACCTGTTGAGGAAAAGATTCCTTGAACCTTAAACGGACTGTCACTGTTGGTGTCTCTACCTGTCCGGTCAACCTTTCGTAAGGTGAAAACTGTCCTATTGGTCTACTATTTAGAATCATAACTGCCTGCGTCAGCACTCGATCCCACCCCTTCAATGTCCTACTTGGGGATAGTTTCCGAATTTGTTCTTTTAAAAGCCCATTGCACCTTTCAATCAACCCCGAGGCTTGAGGATGATAGGGGATGTGGAAGATCCACTTAATCCCTGAGTCATTTGCCCACTGCTGTATGAGCTGTCCAGTGAAGTGTGTTCCATTGTCTGTCTGTATCTCGGATGGCAGTCCATAAGCAATCACAAGAGTCTGTAGCATTTGAAGAGTCGAGGCTTGGTTCGCATGTTTGCAGGGTAACACTCTCAATATTCCAGAAAAGGTGTCTACAGCAGTACAGCAGTACATCAGCCCCCCTCTTCCTTTGGGCATGGGACCAATGTAGTCCATCTGCCAGATCTGTCCAGCTGTTGTCCCTTTGTTTAAATGTCCACGGGCTTGCTTGGTCAGTGGCCACTTTTTAATCTCATTGCAGGTCTCACATATTTCTTGTGCTTGGGCAATCATCTGGAGAGTTATTGGTAATCCTCTGGCTCGTGCCCACTCTAACGTTGCTGCCTTTCCTCTATGACCTGCTGTCTCATGGGCCCAGTCTGCCATTCTAAGTAACACTGGATCTATAGGCTCTGGTGTGATTGTTGCCGCTCGTATTCGAGTCAATTCATCAGCAATCTTATTTGGGTTCTCTTTTCCGATACTGTCTTTCACATGGGCATCAACATGTCCGAGGTGTATTAATCTTGAATGAGCTGTCTTCCATATCTTTTCCCATTCCATGAGCTCAGTTTGTGTGTAACCCTTTACCACTTCATTCGTCTCATCACGTGCACAATCTCTCAACCCATACACCCCATCTTGTTCACGGTGCAGTCTCCTTTTCCGCTGCTGTGTAATGATAGGACGGGCTTGTCGCCTGTCCACGTCATTATCATCTTCGGAAAAGGATACATACTCATCTGATGATACAGGATCCCATGTTGGATCCGCAATCATCGCTCGCACCTTACTTACAGGCACTGGCTTTCTGCCTTTCTGTAACCTCCTGCGGTTAACCTTGCTTATCGCTAAATTTGCATATTTCTCCTCTAAAGCAGTCACATGGCAAGCATTCGTACGCATGCATTCTTTAGTCATAACTAACAAATCTTTCACATCCTGCAACTCTTTCTCGAGTGATTCATTTCTCTGCACCTCGCGGCTAAGGGCCTGCACAACTAACCACCCTGTGGTGGCAGCGGCTTTCCGCTCTTTTTTTGAGTATACTCCTAGGTCTAATCGCAATGCCTGAGTACCTGAGTGCCTGAGTTCAGTACCAGGGTCCGGATAGACTGGAGCAGCATATTTTATTAGCTCTTCAGCAATGGGTTTCCAGTTTGCTAAACTGGCCCACAATGGAATTGTCCCATACTTAGACTCCTCCTTCCTTCCAGCTCTATTACTTTTTCTACACAAAGTATGCATCTCTACTCGTGGGACAAGCCAAAAACAACAACAACCACAACAAACTAAATATATATAAAACAAATAAAAAGATATCACAGTATTTCACTCAAATATTCTATATTTAGTGATTGTGCAGTATCCTGCCGACTACGCCAATTGTTATGGGAATATGTAAATGTAAACAGTTATGCAAATACCCAAATTTAAATATAGATAAGTATACTGGTCAATCACATAAATATCAGTGAATATCTTGAATAAACAGACAAGGCAAAATCTCAATGAAAGTATAAACAAACCTTTACTAAAAATAAACAACAAACATCAATCAAATGTTTTAGACATACATTGCTGAAGAAACCATATATATATATATCTAAACCAAAAACTAAACAGTATAATAGCTATACACACAAAAAAAAATTAACAATACAAATATACTTAGCTCTATTAGTAGACCCAGCAGCTTACACGGGATAAATGGCTCAGCATAAAAGTTGAAACAATGAGGAGAGTTCCTTGCCGCATATTGAAGTACATGGGCTCCTCAAATAAGACACCTGGCTTCTTCCGACCCAGTCATGAAACTGCCTCTAAACTAACTGGTAGAACCTTAAATAGCCTTAAATCCAGTATCCACCCACGGGGGTAACCCAGCCAATACCGAATGGTCATTTCTAGGAGGCGGTCACTACAGGTGGTTATTTGTGTAAGGAAGTGACCCAAAGATCCTCACTTCCTCCTTAAAGCACATGTCTCATTGAGTATGCGGCAGCCATCTTTACTCACTCGACGTCACAGTTTCTCAAAAGCACATGTCTCATTGAGTATGCGGCAGCCATCTTTACTCACTCGACGTCACTGAGCTCACTAGACCCCCTGTAGGTTATATGTTATTTCGCATGCATGGGGACAGTCCATAATCAATACACCTTCCTACACTCCTCTTGCTTCTTATACTCAGCCACATCTCCGCTCAAGAAATTTGCTTCTAATTACTTCCCTGGTCCCTGCTGATTAGCCAGCCCTTCCCTGCTAGAGTCTGGCTATTTAAACAGCAACACTTAATTCTCTCATTGCCCTTGTGTTGGTCTCAGACTCTCCATGTGATTCTCCATTGTTCCTGCAGTTTCCTGTGTATGACTCCTGGCTTGGCTGATTTCCTCTCCAGTTCCTGAATCCTGCTTACATCCCTGACTCTGTTTGACCTCTGGTATCCTGACCTTGGCTTGTTTGACGTCCTGATTTGGCTCTTGACCCCTTGCTAGGACTTTTGACTACGTTATATGGACATTATTTCTCTGCACTTATTTATTATTTTTTGTATATAAATAAAGGTGATTGCATTGCATTTCATTTTCCATCTGGTTTGTGGTTCCTGGATATGTTAGTGTATGTGTCTGTATTTTAGTGTGTGAAGTCTTTGTCTGGGTATGTTAGTGTGTGTATGAATGTGGGTATTATAGTGTGTGAACAAACGTCTTTGCCTGTGTTAATATGTTTAAGTGTCCATGTATGTAAGTCTGTGAACACGTGGCTTTGTCTATGTATGTTATTATGTGTGTGTCTGGGTATGTTTGTGAGTGTGTGTCTGTGTAAGTATGTGAACGTGTGTTTGGGTATGTTAGTATGTGTGTGTCATTTTGTTTTAGTTTGAGTGTCAGTTTCTGTAGGTCTCTAGGTGTGTATGTTAGTGTGTGCATGTGTGTCGAGTGTCTGTGTGTGTTAGTGCTGAGTATCTAGATATGTGTGTTAGTATGAGTATCTGTGTGTGTGCAATAGTGCGAGTGTCTGGATGTGTGTGTGTTAGTGTGAGTGCCCCTTCCGCCGTCAGGCTCTGGATCCACCCCTGATGTTGTGTAACGCTCTACACACAATTCTTTCACTGGAAAGATATATGCCTTTTCAGGTGCCGGTGAGTGTATGTGTGTTTATATATAAATATATATTTACAATAAAAAAAACCACATATTGATTAAATTCTGTCAGATATTTTAGGCAGGAAAGCAAGTGTAGTATATTTTAGCATATTACACTCACACAAACCCAAAATGGCCGTCTTCTTTGCTTTAAATGATATAAAGGATTTTTTTCTCTTTATTGAGAAAGCAGCTTGGATGAAAATAGGTGGAGATTATGGTAATAAGCTATGTTCCCTATCCCCTGCCATGTCTTTACCAGGCCCTGCCATGCCCCCACCAATCCCAGCCACATCCTTACCAGAACCTATATTGTCCTCACCAACCCTTGTATTACCCAGCTTGAAGGGCTTAGCTGGTTCTACATAATTCAATGAGTAAGGAGACTTCTTACTGAATAAAACATACTTCATACAGAACCAGCAAAGCTGTTTCTCCAGCAGGAGATCACTATGTAAGTCAAAAGGTTGGAATCACAACTCTTCTTCCAAATCTACATTTAATGAATAGACCCCAGCCAACACCAGTCTCAGTCTCTTTCCTATGTTATACACACACACCATTTTCTGCACAACCTACCACCACCATATTTAATACAGCCAACACATTGTATGATGTTTCTTTGTCACATCAGTGATATGCTTAGCTTTTGCAGAGTGTATACAGTATGAAAGGAGACAAATTTGTAACATCCAGAACACACTAGGACACCTGTGTTGGGGAATGTGGGAACTACATTGGCAATCTCATTTGATTTTACAGCTCCCAGGGCTACTTAGGCAATGATCCATGACCCCAACTCTATGCCAAAGCAGGACAGTAGAGCAGCTACCATATGTGTGTGGTCATAAGTGTTTCCAACCCCCTTATCTAAATAGCCGCTTTGCAATCCTAGTGTGAGCACTACATTGGAGGTTTGTGTTGCAACAGCATAGACCTCAGTGTATTTTATATTTCTCTGAGCCAATTAGGAAAGATCAGAGGCTCTACCCGAAAGGTCCATAATCCCCATTGGGACAGTGGACCTGGGACCGTGCCTAAAAATTGTGGCCACCCTGCAAAATTTGGGAGGTATATAATACTGTATTCAGTTTCCAATTATGCTGTCTGCAGGGCGCAGAAAATAGAAGACTGCCTACTTACTAAGGCTGGTCCCCCATCTGCTTCTCTAGGATTATGTCTTAAAGTGCTTTCTTCTCATTGTTCATTTTATATATAGTCAAGTGTTCATATTGTTTGTAATTTTGTATTCTCCCCTGTCAAAATAGTGCTACAGAATCTGATGGTAGTTGATCAGCATAATGTAATATAATATAAAATGTCATATTTATATTTCATATAACTTGTCTAGTAGTGGATATATATCTGAAAACAAACTAGTCATTAGTGACTTTTCCTAGTGCAATTCAGTTGAAGGTTAGGAATGTGTTGATAAATGTTTTTGTCCATTACTAAAGCTAATTTACATATTCCACTTTTACATGTTGTCATGGTATATTGGAATTAATGCTGCTACTGGATTTCCAAGTACTTTCAAGTATATTTGGAAACAGAGGTATACACAGAATTAAGCAACGTTAACAAATCATTTTGAATTTGCACCCTGCAGCAAAATCATAGCTCTGATTGATGTTTGTCTTGAAATCTGCAATGCTTCTACATATTTTTTTTAGGATTACAAGGTCATTTACAAGAAAGTGAATTTATAGTTGCTGGTTTTTTTCATGAAATAAATATAAATTGCCAATAAAATATGCACTTTGTAATATTTCTGTCTAATGCATATTTTTGATTTGCATAATATCCAATAGTGGGTGGTGTAAGTGTTAATTAGAATTTAATGCTACATCAAATATGTCAGTATCTAGATGAGTTAATTAGTGTGGCTATCACAGTTTCAGTCTGCCAACCATAGCAAAACAATTTAAATCTCCAGTGTCATTGCTTAACAAAGGTCTAACCCCCCCCCCCCCCATTCTCACTGCAAATACTTTAATAGCCTTTGCATATGTCTTATTTTTGAACTTGCTTTTAATTGCAAATGCCAAGTCTGTTGTAAGGTTTTTAGAAGCCAGAAGTGTATGATGCAGACCCTGGGTTACATTTCAAAGCTGGTCATAAATATACTTATTGAAGAACTGTCACCTTCCAATTCTTAGCATTACTAAATTAACGTGTTAATAATACATATAGCTTGAGCATATTGTCAATTGCTAATTGTTCTGGAAATAGTTAATTGAAAACTAAGGAACCACGAAAGCTTATGTCTACTTCTGAACGGCAAGCAAAATCGATTCGGCCGGAATGGTTATTTCATTTATTTTTGCTGTGTTAATTTTCGGACAACAAATTTTGTTTTTTTTAAACGTTTGGTTTGGACAAAATTCAAAGACCTTTTTTTCATTCAGAAATGAAATTTGGGCATGTTTCCAAAGGGGGGGGGGGGGGAGTCCTTGCTACCTTCTGGCCTTACCTTTCACTTCAGCAGCACCATCTCAAGGCTCATTTTGGATTACAGGACCACTACCACCAGCAACAATACACCAATGGATACACGTATCCAGCAACATGCTATGGTACTGAGTTTTTCCCAAAATTGGAACATGATATGCCTTTAAACTCCTATATGCCACTCTGTGCCATGATATGCCTTTAAACCCCCTATATGCCAGGGATAAGGCATTTCTGGAGGTTGGCAAATAAAAGGAAATAAAAAGAAAAAAGTTCTCAATCAGATTTTGTTAAATATGAAAAAATAGTTTACATGAATTAATATTTACTAGTAAAAAAAAATTCCTATAGGGTCCTATTACATTTAGCCTTTTTCCTTTGTTTTCTAAATTAATATTCAGATTTTGGGGGGTCGTCTTATAATCAGGGTAGTCTTATAATCGGTAGTTATCTTATCCTTATATAATAGACACACACACTGTGTGTGGTAAACAACAACCTGTCTCCGTCACACAGCCAGACACTCAAGACTAATAAAAATCTATGGAGCAATGGACTTCATTAGCATTGCCATAAAGAATTGGCTCAGTGTGGTGTTTGAGCAGGGAAAGGAAAGTTACCCAAAATATTGTAAATGACAACCGTGGCAGCCCCCAGATAAAGGACGTTTATTGGAACAAAATTAGATAAAAACATGTTTTGTCAATGTTCACCTACTTCTTTAAGATGGCTGCTCCTATTGAGAAAAAAAAAGTTGGTTTTCATTAAACACTATTATATATTATGTATACTGATCTATGAATTGTAGGATTTGGAAAACACACATTTGATGACATATAAGAACCATTTGACCCATCTAATCTTCAAACTAGGTATAGTGAGTGGAAAGCTGGCATCTTTTGGCCCATGTATGATTGCTTCCCCTCAGCTCCTTGCCCCTAACCCTATTAACATATGCACTAGCACACACATACTTATACACACAATAACCATAACACATGGACTCGTGTTAACAAAATGCATACTGACACTAACATTCATACACACTCACTTCAACACACACCTGCTCTAAAACCTACTTACTCCATCACACTTCACTCTATCAATTACAAACCAAGTGTCCTTCTTTAGGAGGTAGTCTTCAAATCCCTCAGAATGTTTGGAGGGTATTCTACCTTACTTATTATTATAGTAGCAATTACCAAAAATATGTAGAGAAACTGCAGGAAATGTGTTTATAAATGTATAAATAAATTGCATTCCTATACTAAATTCCTTAATTACATAGACGCCTTAACCACACCCCTAAAACAAAAACTCAACCTTTAGCTGAATTCTCCAGTTTTGGTTGGGTTTTACCAACGTTTGTGATATAAACTACAAATCTCTTCTCCTATATGGTATTTTATCTGACATTATGAATAATTGTTAAGACATCTAATTTTATATAATTACCTAAACAACAAAGTATGGGTAGGGGGATGGATTGGGTATGAGAAGAGAGATTATTTCACCGTAGGAAAATCATTCAATATGGCAGTAATGCTACCTTCTGCCGCATATATCGGCTTCCCTGAGTTAAAATCTCCAAAACAAACTAAATGAGGTTATTTATGCCATAACTCATAACTTGTGAAAGTTATAGTTCCCTGTTAGTTATATAATTATATTTTGCTTTGCTTATGGTTTTATTACATGTAAATACTGTGTGAAAGAATGAAATGCTAATATCTGAATGAAAAACTTAGAAAAATAGGAGCATTCCGACTATATCCTCAAAGATTCATTTTTTAGTATAGTGTGTTTGCCTTCCCAGCACATCAAGAAATAACTGTTTACTTTGCAATACTCCTTGAAGAGAGATTATTTCCTTCTTGGCTTTATTCACTTAACCAGACAAAATTGTTTTATAATAAAAAAAGGAACAAAACCTAGTATACATCTGATTTAAGCTATTTTCTATCAAAATGTAGTAAATAATGAAATAACATAATTGGCAATACACCATGATAATGCTAGTTTTACGTTATTTATACATTTTTTTATTCAAGTTCTCTGCTATCTGGAAATGATAGCAGCACTGGATTTTACAATTGGATAAATACATAAGTGCCACATTCTTAGTTTTTAATGGGGAAATATGCCATATAACTACCCGTAGCTACTGTATTTTGTTTAAGTTCACCTTATGGAAGTTGAGATCTGTAGCTTATTACCAAACACACGATATGTGCTTAAGTTTTTTTTTTAGGTCCTTGGACATAATAAAACGCTTTCTTTACGGATTAAAAAGAAAAAAGCAAACCCATGTATTCAACCTTTTGTACAGCTAAGACATAACATAAATTGAATAACTATCATTTTACTGCCGCTCCTAAACTTCTGCACTGTACTGTAAGTTTTTATTTGCACTGAATAAGGGTATCACATACAAATGAAGGCATGGATTGCAGGGACAAACTGCTTGTAGTTTTATTATGTTTTTTACCATGTAACTATAAGGTATCCCTGGTACTCTTTTTCATATACTCATAGCAATTCTATGCGTGAGACAAAGCAGTGCGAGCGGCAGTTAGACAGCCACTAGCTAAAAATGTGACTTAATTTATTAACTCTATTTAGAAGATTGTCTGGAGGCTGCTGGACCATTCTTCTAAATTGTTAGAGATAGGAAAGAGAAAACCAATTACTCCCTAACAGCATATAACCAGTATAAAACTGCAGGCTTCCTTAACCTGACTGTGATTGATTTTATATGTCTTTCGAACAAACTAAATAAATACACGCACGGCATATGTCCCAGAAAGTGGAGTTGTATAATAAAATATATTGCAGAGGAAATAAAATTTAATCTGATTGGTATATTGCAAATGAAATGAGAAAAGAACAGTGTAGACAAATATGCACCTGTGTATCTTACATTTATCTACCCACTGAAAATAAATATAAACAGAGAAAAGGTTCTGTGAAATGCAAGAAAATGGATTACATATAATTAAATTTATCTATAAATGTTGTCGGTGACAGCTACATCTTTATGAATCTGTCCCCTCTCTACCCAGATTAAACTTGATTGTTTGTACGCTGAGATTAGACGAACATGTCCATGTCTTTTTATCCAAAGCGATCATAGGTTATATTCAGGGTTAACTAAGGCTTTAAAGTGTTTAGTTCATGGATATGATCTCATCTTGAGATGTTGCCCTGTTAACTTGCTAAGAAGAACCAGGAAATCCCAAATGCCTATTTAGATATCCCTGGTCCTTGTCAGCCAGGAGCTGTTGCTCTTAATAGACAATCGTATACATGGGTGATTACAACAGTTGATGTCTATGGCTCCACTGGATTTCTTGACAGGATTGATTGCTCTAGGATATGTTAGAATTGCGTTGGGACAAGCTTATGAAGTATGTCTGAAGATTTGGATCCATGGGCCAGCTGTTCTTAGTTTTTAGGGGTTCAAAAAAAGGTTTACCTGGGCCTTATCTTTAACACAAGAATGAATAATTTTGCATAAATTAATACACATTCATACACATTAGAACATGACAGAACAAACATAAATTTAAACTATTGTTCATGAATAAAAAAAACCCAAAAACTATTGTTCATGAATTACACAATACATTTGGACATATGTTCCAACATTTACACATTTACACTGTATATCCAATTACAGATTATCCAAACTACCTGCAATACAGGGCCATATAATTCTGTTAATACGTGTACAGTACACAATTTGGGACCCTCAGGGCTGTCTTTAACGCAGTGCAAAAGGGGCAGCTGCCCGGGGGCCAATCATTCTTCGAGACCCATAGCAGCTAGCACATGAGCCCGCAACAACCACAGTCACAGGGTCTGTGAATGCAACCGTGCCAAACACTCTGCGACCACTTCAGCGCAGGCCTGCAAGTAACCTCTCTTGTACTGCCCAAGGGAAGCAGGAACACAGGGGGGCCATGAGGCACCATGTTACGTTATGTGACACTGCTATGTGCCTGCTTCCACTGGACAGTAAAAAAAAAAAAAGTGGGTCGCACAGTGTCTGAGAGTGCTGTCATTGTGGCAAGTACTTTTGTTTTTTGTGGGTTTTTTGGTGCTGGAGTGGAGGGCCTGGGGACCCTGGATAGATTGCCTGCATATTCATGGTCCACATTTGTTATGTTAGCAATGATCATTCCCAGGTACCATTGACTTGTATTTAGTATTAGAACCACTTTTTAAGAATATTAAATCTCATGATAAGTCAACACGGTGTTAACACTGAATATACATTGAAATTGCAGAATGCATGTCCCGAAACAGAAAAATTACACATTATAAATGTAGAATGTGTTCTTATCTGCTTAGAAAATGTAAAACATTAATATCTAAATGAATAAGGAAATGATAGGAAAACAATCAATACCGGGGTTTACAAAATGAAAGTACATAGATCTTCTATAGCTTATAACTTGAATTCATTAAAGGTATTCAGTATACATCAAGCTGGATATTCTGCTTCACTGCTATTTAGTTGATTTGACCTTACCCATCTGTACAAGACACATTGTTCCCCCATCTTGGCTGCTGTGGGGGTGTAATGGTAAGATAGAATGGGTCAGATAATGAAAGTCCCTGGTACATTAACTTTCAATTTCATGAATGTCTAAATACTGCGGGAAAGATGATGAATAACAACCATTTCAATGTAGCGCATATTTTTATATTCATAGGCAGTGTGTGTATTACCTGTTTTATGTGCAAACATAACAAATTTCATTTTGACATTGATATTTTTATTCACATTTGAAAAACATTTATAAAGAATAGGTTATATCTAGTTACCTATTTTAAAATACTTGGCTTACATGATACACACATGTAATTTTACACAAAATGTTGCATTCAGAGAAAAAAACGAAAGCTGTTAAACCAAGTGGTACAATTATTCTGTTAGTAGGCAGAGAGAGCAGTTCGCAAAAGAGGAAGAGCCTAACAGTTTTTCCTATATCTGTTCATTTCTGACTCACAGTATTTACCTAGTTATATGCCTATCATGGAAACTTAAGTGTCTGCTATACAAAAGTAACTGACATGTAATATGATCAATATATGGACTGACTGTTGTATTTTTCTGTACAATGCAGTGTGGATTATACTAGTTAAACATTGATGGAGAAATACCAGTGTTCAGGTTTATTTTCTAGGAGAGGTTTAAAGTATTATATTATATACTATGCATGTGCTAAGATCTCAAATGTTAAAACTGGAAAACAGCCTATTATTACATCTTAAGTCACATCTTTAAAGTTCAAGTTTATGGAATGCCACTCATCGGTTATTGAGAACAGAATGACCTTCCTGCCCTGCACAATACGTTTTCCAGGCAAGAATTCATGTTCTGATATATATTAAATTCTGATAAGGTGTCTAGGGATATTGGAAAATAGGGATTTAAAAGACTTGCCTAGGGATATAATAAAACTGACACATGGGTCTGGATTAATGTCTCCTGTTCATAAATGGTGACAGTGTCTTGAAACAATTTTGGCAGCCTTAGCAATCATAGCACTGCAAAAAAATGAGGATCTGATATATAATAACCATGTATTAATTATGAGGCACGAATGTATAATTTTCAGAAATGACTTGAATAGAATTTGATCTACTTAGTAATGCAGTTTCAAGCGCTTTATTTGCATTTTGCTAGTAAATCAAGAAACAAATCAAATAAAATGGAAGCCAAGATTCATATTGTACTAGCGGGAGAAGAAAGACAATAAATTGTAGATGCTTTAGCCGGCAATTCCATCCCAATGGTATATTTATGGAAGCAAAGAAATAAAGCTTGTTCACTATGTGTTAACAGCTCATTAACAAACACATTTCCTAATTAGTGGGCAATAATATCTGAAAACATTTTTTTTTTCAAAAAGATATTACATAATAAAGTTAGTTGGCAACTTGGTAAAAGGTTTTTTTATTTAGATTTTCCAGGTATAGGTGTGACAAATGTAGCAGGACAATGAACTCACTCAATGAACAGTTGACCTGCTCCTTTCATGCACATTTGCTCATGTACTATTGTGAGTGCATTTATCCCTAATTAATATCTATCAATTTCATGGTAAATATGAATAGCGTTGGAGGTATCCACCACCTCTTGCCAGCATTTCCTTCTGTATTAAAGGACGCTTTGGTTCAATTGACAAATGTATTCTCAATTTAGTGAATGATAAACAATTCATATACCCTTTATGGTAAAGTTTGCTTTAATTATGTAGATCTTCTTGTGTTATGCATTCTACTCATTAACTAACATTTGAGGAATTATCCCACATTCCACATAAAAATATATATGTATAATTTAGTTGCTTTATCATCCCTAAATGTTTACTCTGATATTTAATTGCTAAACAATCCAGAAGGCAGACCGAATCCAATCCTCATCTCAGTTTTATTACTACGCAGTTGCAGCTCTACATAGTTTTAATTAAAGCCAGGGACAGTAATTAAATTCTTTATTAGCTTCCTTAAGAGAGAAGCAAGCCTCAAGGGATACATCCATTCACACAGGTCACAACTCAAATTAGAGGGGACAAATAGCTAAGTTTATGCTAAAGTCAATATAATCAAAAATATGCTACTCAGAATACACCCCACATCAGGCATAATAAAACATATATAAGAAATAGTACACATAATTGCTGTAAATAGGAGTATTATTTCATTTTTATTGAGGTATACTTTTAAAACAGCAGACCTGAAACATAAAGACTGGGGAAAGAATATAATTGTGAATATAACATTCACAAATGCATAGTCGCCAATTTAAAAACATAACTTAATCATTGTATGTGCAATAATAGACTATAGAATACTCACCTAGAAGGAGATCTCAATTTCTTGGTAGAGACAGTAGCATACCTAAAGGGGGTGTGGTTCACCTGGGTGCCAATCGTTAGGGGGTGCCCGGTGGGCCGGCTGAGCAGATGTCTATGCCACTTAAGGCCGCCTAAGCAGGCCTGCATCTTACTCCTGGGGAGCTTGCACATTGTGCGAGGGAACTCTCTTTTCGCACCCAGGTTCCTGCTCCTCCAATGGGCCCGCGTTAGGCGGCTGTCGGGCTGCATAGATGTCTGCGCGGTCCCAGTGATGCTTGGTCGGTCCCCGGACCAGTGAAAACTAAATGACAGGTAAGTAGGTGTAGCAGAGTAAATGGAAGAATGAATGAGTGAAAGAAAAAATGAATAAGTGTTTGGGGGCAGAAATGGGTCAGACAGGCTGTTAAGGGGGCAGTGGTGTCACAGGCAGACTGCTTCAGGGGCAGAGTTGACACAGGCAGGTTGCTTCAGGGGCAGAGTTGGCACAGGCAGGCTAATTCTGTACCACCATCAATGTCTGACTCTGTATATAGTGATGGGAGTTATGCTGTACCATATCTGTTCAATAAATGTTATTTATTTAAACTTATTTTTTACACTTATTATTCATTAATATAGAGGATTTACCTATACCATTATTTGTTAATCATTTGTTTTAACAGTCCTAGAGAAGATGGAGTCTTAAGAAGCTTCTAAAACTTTTTAGTGGAACAGCGTTCATGTAAGAGTAAAAGTCACATAAGCTTTCAAGATCTCTGAGGGTCCTATTTTTTAGATGGCATAGTGGTAATGGCTTACAAACGTGAGGCCTGAATACTGTTGGGAATGGTTAGATTAGTATAAGGTAGTTGTCGAGCCCCCATAGTTAGACAGATCAAGACAAACTATTACTGTGCATAAACTTATTGACATATAGTACTGATAATAAAGGAGTAAAACAACGACTATTGACAATACAATATTAGAGCTGCTCATAGACCGTAATAAATCCACTATCTTGATTAAAGCCTTTGTTTCTGATAAAACAGTCGATAAATGTTTGTGTGTTTTCACATGGAAGGGCTGGCAACATTCAAACCAAATGCAAAAAAAGCAGCCCAAAAAGTGATTGCATAAGGTATACTACTGACAGTAGCATAGTGTTTGTTAAACAAGGCTTTCTTACATGTTTCACTAGTAAGATATTATTCCGGTACACTTCCAATTTTTATTACCACCAACGAATCAATTTGCTACTAAGTACTTTTAGTCGTGGCAACTAAGCAGATATATCAATATATCTATTAACCTTATGCTGACATATAATGTGGGTAAATATACTATAGTTTGTAAAATGTGATCTTAATCCATGTTAATTAACTGCTGTCCCCAGTCTGTCTATGACTGAACACAGCTAGGTAAATTAATAGTCATCTGATAAAATATTTAACTTGTATTCTTCTCTGGGGATACTTTTACAAGCTGTTTAGGTAGCAGCTCGTGAGGACATCCTGATTTAAAATCTTGGGTATTAATCACTTTCTAGCAAATACACAACAGATGCATAAAGTGGTGTCTCAAGAGATGGAAGATTACAGAAACGCTTCCATCAAACAACTGCAAAAGACAGATTACTACTGGTAATTAAATTAGCAAACCAACAGTTGCTGGAATTTTTGATCAAGAATTGCCAAACTACATGGTGTCACTGTGCAATCTCCGACTTGATAAATACTCTAAAATGTCTTGATCGATGGTATGCGGAGATCACTTCATGGTAATATACAGAGACTCTTTTTGTACACACTTGTTAAGATATCCTTACTTATCTGACATCTACATCTGACATTTAAATCTAGAATATGTATATACGTGTAGGTTTGTAAGTACCCTGTCTTTTGATACAAGAGATAAACTTGTGTAATAGTGGCAGGCAGTATTAAGCAGTGGAAATAACTGAGGGCATTACCTTACGTACGTCCTTGAGTTTTTATATTGTGGCCCTTGTTTAGCAAAGTTGGTTATACTGTTACATGCATGTAAAAGTATACAAAATAAATATATTGAACATACGCTAACTAGGCTTTGAACTTAGTTTGGTTTTAATCAATTAAACATAAAAATGCACTTTGGAATTGAACATAAAACATCTGAAGAGGTGTCCACTTTGTTCAATATTTCATGTATTTGCTGCACTTTTTTTCAACATTGAAAAATTCAAAGCACTATGAATCTCTTAAGTTACTTGATGTGCATACATGGTGGTTGGTGGGTTTTGATCACAATTTGACGAAATTGGCAAATTTTGTTAAAATTGAAATATGCACAAGTCTACCATTTTGTCAAGACTCGGGTGATCAGGTCGGGTAGGAGCCCATGCGCACAGGGTACTTGGGGTTCAGTCTGTAACCCACGGTGCATGATTACGCAAACAAAGACACCACAAGCAGAAATCCAGGTAATGCAGTGTATTTTATGTATATAACAGGACCAGCAAATAAGGGTAATACAGTCTAAGCAAGAAACCGGACGTATGGCAAAATAAATACCGGTAATAAGTATTTTGGCAGGGAGTCCACTTGGAAGGACACAAAGCAGGGAACCAGGAACAGTACAGGTGCAGAGCCACAGCGGAAAGGTCCATAGACTTCAATACAAAGGCCCTGACTGAAGGGCGGGGCAGGTTCATAAAGGCAGGGTAATCCAGATAACAAGGCCCAGCTGGATGTATGGACTAGGGCTCAACCCAGGTAACAAGGCACACCTGATCCTAGTAATAGAGTTCTGACTGCTCCAGAGGGCAGAGGGTGGCCACTAGTGGTAGCAGATTTAAATGCCACAGGTATGAAAAAGCCATGGTTCAGGCAGCGAAAAAGTGGTTCCTGACACATTTACTATCTAAAAATGTTTCTATTTTGTAAAAATATTGATGTAAATTTGAAAAATATGCGCTTTTTACTTCTGCTGAAAGAACAATTATTTATGTCTATTCACTAAAAAGTCAACTTTACAAAATTATGGATTAACACGATTGGCAGGGGCGTAACTAGAAACCACAGGGCCCCGCCCCCCCAACAGTTGGTATGTGCCATAATTTCCCCCAAACAACTTGTCTGTGCCTTCTTTGCCACTTGCCCCCCCTCCAACATACTTACATACACACTGTGTGCGAGCAGCCCCGGTTTCACCGCAGGGTCACGTGCGGTGAAACAGGGAGACTCTTCTGTCTCCCTGTGCCGGTTCAATATAATTTTGAAAGAGTCCTTCGGACCTGGAGCAGTGTGGCCCAAGTGGGAAGGGACATTTCTAAATTATTTTGAATCGATACAAGGAGACACGAACAAGGTGCCGCAGGGGTGGTATGCGACCCCTGTAGTTACACCAGTGATGATTGGTATGACTGGAATTAAGTTACAAGCACTTGATTGAAACAATTTTCATTCAACCCTTCATGACAAGAGTATTTCACACTTAAGCTTTCTTAAGATTTTAACCATATTTGTTGAACCGTATTTTCCAGTTTCCTATTTAGTGTGCCCAAGACATACTGTATATAAAATGTTTTTAAGAACATGAAGGGCTTTTATTTTAAATCAAGTGGGCACACATTGTTTTACATTTTTCTTATGCTTTATTTCACCGGTTAGGTACAGCTGCTATAAAAACGTAATTTATGTTCAGCCACATCACCCTGATGCAGAAAAGCCATACAGGATATTGTCCAGTATATAACGATACATTCTAATAATCAATGGAATAAAGCAAATGGATAAATACAAAGTACTGTTGTCTGGGTGTGTCTCATTACTGACAATACTGTATTTTTTTTTAATGTTTTTTTTCCTTGTGTAGTAAGTTCCCTGACATCTTCTTGCCCTTCAAATACAGAAAACTGAGATGGGAGGAATGACCACTTCAGTCAGTATTTTGAGAAACACAACCTTAGTAATATGTCATTTCACACAAATCACCTTATCTATTACACTTGTCATGCTGGAAACTGGTCACATCAGAGCACTATTAGGACTGTGATATGTAACTTGACGTAGAAGGCTGAACACCATTGTAATATGTAATTTGTGATGGATAACCTGGATTATATGTAATACGTAAAGATTATAACCTTTGACATTTCCTGTCTTCCAAAATATGTGTATTGTAATGTGAAATTTTCACAGAAGGTAAAAATAACATTTGGAATGTCCATCCACAATTATTTCATAAACAGTGAATAGTTCATATGGCTGTGAAAATAGGAATCTGTATTTAGGCTGTGAGAAAGTAAATGATGAGGTATCTTATTTGTCTTCACAGCTTGCTTCAGCCAATTCCCATGTCCTAAAACTGTATCTCTCATTAATTTAGAGCAACCTGACCAGCTTCCGAATCCAAAGCAAATGTCTTCGGCAATGAAAGTAACTTTCTCTTAAGTGGCGGATGTGAACACAATAAGAAAAGAGACATGACTCATGTCTAACTTTAAGAATTTTTTCTCCCTTCCTTTCCCTTTTTCCATCTGATGAGAACAACAATATTCCTGTTAGAGAGAAGACTTTGCTGTGTGATCACAAAGGCATACAGGGACCTCTAAGTATGGGTAGATGCTTGAAACACATTGGTTGTCATGCCATCTCTGGCTCAGCTCACCTTTCTGATTTAGATGATAACCGACCTCTGTATGATTTTCTAGCAAAATAGATTTCTGCCTTTTTACTAGCATACCTACCTGATTCTTTTTCTAAGCTTGGCTGTTATAAAGCACTAACTTATAGGGGAAATACATTGGCAGTTGTTTATTGCTCGTTGCTGCTGAATTTTGTTGTGTGTTACAAATCCCACAATTTACTAAAAGCAACCGGATCTTGTCTTTTTATCAGTATATACAGAACACTGTAAGTCATTTGTGAATCAAGTTCACCCCCTTCTTTTTACCTGTCAAGTTGCATAACTTGTGCTGCTTTTCAATCTATTTTCTTCATTTTCTTAAGTTTACAGAACTCTAAACTTTTGTGTTCTGTCAGTTTCAGGTAAATTAGGTTTATCCTTCTCACTCCAGAAAGCAATCTCCCTTTTATTAGAAATGTCATGTTCATTTAGGAAAGTCTGTTAGTTTTGACTTTGTCAGTGAATTTTTTCTACTATTTTGATTCCTGACATGATGCAAGTAAATTACTTTATTTGCAGCTGTTTCTTTGTCTAATTGTGTTTTATTTTTTCTTCATTATTTAGAGTGCAGTCACCGGTGACAAATAACTAATTATTCATCCTCAACTACTATTGTTAAATATCAAGCACATTCAAAATATAACGTAGCAATTTCATATACCATATTTCCCCAAGTATAAGACGCTCCCATGTATAGCACCTTAATTTTGGGGCCCGAAATTTAAAATAAATTTATTGTACTGGCTGCCTGGGCATGATATGAGTGTGATTGATGTTAGCTGCTAGCAATTGTTAGCAATCACACTCCTATCATGCTCAGGCAGCCAGTACATGCACATCACTTTTAGCCTCCCTGTGCCCCCTACACACGCATCCATGCTATCACAAACACATATATATTCATTCATTTACTCCCCCACCCTTGCCTGAACTGCAGAAATTCTGGTGCCGCTCACAGACTTCCGTGGGGGCCGCTGTTTCCCTCTGCGTTGCTTGAACAGGAACAGGAACGAAGCGGAGTCATGTGATGCGATGTACATTCATGTGACTCCACTGGGTTCCTGCGTCGCCTCGACGGAACAAGAGGCACTGCTGAGCAACACAGAGGTAAGCAGCAGGTCCCCTTTCCGGTAAAAAAAATAAATATATATATATATATATATATATATATACCACCACTGTATAAGACGCACCCAGTTTTTAGACCCCAGATGTTTCTTAAAAAGGTGCGTCTACATGGGGAAATATGGTAGGTAAACATTTAATAAAGGATATTTGTTGTATATGCCATGGTATTAGAGAAAATCCTTACAGTCAATGCCATAAGACATTTTTGCCTCACCAAATCCTGCTTTTTTATATGTGTCTATATGTGTCTATATGTGTCTTAGTAATTTTAGATAATAAGTAGTTACCTACTTACCACCTTTTACTGCTACGATTGAGAACCTTTTTTCTAAACTTCTTTTTATTACCAACTATTAAAATTGTCTGTCTGTGACTAAGAAAAAGCAGTAAGTTCTGATCTGTAAGAATGAATGGCAGAAAAAAAATATCTACTTGTAAATTTGTACATGTCAAATAATAATGGATTTACATATTTTTTAGTTTTGTTCCGTCTGCATCTTTGTGCCAATCAATAAATACACTTCTCTATATTATATGGCAATCACTCAGTCATAACCATTTTCCCAGGTCAGAAAATGACATGCCGTTTACTATAATATTAATTGCTCATACTGACAGTAACAATACAAGAAAGGACTTGGGCGTAATTATTTCTAATGATTTAAAGTTAACCAGGCAATGTTAAAAAGCAGCAGCAATTGCCAGCAGGATGCTAAATGATATAGTAAGTTACCTTAGATGCAGAGAGACACAGTCATGCCACTAGTTAGAGTAGTATGTATAGGACTTGGGTGGGATGCGGTTACCAGAGATAATTCTTATAGTTGAATATATACACTGCAATAGGAAAATGTGGGATAAAAAAAAACCTGAAAACTTACATGTTGGGCCAGAACCATAAACTGAGATAAATATATTTTCTCATTGTTTTCATGGAACAATAGCAAAGGCGTAGCTAGAAACCACATGAGCCTGGTACGAAAATTGCCCCACTACACCAAGCAACATGTCCCATACTGCCACCTTGGCCCCCAAACAGCGTGTGAGTACCTAATTTGCCCCCAAATTGGTTGTGAGTGTCACCTTTGCCCCAATCAGCTTATCAGAGCCACTTAACAGCCTACCTGTGCCATCTTTGCCCCAGCTTGTCAGTGCCCCCAAACAGCTTATGTGTGCCATCTTTGTATTTGTATATTTGTGCTTTAATGCAGTAAAAGATTTTTATCTCTTCGACCAGTGACATACCAGGTACGTCATCAGTAAAAATTGGTAACACATCGCCACAATCACAGTGATTGTGGAGTCAACCGTTCCATGACCACAGTGGTCAGTCTATAGCAGATCCCCTGGATACAGTCAGGTGACAAAGGCAGTGCTTTTAAGAAGACAGCAAAAACACAAAAGGCACAAGAAAAAAATCCAATGGCGCTATATAATATGAAGAAATAAAATGTAGAACCATATGACTGCACAAAGAATCCTTAGTGTGTCTGCCAGTTATGTCATGTAGATTCTAAATTAATTTAGATACCATCTTGTATTTATAAATAAATTTTATAAAAATTGGGGAAAGATAATATATACATATAATGTTGCTTTTTTATGACTGCATATTCGTTTAACTACATAAAAAGGTTGTACTCTTACTTATTTTGGTCCTTTCATAATTTATGCCAGTAATATAAATGCAGGATTTTATTGGTTTGTCATTTCAATAGCTAAATAATTCACCTTATCAGTCATAAATATATTAGAAACATCCTACTTGCTAGCCACCGATCCTATGTGTACCAAGCTCTCAAGGGATAAAGAAGGACATGCACATGCATTGCATTTGCTAATTCCTCTTATCACAAAGCTGAGCATTATTTTAAATGACCTTTCCTTCTTCGTCTGGTAGACTTTGCCTTACATCAGACATTCAATTGAATCCTTTGTGCGCCATCTGAAAAGCAGGTTGTTTGGGAGAGAATAATCTCTTCTCTTTCTCCATTATGCATGGGAAGTTGGTGAAAGCTACGGATTCCTCCCTTGTTCCTCAGCAAAATAAAATAATAAAAAAATCCTATTTTTTGTATCCAAATTGTAGTCATATCGTAGGAAGCATAAATGCAGCATACATGAGTGCTCCCCAAAAAAAGAAGCTCACCTTTACACCACAAGTAGATGGACTCACACTTTTAAAAAAAAAATAGAAGACAAAAAATTCATTTTCTAGAGCATCGCTGTGAGACATTTAACGTATTTGGAGTTCTGATAGCTTCTTTATATTTTTATGCCTTAATGATGAAATAAAAGCAACTTTCATTTACGTAGGGGGCTACCGTCTCAGCCTTACAGAAATCTTTTCCCTCTAGTAGGTTTCAGTTGCATCATTCAGTGCCTTTGACTGCATGAAAAGATTGTTCTCTTTTCTGCTTTCATGAGACTTTAGAACTTCTAAAGAACAAAACATGTGGCTGTTAAAACATCTTAAAAAAAATTAAGCATATTATATATTCCTAAAAAAGCAGTAAATCCTGAAGGAATATAACTTATATGCCTCTCTGCTGTCTATTAAATATTAAAATTTTGAAGATGGGAAAACAAAACATTTAGAGTTTTGATTTTGGACAAGACAATTATGATTTAAAGCTAGTTTATAGCTGAGCAGGAGATTCCAATAAGTAAATATACACATACACATCAAAAAGTAATCAGCCAATACACAGCGGCAGGGGGAGAAAAACCGTGTAGGGTGTGCTGGCTAGTCTTCTGCCCCTGGACCTACAGCCCTAGTATATTCCAGTGATCTGATCATGGCACCCCAGGCAAGAATATTGTCTTGTAGTCTCCCCCAATCTTTTACATAGATAGTAATATTTCTGCCATTACCAAAATAGTGCTTGAAATTTAGCCATAGGAAACAAGGCCATAATGCAAAAATATCATTCTAGGTGAGTCACAGATTGTGTTCCCTTCTGACAAACATCTAAGCTTATAACACATGTTTATTTCACAAAAAAAATAGTTTAATATGTACTATGAAGCCTCAAAGCACTGCAAATTACAAAATGTCTACAAACCAAGAGCTGCTTCTGGCCAGATTCTAAGAGGAAAGTGTCTCAATCAACTAGTTCTGAAAATGTAATTTAAGAGGACTGGTGAATTCTTCATGCATTTTCCAGACCATGTAAAAGGCTGATAACATTTTTGGCAGCCAATTTGTATGGACTAAAATTTGCACAAATTATTTTTTAATTTGTAAAAACAGTCAGATATCTGTGGTTTTAATAGCACTTGTAATAGAAATTATCAAACTTTATATTTTTCTATTAATTGAGACACTCCCTATTTATTATAACTGTTAATCTTGTCTAATTCAGACAAAATCATAGTTTTTGTTTTATTCATTTTGATGTTTTGAAATTTACATGAACATGTATATGTATGTTTATGTACAGTATATACATATATATGGTATGGTGTGTCCTGATGAAGGCTCCGTGTAGGGGACCGAAATGTCGATATGACCTAAACTAATGAACATTTAGCTGCAGGGGACCTGGGCCCTTCTCTCCGGCATCCGTGGACGTCTGCGCGATGTGTGTAGACAACCTCTGCTGCCGGCACTTCCGCCAAGGCTTCTATGGTGGAGCACCGGCGTGACATAACCTTCTGGTGCTCTATCATAGAATCCCCGGCAGAAGTGCCGGCAGCAGAGGTTGTCTACGTGTATCTCGCAGACGTTCACTGGCCGGCCCCGCTAAACACCATGGAGTTTGCTGGGGATGCATTGGTAACTCGGGGGTGGGTGGTGGATCTTCTAGGACGCAGAGTGGCATATCAGGGGGCAGAGTGGCTATCTGGGGGGCAGGTGGGCTTTTCTAGGGGGGGCATAAAGCATGTCTGGGAGGTCAGATTGGCATATCTTCGGGGCATAAAGCATATCAGGGGTTCTAAAGCATATGAAAGGATGAAAGTGTAGTGGGTTATGAATGGGTAGAGTTAACATTTAGCCGCAAACAACTTGCGTTCCATGAGACTGCTAAAATTAGTCTTTCTTGCTTTGGCATCATCTATTAACATCTTAACACTGTGTGTGCAACAGAGTGTTAAGATGTTAATAGATGATGCCTAGGCAAAAAATAGTAGTAATACTCTGTCTAGTTTTTAAAGCTGTTTAACTAATAAAGTGTTCTACTGTATGGAGAAATGCCGTATTGTTGTTTTCACCTGTTTTTATGCTAATATTGCTTCTTCAGTGTCAATATTAGGACAGCTGGATTGTTAAACCTGAAATCGGCAGACATAAACAAATGTGACAGATATATTTGCTGTTTGGATTTAATTAACCTATAAAACTGAATGTTCAAGGACCAGATGTGAAGAATTCTTGTCAGTTGCTAGCTCCTCAGAATACTCATACACGAACCTTATAACCCATCTTTTGTTCAGATATAAAAAGGGCAAGCATTCAAGAAATGCTGTCCACAACTACAAATGTAATATACCCTGAACATACTAAAGTGATACTGTAAGTTATACTTAGCTGAAGTGAGGGGCCGCTGGTGATACAAGCATTAAATAAGGGTTGTCCTCTTGCCCACAAGTCTTTCTGCTTTTGTGGCTCCATAACTTTACTCAGTGGCCGTAGTTACATTTTTTTACATGTATGCTGTTGGTACCTAACAGCACAGAAATTAAGTAAACATTTCCTAACAATGTGGCTAGCACAAAGTACAGGTAGAAATTTGTCTTTACATCGTGGTGAACACATTCTGAGTCACATCCAGGATTATAGTACAGTGCCCCATATATGAAATGACAACTAATAATACAGTATTATATAACAAGCTTATGTGCCTGTCATTGTGCACTTTTTGTCTCTCTCCTTTTCTTTCCCAATCTATTTTTCCTCTCTTGTTCGGTCCCCTCTTTCTTCTCTTGCCTCTACCCCCCTCTGTCATTCTTCTCGCTCCCTTCTCTCTTGTACATTGTTCTCTAGTTTTAATCCCCCACACTTGTCTAGCAGCCCTTCAGCCAATCCTACACAATACTATCTAGAAGCCCCCATGGACAGCCTCTGAGCTTCTCCTCTACTCTTAATCACTGGAAGTTGTTTATTAATCTACTCTCCTGAGCCATGCATTATGAATTCCAGTAATTTAATTATGGAGCCATACAGATACCAAATGACATGTTAAGAACTGTTTGCACCCCAGTGCAGCACAAGACCCACATTTCTGTATGATCTATTTTTCTCATGGGTCTCCTGGCAGTCGTTGGTCAGCTTGTTCCATTCCTGCTGACTTTTGGGCCACTGACCCTTTACCTAAGGAACTATTAAAATTCTGTATTATAAATGAGCAAATCAAAATTAAATTACTTACCAAGGTTCTAGTATTGATTTTGGTATGGTATTTAATCTTTATGTGCACAAACATTTAGGGTCTTTAGGTATATTTCAGTCTATTAACTGGAGATTTTTTCTAATGTTGTGTTACACAATGTATGTGCATTGAGGGTTTATTCACTAAACCATGAGTTTAGCTGAAATGAAAACATTTAAATTTTAACTATGCATTCAAAAAGGCCAAACATGCTCCCACATTAAATTATATATATATATGAGTGCAATTTCTTTAAATGTTTTGTAATGCATTCTAAATAGTCAAACTTGATTGGCGAAAAAGGTTGAGTTAAACTTGCATATTGCCAGTGGCGTCGGCAGGGGGGCCAAATGGGGCCATGGCCCCCCCTACATCATGCTGTGCCCCCCCATCGCCTCTCACTCTTCTCCGCGAGGCCTCTGCCTTGGTCACAGTGCCGGCATTTCAAGTTGAGCGCCAGTATATGATGTCATATCCGGCGCTCAGCAGTGAAGCTGCGCACACTGCGGCAGAACCAGGGAGACAGGGACGTCGCGATCCCACCGCTGGACAAGCCCAAGGTAAGTGAACTTCAAAGGGGGGAGAGGGTAGAAAGTTAGGAGGGGGTAAGAGAGTGAGAAGAGATAGATAGGGAGGGAGGGGGAATAAATAGGATAGATTGGGAGGGAGAGGGGATAGATAGGATAGATTGAGAGGGAGAGGGGATAGATTGGGAGGGAGATGGGATAGATTGGGAGGGAGAGGGGGTAGATAGGATAGATTGGGAGGGAGAGGGGGTAGATAGGATTGATTGGGAGGGAGAGGGGGTAGATAGGATTGATTGGGAGGGAGAGGGGGTAGATAGGATAGATTGGGAGGGAGAGGGGGTAGATAGGATAGATTGAAAGGGAGAGGGGGTAGATAGGGAGGGAGAGGTGGTAGGGAGGGAGGGAGGGAGAGGGGTTAGATAGAGTAGATAGGATAGATTGGGAGGGAGAGGGGGTAGATAGGATAGATAGGGAGGGAGAGGGGGTAGATAGGATAGATAGGGAGGGAGAGGGGGTAGATAGGGAGGGAGAGGGGTTAGATAGAGTAGATAGGATAGATTGGGAGGGAGAGGGGGTAGATAGGATAGATTGGGAGGGAGAGGGGTTAGATAGGGTAGATAAGGAGGGATAGGGATTAGGGAGGGAGGGAGAGGGGTTAGTTAGGGACGAAGAGGGGTTAGATAGGGTAGATAGGGAGGGAGAGGGGGTAGATAGGGAGAAAGGAGGGTGGCAAGAATAGTGAAATAAAGAGTCAGAATGAGAGAGAGAATGAATGGATTAATGTGTGGATGCATTAATGAATATGTGTAAATAATTTGTGTGAAAGAATAAATGATTGTGTGAATTAGTGAGTGACTGTAAAAGTGTTTGTGAATCATAGGTGTATTATTGATTTGTCAAAAAAGCAAAGATTGTATAAGCAGGGTGTTTAGGCAATGCGGACAAAGATGGCACAGATAGTGTGTTTATGGGACAAACATGGCATACTGTTAGGAACTCAAGAGGAGTTCCTAAAAACAAATACAGGTGGAGACCGAAAAGCAGGAAGCAGGCTGAGGAACAGGAGCCGGGTCTGGTATACGAGGGGTTAATCTCCTACAAGCCGGGTCTGGTACACAGAGGGTCAATCTCATACGAAGCCGGGTCTGGTACACAAAGGGTCAATCTCCTACAAGCCGAGTCTGGTACACAAAGGGTCAATCTCCTACAAGCCGGGTCTGGTACACAAAGGGTCAATCACCTACAAGCCGAGTCTGGTACACAAAGGGTAAATTCAGGAACGAAGGGCGAGAACACACGAACTGCACAGCACAATAACTGAGCACTGAATGAGTCTCAGTGCTCAGTTTTTTAATTACCCGCTTGTGAACGCCACGCCTACGTGCGTGACGTCACTCAGGCGCGTTCCCCGCCGTCCGCGTCAGGGAACGCATAAAGTTTTGTTGGGACGCGCGCACGCGCGTCTAGTAGCTGGCGTGGAGGAGGCGCCGCGAACGGCGCGGGACCTGCCGGATTGGACGGGCGGGCGTCCCGGTAGGTGCCGAACCCCGGGACCCTTACAGTTCCCCCCCTTAATGGGAGGCCTCTGGACTCTTGAAGGACCTGGACGACCAGGATGGTGCAAATGAAAGGCAGAAATCAAAGTGGAAGCATGAACCTTGGCAGCGGGTTCCCAGGAGTCTTCGTCAGAGTCATATCCCTTCCACCGTATGAGATATTGTAATCGTTTACGATAATATCGAGAGTCTAAAATATCCTCAACTTCATATTCGGGGTTATCATTAATAATGATGGGGGGAGGAGGAACAGGGTGACGGCCCGGGAACGGGTTGTTCCTCCATGGTTTCACCAGTGATACATGAAAAACCGGATGGACGGTTAAGGTGCTAGGTAATTTCAATTCTACAGCCAATGGGGAAACCACACGAGTTATAGGGAAAGGACCTATGAACCTAGGACCTAACTTCCTAGAGGGACAAGATAACCTCAGGTGTTTGGTAGAGAGCCATACTTTGTCGCCCATCTTATAGGAAGGCGCAGAACGTCGATGACGGTCTGCGAAGAACTTATAATGACGTTTCGCAGTACTCAGGGTATTACGTAGTAATTTGTATGTTTGAGTAAGGTTGGTGACATGTTCTGAAACTGAAGGTACTGTACTTAGAATTGGAGATCCAGGCAGCATGGATGGATGGTACCCGTAATTGGCGAAAAAAGGTGACATACGGATGGATCGGTGAACGTGGTTATTATAAGCAAATTCGGCCAACGGTAGATAGGAACTCCAGTCATCTTGAAGATATGTAGTAAAGCAACGGAGATACTGCTCCAAAGTTTGATTAGTTCGTTCGGTTTGGCCATTGCTTTGTGGGTGAAAAGCTGTTGATAAGGAGCGGTGGACGTGGATTTGGTCGCAAAAAGCATTCCAGAAGCGAGAGGTGAATTGAGATCCTCGGTCGGAGATGATATTGTCAGGTAGGCCATGGAGACAGAAGATGTGTGTGATGAACAAACATGCTGTCTCCACCGCGGATGGAAGATGCTCGAAGGGGATAAAGTGGGCCATCTTAGTAAATCGATCCACTACCACCAGCAAGGTGGTCAGGTGTGAAGATGGAGGTAGGTCGGTAACGAAGTCCATGGATATGCTTGCCCACGGTCTAGATGGAGTTGAAAGGGGTTGGAGGAGACCAGCGGGTTTATGGTGGGAGTCTTTGGAACGAGCACAGACGGTGCAGGAAGACACAAATGTTTTTACTTCTTCTTTTAGTTTAGGCCACCAAAAGGAGCGTTGGATTAAATCTTGGGTTTGTTTCACGCCACCATGTCCTGCTAGAGGTGTATCGTGGAAGGTCTGTAACACTTGGAGACGGATCTCCTGAGGCACATAGATATGATCTTTATGGTAAAAAAGTCCTTGACGAAATTGTAATCCTGGTATGTTTGGGGGGTTAGACTGGTGAGAGTGTCTTCGAATAGAGTCCCATAAGGAATGGGTAGCTGCCAAAAAATGACTGGGTGACAGAACTGTGTCCTGATTAGAAGATGTATCAGAAGGTAAGTCATACATACGCGATAGGGAATCCGCTTTGACGTTGCGGGAGCCTGGACGGTACGTTATGTGTAACTGGAATCGTGTAAAGAACAGAGACCATCTTGCCAGACGAGGTTGTAATCTTTTAGCGGTTCGTAGATACTCCAGATTTTTATGGTCAGTAAATACAACGATGGGATATAAAGCACCTTCGAGTAAATGTCGCCATTCTTCTAATGCTAGTTTAATTGCTAATAATTCACGCTCCCCGATGCAATAGTTCTTTTCTGCTGGGGCGAGGGTCCGAGAGAAATAGGCGACTGGGTGGAGTTGACCGTCAACCTCCTGCCTTTGGGAAAGGATAGCACCAACCGCTGTGTCGGAGGCATCTACCTCCAAGGTATATGGTTGATGGGAAATCGGAAGCTTGAGGATAGGTGCAGAGATGAATCTGTTCTTTAAAAAGTCAAATGCTCGTTGTGCCGCTTCGTTCCAGAGAAATGGGCTCTTCTTCGAAGTAAGGGCCGTGAGAGGTTGTATATGTTTGGAAAAGTCACGGATAAACTTACGATAATAGTTCGCAAATCCCACGAATCTTTGTACACCTTTGCGGTCCGTGGGAGCAGGCCAATGGAGTATGGAAGTGATCTTCCTGGGGTCCATCTGGATACTGTTGGGAGAGAGTATGTACCCCAGAAATTCGATAGTTTGGACTTCGAATACACATTTTTCGAGTTTGGCATAGAGTCCGTTTTGCCTGAGTCGACTGAGAACTTGACACACGTGGTCACGGTGTGTATCCAAGGAAGGTGAAAATATCAATATGTCATCAAGGTATACTATAACAAAATGGTCTAAAACGTCATGAAAAACATCATTGATGAAGTGTTGGAAGGTAGCGGGGGCGTTAGAGAGACCGAAAGGCATCACTCGATATTCAAAATGTCCATAACGGCACCTAAACGCTGTTTTCCATTCGTCCCCCTTCCTTATTCTTACCAAATTGTAAGCTCCACGTAGGTCTATCTTTGTGAAGATCGTAGCTGACCGTACATGTTCCAGTAATTCTGAAATAAGCGGCAATGGGTACCGATTTTTGACGGTTATGTTATTCAGTTCCCGGTAGTCAATACAGGGGCGAAGACCTCCGTCTTTTTTATGGACAAAAAATATTCCTGCCCCTGCCGGGGATGTAGATGGTCGAATAAAGCCCTTTACAAGATTCTCATCAATATAATCTTTAAGTACAGTCAGCTCGGGCTCCGATAGGGGATAAATTCTGCCAAAAGGTATAGCAGCTCCAGGAAGAAGTTCGATGGGACAATCGTAGGGACGATGAGGGGGTAGTTTATCCGCGCTCTTCTTTTCGAAGACATCTTGAAACTGTTGGTAATATATAGGAAGTTCCTGAGGTGAAGTGATATCTTGAGTCAGACATACTGAGACAGTCTTTAAGCAGGTCTGAATGCAATGTGGAGATTTGAATTGAAAAACGCAGGTCTCCCAGTTAATGGAAGGGTTATGAGTTATTAGCCAGGGAAGGCCAAGGATGACGGAAGAAATTGGTGAGGGAACCATGTAGAACTGGAGAGTCTCAATGTGGCTGGCTCCAATCTTAACTTTTAACGGGATAGTCTCAGTGATGATGGGCCCGGTCTTCAGCGGACTTCCATCCACCAGTTGGATGGAAAGAGGATGTTTCTTGGGACAAGTGGGAATAGAGAGTCTCCGGACCAGGTCTGTGTCAATAAAGTTGCCGCTGGCCCCGGAGTCCACCATAGCTGATAGGGATACAGATTCTTTATTCCACTGTAGAGACACAGAAAGTGACAAGTGAGACTTAGAACAAGGAGCTTTTTCAGTATAGTTGTACAGGTGACCGGCAGAGCTCTTACCCTTGGGGAAGCGGTTGCGGGATCAGCAGTCTTTAAACAGGTGACCTGACCTGCCACAATACAAACACAGTCCCATGGTTCTGCGTCGTTCCTTCTCTGAAGGTGATAGAGGACCTCTGGCGATGCCTATTTGCATAGGTTCCTCCGGTGGGAGTGATGTTGGGGTTACAGGTACGGTACAACTAGGAGTCCAAAAAGACGTAGCGGCTTGACGTTCTTGGCGTCGTTCTCTAAAACGGCGGTCAATTTGTGTAACCATTTTGATGAAGTCTTCAAGCACAGGAGGAATAGATGTACGTGCCAACTCATCTTTAATGGTATCAGAAAGTCCCCAGCGGAATTGATCATGAAGTGCGGGTTCATTCCATGAGGTTTCTAGAGCTATACGCCGGAATTCTGCAATATAATCCTCTACGGGTCTTCTCCCTTGTCTGAGGGAACGTAGAGAGGCAGTAGCAGAAGAAACTCGGTACGGGTCGTCATAGAGAGTGTCCATAGCTTGATGAAAAGATGACCAGGAATCAAGGAGAGGGATTTGACTGTGAAGTAAGTGGTGAGCCCATAACTGCGGTTCATCTGACAGAAGAGAGATGACAGTATGGACCTTGACATAATCAGAGGAGTAGGTACGAGGCTTGAGATTGAATAGGATCTGACACGAGGTGATGAAGGTACGATATTTCTTGCGGTCCCCCGAAAATCTCTCTGGTAAGGGAACCTGTGGTTCCTGAGAAGTAGCTCCCTCGAGGATTGGTGCCGGGGGAACCGGTGCTGGTTCTGGAGAAGTATTCTGCTGCATCTGCAGGTGATGAACTTGTTGACGCAACTGGTTGTGATCAGAATGCATCTCCTGGAGAGATTGGTTCATGGAAGCCAGTTGTTGAGAAAGGGCAGAAATGGCGTCTGCTACTCCTGCGGACTCCATGGCGGCTCAGTTATTATGTTCGGAACTCAAGAGGAGTTCCTAAAAACAAATACAGGTGGAGACCGAAAAGCAGGAAGCAGGCTGAGGAACAGGAGCCGGGTCTGGTATACGAGGGGTTAATCTCCTACAAGCCGGGTCTGGTACACAGAGGGTCAATCTCATACGAAGCCGGGTCTGGTACACAAAGGGTCAATCTCCTACAAGCCGAGTCTGGTACACAAAGGGTCAATCTCCTACAAGCCGGGTCTGGTACACAAAGGGTCAATCACCTACAAGCCGAGTCTGGTACACAAAGGGTAAATTCAGGAACGAAGGGCGAGAACACACGAACTGCACAGCACAATAACTGAGCACTGAATGAGTCTCAGTGCTCAGTTTTTGAATTACCCGCTTGTGAACGCCACGCCTACGTGCGTGACGTCACTCAGGCGCGTTCCCCGCCGTCCGCGGCAAGGAACGCATAAAGTTTTGTTGGGACGCGCGCACGCGCGTCTAGTAGCTGGCGTGGAGGAGGCGCCGCGAACGGCGCGGGACCTGCCGGATTGGACGGGCGGGCGTCCCGGTAGGTGCCGAACCCCGGGACCCTTACACATACGTTCAGCTGTTTGGGGACAATGTTGACTCATGCCGGGCTGTTTGGCGACAAAGATGGCACGTCCTATGTATGTGTAATTTGGGTGCTGGTCAGGTTCTATGTGGGCAATGTGGACGCCAGGGTTGGCTTTGGGGTGTGTGACCAGTGATCTATGCCTATAATTTAGGGGGTTTATCTATACCTTTAATGCAGAGTTTATATGTAATTTCCAATTGATATATACCTGCAAAGCTGGGTTTTGTGTTATTCTGTTGATCTATATCGGCTATATTTCCATACATTATTTATGTTTACCTGCAAATATAGGATTTGTATGTCTTATTCAGTTGATCAATACCTGGAGTGCTGTTTCCATGTGTTGTTTATTTGATCTATACCTGAACTACAGGGTGTAAGTAAAAGAGCGGTATGATTTAGTGAATGAGGGGACAAAGGGACTCTGGGGATGATTACAGGGGAGAGGACCTCTCAATGTCACGGTTCAGGACTGACTCTCACGGTCTTCCTCTGATCTGCAGTCAGTGTGGCAAATATTTTTTTTTGGTATAGTAACGGAGGGAGTGATTGCATGCAAGGAAGCGTTGAGCGGGGCCCAAGGAAATGCTTGGGTAGGGTCCAATTTTTTCACTATAAAATATATTGGCAGTAGGTTCTAATATTTATATATATATTGGCAGCAGGGGCAAATATTTATATATGTTTTGGCAGCAGGGGCTAATATTTATTTATATATTGGCAGCAGGGTCTAATATTTATTTATATATTGACAGCAGTGTTTAATATTTATATATATTGGCAGCAGCATCTAATATTAATATATATATTGGCTGCAGGGGCTAATATTAATATATATAGGAAGCAGGGACTAATACTATATATATCGGTAGCAGGGGCTAATATATATTGGCAGCAGGAGCTAATATTAACATATATTGGCAGCAGGGTCTATTATTTATATATATATTGGCTGCAGGGGCTAATAATATATATTGGCTGCAGGGACTAATAAAATATATTGGCAGTAGGGGCTAATATTAATATATATTGGGAGCAGGGTCAAATATTAATATATATCGGCAGCAGGGTATAATTTTTATGTATATCGGTAGCAGGGTATAATATAAGTATATATCCGCAGCAGGGGCTAATATCAATATATATCCGCAGCAGGGGTTAATATTAATATATAACGGAAGCAGGGTGTAATATTTCTATATATCGGCAGCAGGGTCTAATATTTATATATATTGTCAGCAGGGGCTAATATTAAAGAATGAAAAATAACTGCCAGTTTAGCTGTTATTTTGAAATCATATTTCAATCACGGTCTTTACTTCAAAGAGATAAGTGCATATTATGTAGTTAAAAATGCACGTCTAACGTGTGTATATATATATATATATATATTAGTGTATATGTACCGTTTTATAATTTGCCCCCCTACTTTGGTCCCTGGCCCCCCATGTGCCCCCCCTAAATATGAAAGCTGGAGACGCCACTGCATATTGCATACTTAAAGTGAGATTTTAAGGGAAATTTCTTTAAATCTACTATGCAATAAGTAAATATGAACGGTTAGCATAGACTATCTTGCACGAAAAAGCTTGTCGAGACTTTCTTAGCACATGTTCAGGTCAGTGTGAAGGAATGTTTAATCTTTCCTCACGGTTTCATGAATAAACATCTTAAAAGATAATATGAGATATTGCTCAAATGTTATGTGGTGGTGTGAAAAAGGTAATTATAGACCTAATTTTCTCCTGGAAATGACTCTGTACAATGATCTTTGACCTATTTTATGGATTATACTTCTACTGAAGAAGCCAGGTCGGCGAAACGCGTTTAGAAGTATTTTTCTTGGACGATTTTACATCTATAAACCGGTGGACTTTGTTATTGACACTCTTCAAGCACTTTGGTGCACAAACAAAATGTGAGTGGATTTTCTGCTGGCTATTTTAACAGTCTCTCGGATACTGCACTATTTTAAGTTTATTTTTTAGAATCTACAAAGAATATTAAAGAATATATTGCATTCAACATAGATGGGCTTGAATCATCCATTTCTTCTGTGAGTGCAATATTAAATTCACACACATTATTGGTTTTACACTCTACACTATTCGTTTTATGTTTTTTTTCCTCATATGTATTTGCGCCCCATTCTTGTTCGGTCTGTTGATTATATAAATATATAATAAAGAATTTAGAAGTGGTAATCATTTTACTTAATATCATACCTCCCAACCTCTCCATTTTCTGCAGGACAGTTGACAAGTTGACAAGTTGTCAAGGTGACCAGCCCCATTGTACCGCTTTCGCCAGCAATATTGATATAATGTATTTTACTTTACAATATGCTTGAGACTTACATGTAATGATTGTGTAGAGAAAATGATTATACTTGGCAAAATGCATGACTGCGTCTTTGCTTCTTTTGTAAACAAGAATATGTAATCAAACTGTGAACATGTACACATATTTTTCAAATTCACTTAAACAAATGTTTCTTTTGTAACACCAGCAATAGGGATAAAAAAAATAACTGAGAATGTTTTGAAACACAAAATGCCTTGAGCGAGCCAATAACTTAAAGACAGGTTGCCAATGCTAAAACAAAATCGTTAGTCAAGCTAAAGCGTTAGTTTTAACTATTAGTCAATCTGTTTTCTTAAGGGTGAGTAGACGCTTGTCCCCAATGATCCTTGATGTGTTAATGTAATGGGAACAAGCATGACTGTATCATCCATGACCTTCATTGCCAGCTTCGTTGTAGCAAAAGCCACTACAAGACGGGTGGCCACTTCCCGAAAAACTGTATCACTAGTCACAACACACCTGCCAGGATGCAAGAGAACACCCTTTATTGTGACTAAGCATGGTTTATATAGTCACTTTACCAAGGGAAGGTGAGTTGACATGCAACAGGAAATAGGAAAATCTTAACACAATGGATTACACAGACAACAATCGCGCCAGACTAATCTCATCACACAGATGGCACATGTCCAACAGAAGTAATGAGATTAGGGAATTAACACTTAAATATAGACTACACATTGAAACATTCTTAATACACATACAAATGGAAACAAGGTTGAAAACACAGAATTTTACTCCTGCAAGTCAATGTAAAATTACAGTCACAATATTTTCCTAAAATCTGTATCCAACAGCCCTTACAGTTACATATTTACTGAGGTTATCACAGCCTTGACCCACAAGTACCATTTCAATTATACCTAGTATGTCAGCCACTGCCTCATTTTATGCTGAAGGGGAATGGGGGTGTCAGGAGCAGCACTTCTCCCGGTGTCTCCAGTAAAACCCAGTGAGTTCCCAGGTATGTGTATGAGTGCAAGCTGCAGCCAAGGCCACTAAAAAGCCTACTCTCCATTTGTAACTTGTATTCAACATCGTTTATTGACATGACATAGTACAATAAAGCATCAAACAGATCAGTACAATCAAATAAGATGATCAGTACAGGGCTAGTCAGGAACAGCCCGAGGAGTACACACAATCAGAGAGAATGATGCGTGGTCTAGTACCAGGTATGGCAGAAACAAGGCGTTTAGAGGTCCAAGTAAGTCAGCCGAGAAGCTGTGCGCAAACGTGGAGGCATCCTGACAGAATCACAGTGAGTTACACAGTATCAATACAGGTAATGTAACGACTGATGTATCATGACAATGGTATCGTCAATAAACAATAAAAAAGAACGAAAAACATAAGTATGAACATGAACGTGCTCCAAGGGTATGTCATTGAGCATCACATGACAAGTGATTCACCAGATACACATAGGGGTCTGGAGTGAAAGCGACCAGGGCACCCAAGGTGGCAAAGACCCCCCCACAAACAAATCAGGAAAGGGTTGCGGTCATTGCGGAAGATACAGATCGAGCAGCTGAGGAGAAGAGACAAAAGTTGCCCATGGCAACCACTTGAGACCATTGGCATATTCACGACCATGGGCAGATGCCACCAGATCTTCCATGTGGGAGATAATATTGACTCTTGCCACCCAAGCGGAGGTCGGGGGAGGGCACTTTCCAAAATCGGGGTATTATGGCTTTAGCGGCATGGATCAGACGGATGGCCAGTGATTTCTTGTAAGATGTGAACGAGGCCTGAGTATGGTGTAGCAATAAACCGTGGGGCGAGAACTCAAGGTCTGGGTCAACAATATCACGGATAACTTTCACCACAGCGAGCCAGAACGGGCGGATGTGAGCGCAGCCCCACCAAATGTGCCTGTAGGTGCCGTCCCACACCTCCAACAAAGGGGTGAAACCTGGGGAGGAAACGGTGCAATTCGGCCAGGACTCTATACCAACGGGACAGTAACTTGTAGTTGCATTCCTGAACCCAACTAGATATTGCCCCTTTGTGGGTGAGTTGGAGTATCTTGTCCCAGTCAGCGTTGGTCAGAGGTGTTTGCAGGTCCCTCTCCCACAGACTAACGTAAAAGGGCTTAGTAGTTCCGTACGCCTCCTGAAGCATAGCATAAAGTGTGGATAATAAGTGAGCAGGCTCAGAACCAGCTAAGCATAACTGTTCGAACCCCGACAGAGGTCTGGAGAGTTGGGTGTTAGGCAGTAATGTGGAGACATAATGTTTGATCCCGTGATATGTAAAAGTCACGTGGAAGGACGGTGTAACCGGGTGCAGGAGGTCTCTAAGAGACCGGAATGTGCCTGCCAGTAGTATGTGACAGAGCCGTAAAGGACCAGAACGCGCAGAGGTAAGTGATCTCGTCATGTCCTCAGTGATGTGTATGGGCAAATCAGGATTGCGTGGACTTGGCGCCGAGGTGAGTATAGCCCCCTTCGCCACCCTTCTGAAGGCCTTTAGAGTAGCCGAGATAGTGGGGTGGGAGGAATGTGTAAGGTTCCTGGAGCCATCAGGTAACCAAGGGGCTGCCGAGATATCGCAGGTAAAGAAGGAATTTTCAAGGTGGACCCAAAGCTTGGGGGCCCCTAACAACCACTCCACCACTCTCCTTAAATGGGATGCCAGCCAATACCATTCCAGATTGGGGAGGGCCATACCTCCCCTCAATTTGGAGCGAGACAGGTGTGCAAAGGACAGCCTAGGCGTCCCCTCTCCCCACACGTAATGCGTAAAGACCCTCTGGCAGGCACGAAAGAAACTTCTAGGTAAAAATACAGGCAAGCACTGAAAGAAAATCTCGGGAGAATATTAATCTTAAATACAGCTATGCGACCAAACCATGAGATGTGGGGTACCGACCATTTGCGTATATCTTGGATCACTGTAGCCAGAAGGGCAGAGAAGTTAAGTTTAATAATTTGGGAGAGGTCTGCCAGGAGCCACAGACCTAAATACTTAAAGGCCGTGTCTTGCCAATTGAAGGGGAAGGAACGAGTCATAGTCGACCGCAGGGCAGCAGGGATATTTATGCCTAAAATTTCTGATTTTTGCAAGTTAATTTGATAATTGGACAGGGCGGTGAACCGGGTCAGCTCCGAAATAACCTGCACCAAGGAAAGGTGTGGATTGGTTAACATGCACAACATGTCATCTGCATAAATTGCAATTTTATGAGTGGTATTTGCAATAGTTAAGCCAGTAATCAAGTCATTGTCGCGTATCGCCTGGGCCAGAGGTTCCATAGCTAGAATGAACAACAGTGGGGAGAGGGGGCAACCCTGTCGTGTGCCATTCCTAAAATGCAAGTAATCCGAGAGGATGCCATTGACTTTTATGCGTGCAGATGGGTTGGTGTATAAAGCAGTGAGTTGGTTGAGAAATGCGCCGCGAATACCCAATTTACTCAAGACCTGAAATAGGAAGGGCCAGGACACCCGATCAAACGCCTTTTCGGCGTCCATAGAGACCAAGGCGTATGGAATGTTGTGTGTGTAAGCGTATGTGATGAGGTTGAGTGCGCGAATAGAGTTGTCCCTGGCCTCTCTCCCAGGCACAAATCTGACCTGATCCTTATGAATGAGGGAGGGGACATAACGTTGAAGGCGCAGTGCCATTACCTTGGCCAACAATTTAACATCGGTATTTATCAGGGATATAGGGCGGTAATTAGCACACAGCTCAGGATCCTTACCCGGTTTGGGTATAACCGAAATGTGAGCTACATTGGACTGGTGGTCAAGCGGTGTCCCAGCGGCCAAGGTGTTGAATAAAGTGACTAAGTGTGGACCCAAAACAGGAAAGAATTTACGATAATACTCAGTGGTAAAACCGCCCGGGCCGGGACATTTGCCGAGGGGGGTCAGTTTTAGGGCAGCCAGAATCTCATCCCCCGTCACAGGGGAATTTAAGAAAGTGATCGCATCCCTGTCTAGCCTCTGAGGCAAGAATTTTTGTAAATAATCATCAATACTTTGGAGGTGGTCAGGGGAGCCAGCAGATGGAGGGCTGATATCATAAAGTGCTTTATAATAAGAGTGGAAGCATTTAGAGATTCCATGAGATTCGTAATGAATAGAGCCATCTGAGGACCTAATTTTAGGAATATAAGAAGAGGCCCTTTGTACACGCAAAGCCCTGGCCAGCAGTTTTCCCGGTTTGTTCCCTAGTTCATAGAACAATTTTTTGGTCAGGAGGAAATGCCTTGTCGTGGTGTCGTCTAGGAGAGAGGCCAGTTGGTCTCGTAACGTGTGTAATTGAGTCAGAACCTCCGGGGTGAGTGTGAGTTTATGAGATTGTTCGAGGCGGTGGAGTTTACGCGTGAGATCTAGAATAGCAGCCAATTTTAATCGTTTGATCGTGGAGCCCAATTTGATCAAATGACCACGGATGACCGGCTTATGGGCTTCCCAGACCAAGGGAAAGGGCAACTCTGTCATAACGTTATCTTGAAAATAATTGTGAAGGTGTGTCGTGAGCTCTGAGACATGGTGAGGATTGTCAATTAAATTTGCGTTGAGCCTCCAGCCCCAATGCCTGGGCGTGGGGTTCATGAGGTGTAGTGTGAAGTGAGTGGGGGCATGGTCGCTAAGTGATTGTAAGCCTATTTTGGAGGAATGTAAATGCAAGAGGTGATGGTGCGAGAGGAACAGACTATCAATCCGTGTATATCTGTTATGAACGTGTGAATAGTAAGTGTAGTCATTAGTTGTTGGGTGTTGCGATCTCCAGGTATCAATCAGTTGGTGTAAGTGTAGCACCCGTTTAACTTTTTTAATGTTGGAGTAGGGGCTGGATGAGGTGTGAGTGGAGGAGTCCCTATGCGGATCTAAAATCATATTGAGGTCACCCCCAAAAACATTTATGCCTTCCTGAAAGAAGCCAAATCTATTCAACATATTGCATAAGAAGGAGGTCTGGTTACGGTTAGGAGCATAAACATTACCCAACGTGACTTTTTGGTTACCAAAATAGCATTTCAGAAATATGGCCCTCCCTTCGGGGTCCCTCCAGATATCCAGGAGCTTAAAGGGAAGGGATTTATGAATGAGAATGGCAACCCCTTTCGTCTTTGACTCAGGAGCACTCGCCAGAAAGGCATGTTGGAAGTATTTATTCGTTAGTCGGAACTCGCTAGTAGATCTGAAATGTGTTTCCTGCAGGAAGACGACGTGCGATTTCTGGTGTTGCAAAGTGTAGAAGACTTTCGAACGTTGTTGGGGCTTATTCAAACCTCTAACATTAAGTGAGGTAAATTTGATTAGATCAGGGGCCATGAGAAGGATACCTGTAGGAACCCTGCTGAGACAATACCACCCTTGGAGCAATAAAAGAAACAAAAAGAAATTAAACAAGATAAATCAAGAACAGACCACAAAACTACAACAGAAATAGCACATAACAATGCTAGATGCCGCAGCATCGAGTATTGAGCCAGATGACCATAGAGAAGGTCAGAACCCGGTACTTAAACCCAGATGAAGGGTCAAGTAAGTAGGCTCGGGGGGGTAGAGCAAATCTAACTGTCAAAAGCCACTGCCTAGGGCAGAGATAAGGAATGCAGACAGAGAGGGTAGGAAATATCGCATCCTGCTCCATCGGGCCTTAAGGAAGCGGTTCCTTACTCATGGGAACATGGTTGGGTGCGTCCTACAAGGGATAGCAGTGAAGTGTATACGCGACTGTATAAGGTGCCAACGCAGGGCAGTACAGGTGAGAGCCATGTGTGTAGAGCCATTATAGTGTGGTGCGATGGAGGAGTGTGAAAAATTAAAACCAAAGGAAGGTAAGTATACACAAAAGTAATAAGAAAAAATACCCTGTTCGCCAAAGGGCGAAGACCGGCGAACTGGTGGGGATTCCACAGGGTGAAGGTGGGGCAAACCCACCGCGTAAGTAGCTTCGCTCACGGGGTGTCCTGTAGCTTGTGCCGCTTCCTCCTTTGTGGCCTGGGAGACCATTCTTGAGACGAATCCAAGAGGGTCGCTGGCGCAGAGAAGGATGGTTCCCAATCGGTGACTTCACAGTCGGGTGAGCCAAGGGCCTCAGTGAACGAAGGGACGTCGGTGCGTTGTGTTACCTCGGCGGGCCAACAAGGCAAACGGGAAGCCCCATTGATAGGGGATGTTAGCCGCCCGTAAAGCTTGTGTGACGGGTCGGAGCATCCTCCGTGCTTGTAATGTGAGGGGTAAAAGATCCTGAAAAAGTGTGATGGAGTGAGAATCCCAGGAGCAGGCCGCATTGCTTCTGTAGGCACACTTGATGTCCTCCTTCAGGGGATAGCTTTGCAAACAGCAGATAATATCCCGGGGAGGTGCCGCTCCCGTGGGTCGCTGTCGGAGGGCCCTGTGTGCTCTGTCAAAGTGGATGACAGTGTCATATAAGTTGTAGTGTCGGGGCAATGTCGTCATAAACAACCGATTCCGGTAAGCCACGTACCCGTATGTTGTGTCTTCTGCCCCTATTATCCAGATCGTCCAGCTTTCTCGTAAGCTGTACCAGAGCATCTGCCTGGTCTCGCAGCCTTGAGGTAAGGGAGTCCACTGTTTTGCAGATCTTCGGTTGTGTATCTTCCAAGGAGGCCACGCGGTCCCCAATATGGCGGATGTCCGCTTGTATAGCGGAGAGACTCGCATGTAGGCCCTGCGTAGCGTGATCGTTGATCGCCGTGATGTCGTCCTTCGAAGGTAGGGAGTCAAGCTTATCATGCCATAACCGCTCCGCCGAGGGAGCTCGAGGTGGTTGCCGGGCGCGCTGATCCTCCACATATGCTTCACTGGCAGGACTTGGAGGCGAAGATGGCGGCCTGTGAGAAGAGTCGCGGGAATCTTGATCCGACAACGCGTTGAAGTAGGAGCACACAGAGGTAAGCGCTGATTTTTCTTTAGGTCCCGATGGCTTCGAGGAGTTGAGTTTGGAGTGTTTGCCCATTTTGAGGGACCTTGCTGGAAACCGGAGCGTATTAACAGGCACGAGGAGCGGGAGCTACAGACTTATGCGTCCATTTGTAACTTGGCCCTTATAGTGTTCTGCAGGAAAAGTCCAATTTGGCTAGTGTGAGGGGGGAAAGCTCGGCGAACCAAGCCCTGGGACTAGCCTATACTAGTCTTCGTTAATACAGGGCTCTAGCTGGCCTGCCCTCCTCTATCCACTACCAGTTTAGAGCATCTATAAGTATTGGTTGTTTTAATTGGTACTTGGTGCACAAAAAAGTACAGTGCAATACCCAAGAGAAATGCAGTCCAGAAACTTCTATCAATATGCAAAATGACTGGATTTAATAAAGTCAAAATTAAATCAGAAAACAAAAATCTTACTTTTGCTATTATTTTAACAGAAACAACAGATTTAGTTTACTGAACCAGCATTTCCTTGTATATTATGTTACTGTTCATGTAATGTAAAACTAACCTAAATTCAAAAAAAATTCTATTCATAAAAATATGGCAAAACAGTAATATTCATTAATGACTATTCATGTGAACAGCTGCTAACAACCTACAGCAGCCTCTTTCCTTGCGGTGAATAGCCACTGGCATGCCATACGTATACTTAAATAATTACTATTATTATGTATTATGCAAACTGTGAACGTTCAAAGCAATCTAAAAACAACATCAATGTGAGGGGAAACGGCATTCATATTTTATATTCTCCTCAGACAGTGCTTATTAGCTTTATTTAGAGGAAACTACTAGACTCAGGGGAACAGCAATTAAGCTGCCTACACCCTGTTCAACACACTTGTCAAGTTAGGTTGCTGAGTAAGCTGGGCTGTCACTTTAATATAAGTGATAGAGCACATAGCCACTAAATAATAACATATCTATTCTTTTAAACACCAAGCATGCTTCACATTTACTTTGCATCCACAGTTCCGCTCACTGTGGTCATACAGCATGACACATGCTCTGTTTAGGACATGCTTAAAGATGAAGTACCTTATTTATTGTGGAATCCAATACTGTTATATTTTTGATAATTTTGATTTATAATTAAATCAATACCATTTTTCTTATTCAGAAAAAGGCATAGCCATAATCTGGGATGAATACTCGTTAACACTATGGTTACATGGATGGTTATTTGGTACCATACATGTTTTCCACACAGAGCACAGTCATTTAAGTGTCAATCTAATATGGCCATGTTTTACATTGTCCCGTGTGGTATTTATCTGCAGCACAGTTTCTACTATTGATTAACTATAATCATTAGTAACTGATTTAAGATCAAAAGTAATGAAAGATGCTTGGATTTAGTGCTTACTATGACCCAAGCACACTCTTAGAATAATTATTCAGTTCCAGTGGTTTCACCTTGGAACATTTCTTATTATCTTATTTTCTTATACTGTTATAAAACTGGCAAATGTACTATCATGTCATGGATGGGTTCATGGTTCTGCGTTGGATACAGTAAGAATTGAGCAGGAGAGAAAATGATCTACAGAACATACCGTAGATTGAAAATGTTAGTAAAATGTAGGGAAACACTGTGTCACAGCACTCACTCCAAATCGCAAGTGAGGAACAGAGAGGCAAAAAGCAGAGACAATGTTTATGGACATTGCCTCTTTCATTTTACAAATGCATTCACACGATCACTTTAACCCCTTAAGGACCGGGCTCATTTTTCGTTTTGTACCCTGTGGGACCGAGGCTGTTTTGACACTTTTGTGGTGCTTGTGTTCAGCTGTAATTTTCTCCTCACCCATTTAGTGTACCCACATAAGTTATATATTGTTTTTTTCAGGACAAGATTGGGCTTTCTTCAGATACCATTATTTTGATCGTATCTAAAAAAAACAGAAAAAAAACACATTTTATGACTTATTTGAAAAATCTTTTACTCACCTAAAAAAGCAAGTAAAAAAACTAGCTAAATAGATGTTTTTATGTTTTTTTGCTGTTTTTTGTAAGTTATAGGGCAATAAGTACAAGCAGCGTTTTATGATTTCCAAATCTTTTTTTAACAAATCTGGTCAGTCTGCCTCCATCTCCTCTTTGGAACATCTTTGAAGCCGGTTAACTCAATTTAACCCATTCAAGCCATTTATTTTTGAAAACTAGACACCCCAGGGTATTCCAAATGCTGTTATTTTAACCCTTTCCATGCACCAATTATACAACTACACTTTGTCAAACTTTGTAATAGTATTTTTTTTTATTTTTTTTTTCACACAAATTGTACTTTAGTTATAGATATACAGGTCCTGGTATATGCCACTGTCTAACAACACCCCAATGTGTGTTCAGGAACATCTCCTGAGTACAGCGATACACCACATGCATGGGCTTGTCAGATTGTTTGGCTGGTAAAAGGCTACTTTTGGGGCATGCGTAATTCAGGTGGTCATTTGGTCATTCTGCCTCCATCTCCTCTTTGGAATATCTTTGAAGCCGGTTAACTCAATTTAACTCCGTCAAACCATATATTTTTGAAAACTAGACACCCCAGGGTATTCCAAATGTTATTTTAACCCTTTCCATGCACCAATTATACAACTACACTTTGTCAAACTTTGTAATAGTAATTTGTTTAATTTTTTTTTCACACAAATTGTACTTTACTTATAGATATACAGGTTCTGGTATATGTCACTGTCAAACAACACCCCAATGTGTGTTCAGGAACATCTCCTGAGTGCAGTGATACCCGACATGCATGGGTTTGTCGTGTTGTTTGAGATTTAAAATGCCACATTTGGGAAGTGCGCTTTTTTTCTCCATTTTGGAAAGTCTGTACCTATGCCCTATCTTTGAGCTCGGCCACTCCAATTTACCCCATCAGCCATTTTTTTTTTATATTAGACACCCCTTGGGTATTTGAAGTGCTTTTATTTTAACTCTTTGTTGAGATTTTTGAGAAATTTTAGCACTTGCTCAAAATAATAAACTTTTTTTTTTTTTTTTTTTTTTAATACTTATTTTTATATTTTTTTACACATTTTGCTGGTACTGGATGGTTAGCACATTTTTTTTTTTTTCCATTTTTTTTTTTTTTATATTTTACTAATCACATTGTGATTAGAAAGCTGGGCTCCATTGACTTGCATGGTTGAATGTAGTACCTGTATTCAACCTGCAAGTGGAGCCAGAGTTCTCTAGAGGGTTTGGAGACCATCTAGCGAACTTTTAAAACTTGATTGTTTTTTTTACAGGGCGGCCGCTCCCTGGAGCGGTCACAGCCCATCCAGAGGTAAGTGTTTGGTGTCGCTGGATGCCTCTTGATCGAGGCATTCCAGCGACACCATTTAAGTTTAGCAGGCGATCGTTGATCGCCTCCTAAACGCTTTTAAAACGGGCGTCCGCCGCCATACATTGTATGGCGGATGTTGACGCCCCGGGGAGGGGCCAGACATGACCCCTGATTCCTATCATGGCGTTGCTGAATGCCTCGATGTCGAGGCATTCAGCAAGGCCGAGATTGGCATCGGGGGCCATCTCTGGCCCCTCCCCGGGGTGTCAACAGCCGCCATACATGTTATTTTGTGATTTTAGATGCTCAACAATGCTGTCCTTTTAAATAATTTCCGTTAATTTCCCCACTACTGATGTAAACAGGTACAACATTTGCTAATTAACAATCTTCTGTTAACAATGATGGGTTAAATAAATCTGTTAACGGTTTTGCTGGTATACCACTACGTCATTTTAACCCCTTGATGACAATTGCCGGTCCGGGCACGTCACGGAAAAACATGTCGTTAACGACAAATGACGTGCCAGGACCATCATTTGTTAAAACGGCTAAAAAAAAATCGATGCGTGATCGATTTTTTTACCCAAACGGCGTTGCTGTAATGCCTTGACCTCGAGGCATTCAGCAACGCCATGATAGGAATCAGGGGTCATGTCTGGCCCCTCCCCGGGGCGTCAACATCCGCCATACAATGTATGGCGGCGGACGCCCGTTTTAAAAGCGTTTAGGAGGCGATCAACGATCACCTCCTAAACTTAAATGGTGTCGCTGGAATGCCTCGATCAGGAGGCATCCAGCGACACCAAACACTTACCTCTTGATGGACTGTGACCGCTCCGGAGAGTGGTCACAGCCGCAGCTGCCGGTGATCTTCGCCATTAGCAAGATGGCGGCGGCCCGGGAAAAAAAATAATAAAGATGAAAAGGTTCGCTAGACGGTCTCCAGACCCTCTAGAGAACTCTGGCTCCACTTGCAGGCTGAATACAGGTACTGCATTCAACCATGCAAGTCAATGGAGCCCAGCTTTCTAATCACAGTGTGATTAGAAAAAATAAATTAAAAATAAAATAAAATTAATAATAATTAGAAAAAAAATAGTAAAAAAACAGTAAAATGTAAAAATCAGGGGAACCTTCAAGTTGAAAAAAAATGTTAAAAATGTTTTAAAAAAGGCAAAAAAAAATTAAAATATATACCGTATTGGCTCAGATATAAGCCGCACTTTTTTCCCCCACTTTAAGTCTTTAAAGTGGGGGTGCGGCCTATATTCGGGGACATGCAGTCCCGGGTGCCGGGCAGGCAGCGGGGTTAGGATACAGATCCCCCGCAGCGGTGCAGGGGACCTGCATCCTACTCCCCGATACGCTCAGACAGCCTCCCCTGCCAGCACTTCCCACGGGGGGGGTGCCGGCACGGGAGGTTGTCTAAGCGCATCGTGCGGTTGTCTAACCGCACGATGCGTTTTACCTCTGGCCCCCCGCCTGACTTACCGGAGCAGACTCCCGGGTGTCTTGCGGGGCCGGCGGGGGACATCTACGCAATACGCGTATACAACTTCCGGTGCCGGCACATCCGGCACCGGAAGTTGTATACGCGTATTGCGTAGATGTCCCCCGCCGGCCTCGCAAGACACCCGGGAGTCAGCTCCGGTAAGTCGGGGGGCAGAGGAGGACAGTGGCAGCATATCTCGGGGGGCAGAGGAGGACAGTGGCAGCATATCTCGGGGAGGGAGGAGGACAGTGGCAGCATATCTCGGGGGGGGGACGGACAGTGGTAGCATATCTCGGGGAGGGAGGACAGTGACAGCATATCTCGGGGGGGGGCAGAGTGGCAGCATGTTTTTTTGGTGCTTTTTTAAAGAAAAAAACTTTTTCTTTAAAAAAGCACCAAACTTTTAGGGTGCGGCCTATATACGGGGGCGGCCTATATCCGAGCCAATACGGTATATAAAAAATATATTTTTGTGAGCAAGTCCTAAAATTAGCACATTAGCTTAAAACAATTGTCGCATGGAAAGAGTTAAAATACTGGCATATTAAATGCCCATGGGGTGTCTACTTTTAAAACATGTATGATTTGATGGGGTAAATTGAATTGGCCGGATTCAACAATTCAACGGATTCCCCGTGTTAATTGGGACATTGTTGAATCCGGCCAATTCAATTTACCCCATCAAATCATACATGTTTTAAAAGTAGACACCCCATGGGGGGGGAAGGATGGCCACACATCTAATTTCCAATTAGAAAAATGCACACGTACCAAATGTGTCCTTTTAGTTCCCCCCAAAAATGACAAACCCATGCATGTGGGGTATCACTATATATAGGAGATGTTTCTGAACACATATTGGGGTGTCGTGTGACAGCGGCATATACCAGGAGCTGTAAATTCATACATAAAGTAGGTGTGTGTGGGAAAAATACACACACAAAAATACTACTGCAAACTTTGAAAAAATGCTGGTGGTAAAATGTGTGCATGCAAAGAGTTAAAATACCAGCATTTAAAATACCCTGGTGTGTCTAGTTTTCAAAAATATATGGTTTTGTTGGGCACACTGAAATGGCCCGGCTCAAAGATGTACCAAATAGGGCATGGGCAGTGGATCCCCAAATGCCAAAGTTCAACATTGAAAAATGTGCATGCCCCCAAACAGCCAGGCAAAATCATTCATGTGGGGTATAACTGCGCTCATGAGATGTTGCTGAACACATATTGGGGTGTTTTGTGATAGTGACATATACGAGAACTTTTTAATTCATACCTGAAGTAAAATGTGTGTGAAAAAACAAATGCAAAAAAATGACTACCACAAAGTTTGACAAAGACTGGTGGTAGATATGGTGCATGGAAAGAGTTAAAATACTAGCATTTGGAATACCCTGGGCTGTCTAGTTTTCAAAAATATATGACTTGATGGGGTAAATTGCATTGGCCGGCTTCAAAGATACCCGAAATGGCACATGGGGGGAAGAATTACCAGATTTGGAAAAAATGGCTTTGAAATAGCAAAACGCTACCTGTACTTTTTGCCCCATAATGTGCAGAAAAAAGCAAAAAAACATGAAAACATTTGGTATTTCTAAACTCAGGACAAATAGTAGAATCTATTTAGCAGGTTTTTTCATTACCTTTTATAGATAAGTAAAAGATTTTTCAACTAAAAGTTAGAAACAGTCATTTTTTTCTAAATTTTTCACCATATTTTATACTTTTTTTAATAGTAAATAATATGATAATCAAAACAATGTCATCTAAAGAAAGCCCTTCTTGTCCTGAAAAAAACAATATCTAATGTGTGTGGGTTCAGTAAACAGGAAAGAAGAAAATTACAGCTAAACACGAGCAGCGCAGAAATGTTAAAACGGCCATTGTCACGAAGGGTACAAAAAGTAAAATCAGCCTTTGTCACGAAGGGGTTAATAACTTTGGGTGTATCTCATCAGGCCTCATCTCCTTATTTGCTTTTTTACTGACTGGACAATTCTCTCTTCTGCATGTGCTTTGGCAGCTCCTATAACTTGCTTTGCCTGTCTATTTTCCTCACTTTGGATTTTTGGTATTTACAAACTCTTTGGTTTTTACTAATCTACGGAGTACCACAGTGGTTTATTTATTTTTATTTTGCTCTTACTGATCAGCCTAGTACAATTTTCTGTTGCCTTCAATAAATCAACTTTTAAATAACCCCGTTTTTCCTAGACTCCATTTAAATGTCCCCAGTCTGATAACGTCTCTGTCAGGGTCCTACCTCACTCCCCCGTCGGCAGCACAGGTCTCCACCCGATGGTGGAGTCGCGGGACGCCCGGGACTTCGTCCGCGCACCACCCGGCCCCGTTGTACGCGACCGCGAGCCACGCGGTCGCGGCCTACTGCGGCCTACGGTAGGCCGCATCCCCGGACTCCAGTGCAGCGAATGCCGCACGGGAGAAACGCCACACGTGGAGTGATGGCGGGGAGGCGTGGCCGGCGTCTCCAATAATGAATTACTCCTGGTCAGGGGCGGGACGAGTAGTGATGGACAGTCACTACTCCATTGTACATACTGAGGAGGGGAGGAGCTGATTTCTAGAGGGCTATTTAAACCCACAGCTTCTAGGCCTCATTACTTGATTGTTCAAGTCTCTACCTACCCGTTTTGCTGATACCTGTGTTGAAACCTGTATGCTGTTACCTCTTTACTGGATTTACTGGACTTTTGACCTCGGCTTGTTATTGGACTTTGATATACCTCTCCTACCCTTGATCTCGGCTTGCTTAATGGACTTTGCTACACTTCACCTACCCTTGACCTCAGGATTGCTACACGGTACAGTTTATGCCTTTTTCTATTCTGTGGAATAAACTTGCTGATATTCCTGATATTGCCTGTTCTGACTCTATCACATATCTGGTGTCTCACTGCGCTACGCTCCAAACCCTGCATACCCTACAGTCTCCTTTATTCTCATTTTAGAAAAGTCAGTTTTTAAAAAAATCTAAAACATCAATAAAATGGTAGTGTGTGTAGTGAAAATATATTGTAGAACTATAGTAGTATAACGCTTTTTAAACCTTACTTTCCATCCTTGTAAAAATAAACATAAATATTTGTAGCATTAATCAGAATACTAATAAAATCACCTTATTTTGTTAGAGATCAACACAATGAAGCGGTTACATTTAAAAGAAAATGTGGTATTAAGTAAAAATGGTCTACTCATTACATGGTAACTAATAATTCCTAATTTACACTAAAGGGCACTAACAGCATATACTGCTGATGACCATTAATCTCTAAACACACTTATTTCTTCAGGAAACCTGATTGCTTTGTTTTGGTTTTAGCATTTTATTTTAGAAATTACTAGTCTGCCAAGGAAAATCAATAAAGTTGATTGCAAATTAATAGATTATTTAGTGTCGGGAAACATGCCAGAGAGAAATTCTCAAAAGAGCATGTTTGTTTTAGTGTAATAGTAAGAACCACCTGCTGTTTCATGTGACATTTTCAAATGTAAACACATTTCTGTTTCTTCTCCCAATAGAATTAGATCGTGAATGTAGTACATAACAGACCTATTAGCCCCCCGCTGTTAAATGGCAAAATAAGTACACCCCGTATAAGAAAAAAGTACGGTAAATACACAAATAAATACACATTATTATTAATGGTAAAGTATTTTCAAGTATGTTTTTTCCCAATGTGATCTTTATAAGTAGTGATACTTTGATATTCCATGAATAGATATTGGTAGCAAAATGAAAAAGCAATCATTATTTAGGGGAGGGGAAAGATATAGATTCTCTATACAAATATATAAGATTCTTATTTTGATCTTTAATATTCACACTGTTTTAATAATTAGCAATCAATTAAGGTTAATGTAAACTGTAAATAGTCTCTGTTGTACTCACACAACCAAAATATATTAGCATGTCTGAAAAATTCATGTTCTATAAAATAAAATGGTAGGTGTACAAATAAGTTCATAAAATGAAAATACCTTATTTATTCACGTTTAGTCTTTCTTTTTTGTTTCGCTTAAAGGTGCTGTTCTACATAGACGTTTTTCCCCAACTTGTTGTTTCTAGGCAACTGTGGTATTTCAATAAACGTTTAAACACAGTGTTTACGTGACAGGGAGCATTAAGGAGAAAAGCAAAATGACAGATAGGTTCCCTTTACTTCTCTCTGCATGATGCAACACTTATCTGGGGATATTTTAAGTGGCCCTCTAGATGAAACAGCACCTTTAAGGATATGGCGCTCCTGAATTTGAAGGTCTCGCCACAATTTCAAATTTGTAATATCACTGTGAAATCCTCACGTTATCTTTTTTGCAAATGGAATACATTTCATATGACTTTCTTAAGCTAATGGGTTGTGTCATTTATTTTTTTGTAAACTAAATTTCATTTAATAGTATGAACAGCCAGGTGGGATGATAGGACCAGTCCATCCAAAAATGAGCTTCACGTTACAGTACCAAACACATTGTAATGTGTGTTGTCCCACAACTCCTTTTGAGATTCATAAATGTGAAAAAATATAATTACCATACCTACCAACTATCCTGTTTTTAATGGGTCAGTCACAATTTTCAGGCACTGTCCTTCTTACAGGTCTACCCCCTTTACTACTTGACACAAGCCCATACGAAATTGTCCCGGTTTACACACCTGAAATGTGAGAGGGTATGGATACAATTTTAAACCCATAATATCCTAAAATCAAATTCATATTGGTGGGATTATTGTGACCTTTAGATGTTTCTTCATATAAATCACCCTGTAGTTATCAGTAGGTATAGGAATTTATGTAGGAATTTCTATCAACAATTGTTTGGAATTGTTATGATTCTCTGACAACATAATGGAATCTAGATTAACAAGGACATGTGAGACACGACTATACTTAGAAATGATGCCACAAAAAATACTTGTTTTGTGATACAGATTGTCACCTTGAGTTGATAACAGTAGAAGCTGCTGTATAAAGAGCATTTTGACATCTATTCATTATTATAAAACAATTTAGTTATTTCTAATTATGGTGTAGACTCAATTGTGTTCATATTGTAACAAGCTTTTAACCTTGCAGTTACCTACAATAGTAAGGTGGGCTTTAGCCTGGGTAATAAAAAAAAATAGTTCCTTACTTCCTAACCAAAATGAAACCCTAATTACAAATCATTTTTTTTATAATATACCATTAACATTTTAAACAAAAAGGCTCCAAAGTACAGAGTAACGTCTTTGGAAATACCCAAAGTAGACAACCTTACCACAGTCTGAAACACTATTATTTGCATATGTAGTGAGCACTGGAACGCATACTACAGAGGTTGATGGGTAAATAGGTCAGTGCTGGCCCTTACATGGCAATCTGTCAATCCAGAAAAAACAATCTGTTGTTGTTTTTGCTGGATATTCATGGAGAAAGAGAATCATTTCTACACCTTTATTTCTCTGTGAATCTATCAGTATTATTCTTGCCACCTGCTTCTGTCTTCTTACGCTTCTCTTTTGAACATGGCCTCCCTCGCAAAAAATGGAAGCCACAGGGGACAGCCTCTCCACGGGAGACAGAAGCAGCTGGCGGAGAAGGTAGGAAGACATTGATAGAGTCAATGTCCCCCCTCAGGCCACAAGGATTTTCTCTTTAACTCTTTTTTGGTGGCAAATATGGCATAGACAGTCTGTTTGGGGCACTGACAAAGTTGTTTGAGAATAAAGATGGCACACAGAAGCTGTTTGGGAACAAAGGTGACACAGACAAGCTGTTTGGGGACAAAGATTGCATAGCCAAGCTGGCAAGTTGTTTGGGGGACAAAGATGCCACAGACAGGCTGTTTTGGGACAAAGATGGCCCAGACAAGCTGTTTGGGGGCAAAGATGGCACTGACAAGCCGGGGCTAGAATTCCACTATTTTTTTCCAGACAACACCTTCACTTACTTACTTTTTTGCAGTATTTTCCACCACTTTGTTGCTGTGCTTGGATCACATCTAATCTCAGTTTGCAGATGTCATCCAGGCATCGATGAGTGCTCCTTCTCCATCCCCTTCTAATTAGTGGTCAGAATCACAAGATTGTTTAGAAAAATGGAGGGAGAGTGTCTCCCCATGGAAAGCTTGGTCCCCCAGAACTGCCATGTTCCTTAAAACTGTAATAGTTGTATGCCCTGGGGGCCCTGTGTAAGGGGACATTGGAGAGCGAATTTATTAATCATAATTTGGCATAATGGACTTGGGTGCGGTTTTGGTGGGTGTGGTTTTGGTGTGTGGGGGATTGCATTTCATCCTTGGACCCAGGCAGCACAAGTCTTGGGCCGGCCTTGTTCAGTGCTCTGGCATGATTTAAGTATGGGATTAGAAGCCTGGTTCTGTTGTATATCGTTTGAGTATGATACTTAGGATTCATACCTTTACCACTTATTATTTGGGTTGAATAAGGTTTTGTTGTTTGGTTTTCCTATAGGGTGTTTTCAACCTGTGTTTATTGGAGGTGTCTCAGGGATTACTTTTACCCCCTTCAGGACTCTCTCCTTGGGAACGTTTCGTTAGCGCTGTTGGGGAAGATTGCGCTTGTGGGCGTCTCATTTGTGCTTGCAGGGCGTCTTGTGCTTTTCGCTGCATCTTGTCTGGTTTTTGACCTCCCTGGGTGTTCCTCTCTGTGCGTTTTCGGGGTCTAGGCACATGTCAGATTCACTGGACATTCGCTCATGTTTTACCCCTACCACAATTGCTGTTCACTAGTAGCAGGCACTGAGACACCCCAATGTGCGTTTATTATGGTTAACATGAGTTTGTAGTTTGTGGAAGCATTTCATATGAATTAAAGAGTTTCATATCTGGCAAGCACAATACAAATGATTCTTACATTAAACACTATTCAAAATAACAATACAGTTTATATATCTATGTATCCTTGTTAGAGACTGTATCTAGCTGTACGTTATTCTTTTGGATTTATTAACTACCCTAATGCATATTAAACAGTTCAATCTCTTTACAACAAAGTTCTTTGTTGGTGATAGTAAATACATGTGACATATGATTTTACATTAAGAGGTAAACTACATCCTTTATAGTGATTACAGTTTGAATATTGCTGTTGTTTTGCAACCAACTCTGGATATTTCATAACTTCTCAGTCGTTATACACCATATTGCAGTATGCCAAGATTAATTCAGTTTAATTTAACATTAACATCGTAAGGCTATTCTTACAAAAGCAGAGAAATTATATGGTTACAAGAGCTTTGTGTCCCTTAAGGATATTAACAGGGATCTCACATTATTGCAATAAAGTTAAGCAAATTATATCTCATGTAAATTTTCACTTTTACTACTGAAGGAGGACCTTTATCTGCATTTTCAATTTGCGATTAATACATATATAGTGTTGATATACTGTATAATCTCACAAATGTTTATTGAATTAAACTGATTAAATATGCTACTGATGCAATGTTACTAAAATATTGTGTAAAATCAGTAAGAGGCCAAAATGCAGGGTAATTGCTTGATTGATCTTCTTAAAAAGGGACACTTCGGTCATCATGTGCATTTTAATGCATATGATAGCTGGATGTCCTTTTGAACCCCCTGTTGCAAATGCACAGAGGTATTCATCAGAATATTGCTGTTTTGGGTCTTTTTCCTCGTTTGCTCCAGGTCATTCGTTTTTAAGAGAAGTGTGCAAACACCTCTTCTCCTTGCCAGTGCTCACACACACCAAACTGACCTCTAGCCAGCTCCACAGAACTGGATCAAGCGAAAATCACAATGGGAAGGGACGCTGTTCTGGAGCTCTCATAAAGATGTGTGCATTTTTTTCTTTCAGCTAAAAAATGCATATTAAAGTCCTTTTTGCTGTGGCATCAATGGTTAATATTTTATCCATATATATTGATCTGTACCCTGCTTTCAGGATTTTTATCTGGGGTATGTGTGTATCGAGACCCAAGCAATCCAGAACCAAAATGCCCCAGGGTGGGATGCTACTGGGTCAGGCCCGTGTGCTATGCCCTCGGTCTGACTGTGTATAGATTTTGAGAAATATTGTTATTGTACACTAATTTATGCCATTCATACATTGTAACTTCAGCTGGGCCAGAGGGGTAGCAGCTCCAGATGCAGCACGGTAAGCGTGCTTGTTCCCAATATAATTGTGGCTCCTTGTGTTTCCCAAGATCCCTATTTATGGCTTTAGGTTTTATGTGCTGCCATTACACTTTCTTTGATGTACACATCATTTACACAGGATATCAAGTAGGGTCATCAGGAAAACTGAATAAAAACAAATAAAAGTCTAAAAATGGTTAAGGTACAGTTGATACAGAGGTTATTTTTGGTTATAGTTGGTAGAATTAGAAATAAGAAAACACCTGTAGTCAGTCAGGAAGCAAGGGAATCTAATAACAGCCTGATAACAGGAAATCAGTATCAGATTAAATAGTCTGGGTTATTTCATATTGCCAGCAGGTATAGCTAATTAACAAAGTCAGAAAGCAGGTCTGTTTCCCCAAAGACTGAATTAAATTATAAGCTTCCATGGCTAATATGCAAAGTTAATAAATGCTAAAGCAATATGAATACAGAGAAAGGCATATATAATACAATATTTTTGGATTTTTCTTAACTACTTCATGGTTTTACGGTACAACACTGTGGTGCTATATAAATCAATGCAGAATACTATTATTAAGATTAATTTTGACTTAATTTAAAAGTATCCTTGATTTTAAAGAACAAAATGATTTGGTTTGAGGATAGCTTTTTTTCTTGGCTACTTTTAGAACTTTATGTCACATACTTTTCCAACACGTGCACTATATCCTCAGGTTTCCAAATCAATTGCAAGAATAGAGAATACCTCATCAGCACACCAAGTACTCCTTAAATAACTTGCTTCATTTATTCTTAAAAATGGCCATTTAAGTAGGTATAACTCAGTACGACAAGCCAACTACTTGGCTTAATGTGAGGGGAATTTGGAAGATATAATATATGAATTATTTACCAATCTGCTCAAAGCGTTGCAACAGAAACAGTGTCAATGAGTTTACTGAAGGACATTGTTGAGTGCCAAGTATAGAGAAACTGAAACCATTTTCAACTGGCAATGGAGGTGGATTACAGTGAATGTGGGATAACTTGGAGTTCCTCTAATTTTAGCCACTTTTAGCCTGAGAAGTGAAAAAAACTATTTGTATCATTCATTCAATTGTGAATGCAACAATGGTTTTCTGTAGGTGCAGGCAAGAGGGGGCACCCTGCTCCGATATTCTGATCAGAAAAAATAATTTGCTTCTAGTTAAAATAATCTTCCTCATACCTAGTGGAGACCCTTCATATTTCAAATAACCCCAAGAGAAAAAGTTATATATAGCCTGTGAAAAAAGTATTTGTTATCTAGTACAGACAACTACTTTCAATTGTAAACAATATTAAATCGATTATGTTTTTTATGCATTACAAATATTCCCTGGATTCCCGTGAGTGCATCATGTGACCACTTCCATATTCCCAGCCGTGACTTACACATCTAGTATTGGGCATTGGCCAAGAAAACATTCTGTGCTCTGGAAGGCTTTCAATAGACATTGTTTGGTAGGTTTATTTAACACTGCAATATACGTTGACCAGTTGTTGAAGAGCGCCCTAGCTCTCACACTAGTCTATCCAACATCATACCCATCACAGGTGGCTGTGTTTGTATCCATTGTGCCAATATTGCCTTTTTACTGGCTGCAGAAACAATCAGCAGTAACCTTCTGTTTTTCACCCCCATGTGCCCCATCGCTTCAGACAATGTGATCCCACAAAGTACCCATGACAGAGAGAGACTAAACCCTATCCTCAAGGTGCATGTAATATAATTATTGACCCCCCTCCAAAACCCAGCTATGAATCTACAAGACCACAAACAATGCATCAAATATGCTTGGGTGATTTGATGTTTCATACATTTAAAATTAATCTCTAGACCCATCTGATAACTCAATTTTAAGGGTTACATAGACTCCGTGTAAAATCTTTAGAAAAATTTTGCTGTAAGACCCAGACGTTAACCTTTGACGCCTGGGCAAACATTCCATAGTGAACCCCTCAGTAATACCTGACACCAACAACCGGTTTTGATGATCCCACAGTTCCTGCCCGCAACCCAGCTTACCGAAGGGAATACTTTAAAAAAATGCAATTGCAAAAAAGGCCCAAGGGATGTGTCAGGAACCAGGTCCATACAGATGACTGTAATGACCCAGAGCGCCCGATGATAGAGTTCAGGAGTTCAGGATGCAGAAGCGGAGCCACAGGACCTGTGCAGGGCGACTGCACTCACCCGGGTCTTGAGCACCTAGGGTTGTGCAGCCACATACCAGCACCCTGACATATAGAAGCGGATGTAGTCCAGAACAAAACAAAGTGATATCCTGCAGGGACCCTGGAGCAGGCATGAGACATAGCACTAGAATCATGCGCAGGATGCTGCAGGCTGGGAGTATGGAGGCTAAGCAGAGTATATGGCAGAAACAAAACAAGCAAGGGGACAGAGCAAGGAACAGGGAGACCAAGCAAGAAACATAACCAGACAAGACATACATAATACAGGGCACAGCAGGGAACAAGACAAGGAATACTCAAGATCCCACATGAACAGGACAGGACACCCCTCTACCGGGGATACAGGACAGGACAACCCACTACCGGGGATACAGGACACCCCTCTATCGGGGATACAGGACACCCCACTACCGGGTATATAAAGCAGAGAGCTGCCTAGACTAACCAGGCTACACATAACAGGAGTACACAGAAACCACAGAACTAGCCTAGGACTACGAGATAACAATTGGAGATTCCGTCACATCTTATAGAAACATAGAAAGTGACGGCAGATAAGAACCAGTAGGCCCATCCAGTCTGCCCAACCTCTGAGTACTTTCCTTTAGTACTTGCCCTTATCCTATATCTAGCTTGGCCTTATGCCTATCCCATGCTTGCTTAAATGACTTTACTGTATTAACATCTACCACTTCTGCTGGAAGGCTATCCCATGCGTCCACTACCTTTTCCGTAAAGTAATATTTTCTGAATATGGCCATAGTATGCTTAGCCCACCACTACGCCAAAGTACTCCAATATACGGTGGGTCCTAATGCTAAACCCTGCCTACAGAGGTACTAAACAAACCAAACATGAACTCCAAACACATATCAGAGAGACATACCTGTAGAAGGCAGACTGAGACTAACATAACGGGTGGGGCACACCTTATAAAGGAAACAGAGCTGAAGCAAAGAGCAAAACAAGAATCCAGAAATCAGAGGTTCAGGAGAGAATATACGGAAATCCAGAAATGGACCACAGCAAGACAGGGAAACTGGAGCAAGACAGAGATATGCAGCTCCGCAGCCTGGGTAGAGCATGACAGGATGAAAGCCTAGAACTAAGGCAACTGCTATGTTTGTTCTGTGTTGAGGATTAATAACTAATTAATTAAACTAATTTGTAGCCGTTTAATTGTTCTCTATGTTACTTATTTATATAATTTATTTGCATTTATTAGGACTAGACTCTTATATTAAAAACTAAAATACTCTATCTGCAATACTGTAAAAAGGAGGAAAGATCTGTTCTTCAGCATATATATATATATATATATATATATATATATATATATATATATATATATGCAATGAGCAAGATTTCGTGTAGTGTGTTAAAGAGGAGATTATTTGAAACCTGTCACAAATCTTAGAACCTATATCTGCAAAGCACTTGCCTTTAGCCATTCTATTACTTACGTCTTATCTCCCAATCTTTAGTTGCACGGAAAACATGGTCCTTAAATCCACAGGACCAAGAATAAAAACATACAAAGATTGTCCTTGGCTCAGCTAGAGACCTTATGGGACATGAGCTATAACAATCTGTTAACAAAAACACTTTGTCTGGTGTGTCAAAGCGTTGTTTCATGTGCTGGGATAAAAGCCACAGTATAACAGTCGAATCCTGCTGAAACTGGGTACAATTACAAAACATCTCCTACAATGTACTTGCATTGATCTGTAAATTTCTTGTCTAAAAGTTCCCTGTGGAAACAAAGCTAACTATCGATGTTCAAAAGGCAGTAACCTTAGACTATTAAGGGAGTTTCAGGTGGCAACTGACATCAAACAGCGGAATGGGCAGACAATTCTATTTATTGCTACTTTTTCTCTGTGCTTTTTAATAAAAGAATTCAGGGCATAAGTCCAACATTCTCCAACATCATATGACATCTTACTCTGGGAAGCAGAGATATCACCAGCAGATAACATTTATTTAAACAGATTACACGTTATTTAATAAAATTACTGTTTCTCTGAACAACTTGGGATAATAAGTATTCTTTAAATCAATTTTGCTATCAAGAATATAGAAGTGGTAATATGGTGATGGTAGACTCATGGTATAAAATGTATTTTCATTAGTAATACAATTACCCCTACATGAAATAAAATATCCTCTAACGTTAACTAAATATCTCTAAGGCAATTAGACAGATTGAGAAAAAAAGGTCCCACAAATAGGTGATTTAAGTGAATTCATAATAATAATAAATACATAAATACATTTGCATTTTGGCTACCATTGACGTCGAGGGGCATTTGAAATGTGATTACCAGAAAGACCAACAACTTGAACCAGAGTATTCTACTTAGCAATTGCTCCTCATTTTCATGGTTTATTTAGGATTGTTTTCCTTTAACTCAGAACACATTTAAATCAAACTAACTATATTAGGTTCGTTATTAACTTATATTAACACGTCTCAGGGATAGAAAGTATGATGCGTCCTATGTTTGGCAAAACGCTAGCCAGTTCTTGTGTCAGCATGACTGACCCTTTAAGATCTCAAATTTGAAAACAGGGTCTGTTAAATAGGCATTCGTCCCACTTTATAGACTTGGAACATTGTAGACATGGACACAGCTACATGGTTTTTGTTCAAACAAAAATGCTTTTTTTCCCACTTGCGAGCAACAAAAAAAAGACATCTAACTCATGCATTAGATGCAAAATTGCACACTTTAATGGCATAATTTGTACAAAGTGACTTTCATCACAGCAGTTCAATTCTATGGCAGCTGGCATGTGCAATAACAAATAATTTCAAGGTCATTGCTAAACCCTGTGATCCTCATTCTCAACGCTCTTCCTGTAGCAGACTACATTCTGACATCTGGAAACTAGAAACACCACAGTACCGCTTCAGGTATTTTCTAGAACATTAACTAGGATGTTGCAATATGCCACCTGCATTTTTATCAAGGGAAAAAAAAGATCTTGTAAATTTACTTGTGGTATAAGTCGCTTTGCTAAACCGATGTATTCAGGCAAACATGTACAGCTAGCTTAACATTAAGCTATCATGTAGAAACCTACTAAACCATGTACTAGCTGTTATATTCATTTTCAACTTATATCTATATGCATATATATATATTTATTACCTTTCCATAGGCCAACATATTTAAAGAACAAGATGCAGAGTCTCATTACCTCAGATATATATTTGGTCTAGGGGCCACTGAAGAAGGGGCCTCTAAGTTATCAGATGATTATTACTCTTTTATCTTTAATATGTAGGCCATGTGACATTTATTACAAATGTCCAAAGACCCTACATTTAACGTGCCGTTTACTTAAAGGACAGTGTTTTTTTTTTTTACATGTTTTATTAGCTGTTCCTTTATAGTAAATATATAGGCCTTTTCCACCCAGCTTCAGTATGGTAAGACTCTAGTCAGCTACTTTGTCTGATGCCTTTTGGCTTGATGACACATTAGTCTTATCTATCAAAATGACTTTCTTACAGACTTCTGACATCACATTTGTGTGTCACTTTTCTCTTTTAGTCAATGATGCAAGGCATTTTCACCACAGCTAATGGAAACGGGGCTAGATTATGAAGCAAGACTGGTCAGAGGTTGTTATATATCTCCTGCTTTTGCCAGGGTAAAAGTTTACGTAAAATACAAAAATTGCTATGTCTTTGGTGGATATCATGGTCGTAAAATATAAAAATACATAACTTAAAAATGAGGGATTCATAATAAGAATATTTAAAGTTTCTATTGAAATCATAAATCATACCTATTTCAGTAAACACCAGAACCCTAAACATACAATGCTGTGTCTGAGGTGTAAAAAAAGAAGTACATTTAAGTAATTATTGTTTTTTGTTCCCCTTAGGTAAGTGCAGCCATTTTCATTCCTTGAGATTGTGATTACTCTGGTAAGTGCTCTTTACAGAGTCATTATAGTCATTCATATATAATTTATTTGCAGTATGCTACATTAAATACATAAGTGTTCATCATATGATTATAATAAAGCATCATTGGAACAATATTTGGCTGCAATCACTTATTATGGTAAAATATAGCTTTATATACAGTAAAGCATTTCCTGTTTTTCCAACATGGTTAATATAGCTGGTCTTTCAGAGACTTTTTTGGTGAATACACTTGCTATTGCTCGAGATCTACCTTAATTTGTGTTTGCATTTTATAGGTTTATTCCCAGAATACATGCAGATATACAAATGATTATTTGTAGCACCCGGGCAAATAAAAGCCTGTGTATATTAACAATATTTCTGAGTGTGCAGCCGCTCCCTTTGGTTTGTATATATATATATATATATATATATATATATATATATATATATATATACTGTATATATGTATATATAGCTTTAAAACCTGGACCTAGTGAACATAGAATAAATAGGGCTGTAATGTAAAAATAACCGTAGATTACTAATTCATGTGTAAATAAAAGTCCAGATTGATTTATACATACTGGTATATTACAATCTGACACATATATTTATATTGTTTTATTTGCATTACTAATTTTGTAATAAATGGAATGAATTGTGATTGCCATGTGACCATGTGTTGTTACTTTCATCACCATCCTAGTTTTTCGTTTCATACAATCAAAATATTTTAATAATATAAATAAATGGCATTCTAATACATCTTGGGGATTGCTAGCCATCTATACAAAGGGTGATGATGCCCCCGCGGCATTGAGATACATGTCAAATTGTATAAAATAATCTACCTTTTGTTTAATGAATTTTCAATACAGTTGGCTCAGTTAATTGAACAAACTATTGTTTTGCAGTCTGCTAGATAGTGCCTCTTTGAAACAGTTCATCTGTTTGCTGGAATACATAAGTTACTAATTAAAACGTATAATATACCCATTTCATATATTAATAAATGACAAATGGGTGATTTTCTACAGTAGACCTTGATGAATGATTTATAAAACTTTCCTTTTTTAAGTTCCAAATTGATGGCAAAACCATACCCACAGATCTACTGTATACCATAGCAACGGTTACAGATATTACATATAGGGCTTTTTAGTATGGTTAATTTATGCTGTAATGAAAACCTCAACATAGACGGTACCATTATTCGGTAAGTACTGTATACGTTTAATCAAATATTTTTACTGATCTATCATGTAGTTATATATTTATTTATTTTTGGTCTGTCCTGAACTAAAACTTATGTTGTATATTATGTGGCTAACTCCTTGGAGTGATGTCACCCAATTTTATTCACAAAATTATTCAAAATACCATCCGATAAACTGCTTAGTGACTTGCCAAAACCAAGGTTTGTTATATTTGTTTATTTGTTATGCTCTGTAGATGAAGCTGTGAAGAATCAAGCACCTATTGGTTACATGATACATTTCCCTATCAATTACAACCACATATAATCAAATATTTTCATTAAAGACCATACTGTTGATATCTAGTGGGTAATTGAAGAGATTGCATTATTCGCACTGTACAAAATTATTAGTTTACCTATAATAATTGCATGCTACTTTGGTTTTGCTAAATCTGGTTTAAGGATTTTGGATTTACAGATTGAAACTTTATTTTAGTAAAGCTGAATCACAGGGCATAAACAATCATAAATGGATTCGTTTTGGGAGGCTTATCCTATCCTATTAGGAGAAATAATTTTTCATACCATAAATCATTTAATTACCAAGAAAAGGCACTTGATATGGATCATATCAGTGTACTGTATATTAATTATTTGCTGTGCCTCAATCTGTTGCACAGTTTGAGGTCAAAAAAAATGAAAGGGAATTTGCAAAAGTATTTCAGCCACATTTCATTATTTGTACACTAAAGAATCAAAAGAATTACAACAGGTTTTCCTAAAGCAATATTATTGAATCAGATTTCTTATTTGGAATTATTTCCTAGAAATATAAAAAAAACGTAATATTTAGTCATGGAAAATTCATATTATACCTAATGTACATTTTCAACACACAAAAGCCATCTCTTTTAGTAACATAGTAACATAGTAACATAGTTCATAAGGTTGAAAAAAGACCAAAGTCCATCAAGTTCAACCTATATACATATTGTGTCCCTACTGTGTTGATCCAGAGGAAGGCAAAAAACCCTTATGAAGCAGATGCCAATTGCCCCATACCAGGGGGAAAATTCCTTCCCGACTCCAAATATGGCAATCAGAATAAATCCCTGGATCAACGTTCTGTCCCTATTAATCTAGTATCCATAACTTGTAATATTATTGCTTTCAAGAAACACGTCCAGGCTCCTTTTGAACTCTTTTATTGAGTTTACCATCACCACTTCCTCTGGCAGAGAGTTCCATAATCTCACCGCTCTTACTGTAAAGAACCCCCGTCTGTGCTGGTGTAGAAACCTTCTTTCCTCCAGCCGTAGAGGATGTCCCCTTGTTATAGATACAGTCCTGGGTATAAATAGGTCCTGGGAGTGATCTCTGTACTGTCCCCTTATATATTTATACATAGTTATTAAGTCCCCCCTAAGCCGTCTTTTTTCCAAACTAAATAACCCCAATTCTGATAATCTTTCCCCTAGCAAGAAGCATATAGTAATGTATTTAATGTAGATCAAGGTTTCTACACCACTTATTGCTTATTTATACACACACACATTATATAGTGTACCTGGGAGTTGAGGGCAGTCCTCCCTGGTTGTGCGTCCCCCCCGGAGACAGACCATACTGTCTACTGTTGGAGGAGCAGAGCTAGTTGGGGAGAATGGACCTCCTGCACCACTGTACATACTGTTTATGTATTTGTGATTATGTAGACAGGTAGATATCATTATATATTTTACTCTGTAGTTAGCAGATATGATGAGTCTCCTCTCATCCTTTTCATGCTAGACACTGACCTCATAAACTTCCTTTGCCGCTACTACTACAGAGTGCCACCCCAATCCCCATGTTATAACATGTCCATACTATGAAAACAACATATTGGAAGGCAAGGAAAAAATGTCCCATACAGATATACTTCAAGAACTCCTTTGATGGCAGCCCTGTTGACCATACTCATTGGTAGTTTGTCATGTCTCCATCATTAATCAGTGGGAATAAGTGACATTGTGTAGATCTTCTTGAACAATCTGCATTTATATGACAGATAAAAATATTTTATGTAGGAGGCGAAAAATAATACCAAGTATGTATTTGTATTTAAGAATAATTGCTAGCAAAAAAAATATTTGGTATAGTGAAAGCTTTGTTGAAAAACCTAGGCCCTACCAATGGAATGCAAATTAAAGAATGATTCACTTATAGTCCTGGGATTAAAAATGGGCCTTTCACCTGTAAAGCTTTTACTATCAGTACATACATTCATCAAACTACTTGTGGCTTGTGACTTTTGGTTTTCAATTAGTTTAATCATTTTACATGAATGAAAGAACCAGATTAAATGGTATTTTGAGAAAATAGCTTCTTCAACTTCTCCCTCATAATAATACATCTTTCTAAAACAGCTCCTACAGGTGAAGAACAATTTATGGCAAATTTAAAACTCAAACTCAAATCTTCTCATACATTGTTTCAAACACATAAATCTGCTTGATTGGCATACAGAAATTGTAGATGAATACATACGGATTATTTATTATGTATACACCATTTCATAGGTTTATTAAATATTTTCAAATGTAAAATGTGGGTTTTGGAAAAGTGACATATTTCATTTTGAAAATATACATGTAAGGTATCGAAGGAAGAGTCTGCATTGGTTTAGGTGGAAGAAGTGTGTCTGAGGTGTCACTGCCCTGTGAATACCACCAGAGGAGATATTGTACAGTAGAGCTAAAGCCTCCTCTGTAGAGCTATAGAGGGAGAGCAGATACAGAACAGGAACTTAACACAGAAGACTAGAACAGGTGCTGTAGATGGGTGAAGTAAGACTGGCATACCCAGAAAATACTGGAGCAGGTGTCTTGTAGGATACAGTGGTAAGCCTGATCAAGGAGTAGGTGAGAAGGATTGATCAGCGTCTGGTAAAGCGTGGTTAGGAGGGAAGTTGGGGTCAGCAACAGGAAAACCAGCCCCAAATAGTGTGGTCAGGAGGCAAGCCAGCAAGAAAATAAAAAATAAAAATAGTAGAACAAATTTCCTCAAACCCAGTGATTTATTCACATTTTGACACTGAGGGTGGTACAGCATAACTACCATTTATATATACTGAGCCTGACAGTAGTATACCACAACTTCCTAAACCACAACAGACACAGATGATGGTATGGCATATCTCCCATCACTATATACTGCGCCAGACATTGATGGTGATATACCCTAACTCCCATCACTATATACTGAGCCAGACACATCACATCAGTATATTAATATCAAGTATAGCTGTAGGTGAAACATTACATTACATTATTAAGGGTCAGTTTAAATATATAAAAGGACCAGCTATTAGAAACTATGAAAGGTTGGTCCATCAGAATGCACAATTAAGAATATGAACATTGATTCATCACAGATGAGCAAATTAAATTTTTATCATGTTAACAAAGTTAACTAAAAGTTAAAAAAAAACAAAAAACTACCAAAGTGTGATCAAGTGAAAACTGTATTGGTCGCCTGCAGGGGCCTCCTCTGGCATGAACCAATTGATGCGTCATTCGTATGGAACTTTAACTCTTGGAGCGGGTAGACCACTGGTCTCCCCCGGCCAAGTTGCGGCACCAGGATTTTAAAAGTCTGTACGAGCGACTCTATTGGTTGCCAGCAGGGGGCTTGTCTGCCATCAACCAGTGAAGTGCAGGTGCACTTCATTGGTTGATGGCAGAGGAGGACCCTGCCAGCGACCAATAGAGTTGCTCGTACAGACCTTTAAAATCCTGGCACCAAAGCTGCTGCATAGTGCGTACCGTGTTAACCCCGTATTCTACAAAAAAAAAACCAAAAATGCAAAAAAGAAGAAAAAAAGAAGAACGTACATCAATATTCGCCCGGACCAAACACAGAAACGGGTGAATATTCGTGGAATACGAAAACATTTTCCCCACGAAGACAAACACAAAGAGTTGGCCCGCACCCAAGTTTAGTAAGAATAATACTGTTGCTGGGTCAGATATTTAATTACACAGAACATTTTTTATAAAATATATTGCAGGTATATGTAATTTAAATGCAATGACTTTTACACAGCCAAGCACTGTATTCTACTGGATAGGAAAAAAGAAAAAGCCTGAATATAAGACGACCCTAAAGGAAAAAAGTTTTACCAGTAAATGTTAATTCATGTAAACTATTTTTTTAAATAAAAGCTATGATTGAGAAAAATATTTTTTTCGTTTTATTTCCTTGTATTTTCCAACCTGTCCCCCAGTTACGCACATCTGCCCCCAGGCTTGCCACACCAATATGGCACTGTGGCCCATGATATGCCTTTTAACCCTCTATATGCCACTGTGCCCCATGGTATGCCTTTTGACCCCCTATGTGCCACTCTGCCTCCAGAAATGCCTTATACCCCTATATACCACTCTGGCATTTAGGGGGTTAAAAGGCATATTATGGGGCAGAGTGGCATATAGGGAGGTATAAGGCATTCCAGGAGGCAGAGTGGCATTAAGGGAGTTAAAAGGCATTGTATAGAGCACTCTGCCTCCAGAAATGCCTTATACCCCTATATGCCACTCTGGCATTTAGGGGGTTAAAAGGCATATTATGGGGCAGAGTGGCGTATAGGGAGGTATAAGGCATTTCAGGAGGCAGAGTGCTCTATTAAATGCCCCCTTAACGCCACTCTGCCTCCTGAAATGCCTTATACCTCCCTATATGCCACTCTGCCCCATAATATGCCTTTTAACCCCCTAAGTGCCAGAGTGGCATATAGGGGTATAAGGCATTCCAGAAATGCCCTATGCCCCCATTTAACACACATGCACACACGGACACACACACACACTTACCGGTGCTTCCAATTTCCTGCTGTATTGCCGGGGCAGCGGGTTGACGTCTCCTTCCGCTGCAGCCGGAAGGAGTTGGAGTTGGCAGCGGGGGTTTGTCTGCGTCCGTCGCGCATACCTTCCCCGGCTGTCAGAGATCAGCGTTCCCCGCACCGGTGCCGCACCAGTTCAGGGAACTCTGATCTCTGACAGTCGGGGAAGGTATGCGCGACGGACGCAGACAACCCCCGCTGCTAGCCACACCTCCTTCCGGCTGCAGCGGACGTTGTCTACGCGGATCGCGTAGACGTCAACCCGCTGCCCCGGCAATACAGCAGGAAGCACCGGTAAGTGTGTGTGGGGGGGTGTTAAATGGGGGGCGGGAGACAGGAGGATTCAGGTCCCCTGCAGCGGTGCGGGGGATCTGGATCTTAGTCTCATAATCAGACCTCTATTTGAGGTCTGATTAGAAGACGACCCCGATTAGAAGACGAGGGGTATTTTTCAGAGCATTTGCTCTGAAAAAAACCTCGTCTTATAATCGAGCAAATACGGTACTTAAGAAGTTTCTTGGCCATACGCATTGTAAAAGTACAACACTGTAACCATAAAAAATAAATATTTCAGCCTTACAAGCTTACAACATAACCTAAAATATATATATGTAAGGAGCCAAATAAACTGCTTACCTAAGTCACCAAAGAGGATGTAGAGATAAATTGCTATATTTTGAGCACTTTTAGATTCACAACAGTGCAGTTTTTCTATATATTGACTATTAAATGAGGCCAGAGAGTATATACGTCTTCGATATGATTATGTAGGCATTTTCCATTGACTGCAGTTCAATAACAGCAGGACATTAAGATGAGATTATGAGCATTTCTGCATGATTTCACTGAAAAGCATAAAATGTTAAAGCTTTGTTTGTAATTAAAGATGTGAAATATAGCATCTAAGATAGATCCTGTTGGGACTAACTCATAATATTACTGAAACACATTTAGGCAAACTGCATCAAATACGTTTAATTAATACAGTCTGCCTAAACACCCACCAAGTTGATTGTACATCAGCTACAAATGCCTCAATTAAAACCAAAATTATGCAATCACATACCGTATAGTAATTTGGAATTAAATGAATGTGACTTCTTGCTCTATTAGACATGTTTTGAAGCCTGATGATATATTCTGTAATCTAAACACTGTAAATTATTTTTCTTGCTAGTCATTGATTACTGCCAAGGACTATTATGAGTGGAAAAAGGAAGCCTACTTTACATATACGGTGGCAAGAAAAAGTAAATGAACCCTTTGGAATTACCTGGTATTCTGCATTCATTGTTCATACAATTGGTCATCTCATCTACATCTAAATCAATGTAAATAATGTGATTAAGCTAATAACACACAAACCAAAAAAGTAAGTGAACCATTGGATCCTTTGGCAGCCTAAAACAATCACTTCCAGTAGTTGCAGATCAGACCTGCACAAGATTCAGGGGGGATTTTGGACCATTTTTTCCTTGCATAACTGCTTAAGCTCAAACATATTCTAAGGCTGGCTGCTGTGAACGGTCATTCCACAACATCTCTAATGAGGTAAGGTGTGGGCTCTGACTGGGCAACTCCAAAAGCCGGATTTTTTTTTTTAAGCCTTTCTGACGCAGCCTTACTTTAATGTTTAGGTTCATTATCCTGCTGCATCACTCAACATCACAGATGTTCAGCTGTCTGACATTATCCTGTATGATAAAGTTGGAAATTCATTGTCCTCTTGATGATGGCATGCTGTCAGGACCCGAAGCAGCAGAGCAGCACCATATGATGCTCCCTCCAGCGTACATCACTGTGATGACGTATTCATGATGGTATGCAGTGCCATTTTATGGCATATGTAGTGCTGCGTGTTCTTGAACTATTCAACCTTAGATTCATCAGTCCACAAAACATTGTTCCAGTAGCTTTGTGGAGTGTCAAAGTGCTCTTTGGCAAACTTCAGGAACAGAGATGTTAACCAGTTCCAACTCTTTGAGATGGACGATTGTAACCCTTTTCAGCTATATGCAAATCCTATAAAACTTGTAGGTTTCTTTTTTGTGAGGCATTGTTCCCATCAGCAGATGCTTCTAGAGAATAGCATACTAACAGTGTTGAGTGTTTTTATTATGTCAAAGTAGCTCTAAAACACATGTCCAATCCCATTTAATTGGTTTGACTCAAGGTTTGCTAACTCCTGGCTCCAATTGGTTTTTGTTATTAGCCTAGGGATTCACATAGTTTTTCCAAGCCACACTGTTAACAAGAATACATTTTTTAACATTTTATATAAATTTACTTCTGCAGTCCTTTTTAATTGTAGTTAGTGGTGGTGCTACAATTTAAGTATATTAAGAAGCAATTGAGGTCCCCTACATGGTCAGGGGGCCCATGGAGCCCTTATACTGTAGCATTGTTAGTATGTTCACCTAGACCTTAACCAGCTTCAGAATAGAAGTGGTCGACAACACTTTTTTGATCATTTGGGCAGATAAGACCTGAGGAGAGGTTATGGAGCAGAGAAGGAAAATAAAAGCAGAAGGAAAGTGGTAAAGATCTGACAAAAATAAAGGAGAACAGAGCTGAAGATGACTAAGGAGAGTGGGGCTGCGTTGTGTGTTGTTTAACCCCTTTGTGACAAAGGCTGATTTTACTTTTTGTACCCTTCGTGACAATGGCCGTTTTAACATTTCTGCGCTGCTCGTGTTTAGCTGTAATTTTCTTCTTTCCCGTTTACTGAACCCACACACATTAGATATTGTTTTTTTCAGGACAAGAAGGGCTTTCTTTAGATGACATTGTTTTGATTGTATCATATTATTTACTATTAAAAAAAGTATAAAATATAGTGAAAAATTTAGAAAAAAATGACTGTTTCTAACTTTTAGTTGAAAAATCTTTTACTCATCTATAAAAGGTAATAAAAAAACCTGCTAAATAGATTCTACTATTTGTCCTGAGTTTATAAATACCCAATGTTTTTATGTTTTTTTGCTTTTTTCTGCACGTTATGGAGCAATAAGTACAGGTACCGTTTTGCTATTTCAAAGCCATTTTTTCCAAATCTGGTAATTCTTCCCCCCATGTGCCATTTCGGGTATCTTTGAAGCCGGCCAATGCAATTTACCCCATCAAGTCATATATTTTTGAAAACTAGACAGCCCAGGGTATTCCAAATGCTGGTATTTTAACCCTTTCCAAGCACTTATTCTACCATCAGCCTTTGTCAAACTTTATGGTAGTAATTTTTTTGCATTTGTTTTTACACACACATTTTACTTTAGGTATAAATAAACAGGTTCTGGTATATGTCACTATCAAAAAACACCCCAATATGTGTTTAGCAACATCTCCTGAGTACAGCGATACCTCACATGAATGATTTTGCCTGGCTGTTTGGGGGCAAAAGGGCCACATTTGGGGCATGCACATTTTTCAATGTTGCACTTTGGCGTATTGGGGGATCCACTGCCCATGCCCTATTTGGTACATCTTTGAGCCGGGCCATTTCAGTGTGCCCAATAAAGCTATATATTTTTGAAAACTAGACACCCCAGGGTATTTCAAATGCTAGTATTTTAACTCTTTCCATGCACCATATCTACCACCAGTCTTTGTCAAACTTTGTGATAGTCATTTTTTTCCATTTGTTTTGTCACACACATTTTACTTCAGGTATGAATTAAAAAGTTCTCGTATATGTCACTATCACAAAACACCCCAATATGTGTTCAGCAACATCTCCTGAGCGCAGTGATACCCCACATACCCCACAAATCCTGAGTCTGGAGGAGCAACTGGCAACACTGAGATCTATTGACAACTTGGAGAGGAGTCTGCTGCTCACTGAGCAAGCTCTCTCGCAGGTAGAGGTGGTGGAGGATAGTGGGATGGAGGTACAGGACAGTCAGGCAGCTAGCTGGGTTACAGTTAGAAGGCGGGGTAGGGGGAAAAGCGCCAGGGAGGCTAGTCCTGATCTAGCACACCCCAACAAGTTTGCCCGGTTGGCAGATGAGGGGGATGTTAGTTCAGAGTTAGCAGTACTGCAGCAAGTCACTGCCTCTGACCACCAGAGGGGTGTCTGCTCCAGTAAGGAGGGAAGGAGGAGCGCAGGGCAGGCCAGACAGGTGCTGGTAGTGGGGGACTCAATTATTAGGGGGACAGACAGGGCGATCTGTCACAAAGACCGGGATCGCCGAACAGTGTGTTGTCTGCCTGGCGCTCGAGTTCGGCACATCGCGGATCGGGTTGACAGATTACTGGGAGGGGCTGGAGAAGACCCAGCAGTCATGGTGCACATTGGCACCAATGACAAAGTGAGAGGGAGGCGGAGTGTCCTTAAAAATGATTTCAGGGACTTAGGTAGCAAGCTTAAGGCAAGGACCTCCAAGGTAGTATTTTCTGAAATATTACCTGTACCACGTGCCACACCAGAGAGGCAGCGGGAGATTAGGGAGCTAAACAAGTGGCTCAGAAGCTGGTGTAGGAAGGAGGGGTTTGGGTTCATGGAGAACTGGGCCGACTTCTCTGTCGGATACAGGCTCTACGGTAGGGACGGGCTGCACCTCAATGGGGAGGGTGCAGCTGTGCTTGGGGAGAAGATGGTCAGAAGGGTGGAGGAGTGTTTAAACTAGGGAAAGGGGGGGAGGGAAACTACAATATAGAAGGGGAAGATAGTGTAGATAGAGAGCTGGGGCTTATAAATGTACCTGGGGGTGGAGCAGAGGGAGGGGTTAGAATAGTTAATAGGGATAGGCTTCATAGGGAAAAAAACCATACACCTCTAAATTGTATGCTTACTAATGCCAGAAGTCTGACCAATAAAACTGACGAACTGGAGTTAATAATGTCTGAAGAAAATTATGACATAGTGGGTATAACAGAGACATGGTTGGATGATAGCTATGACTGGGCGGTTAACATACAGGGGTATAGTCTATTCAGGAAGGATCGGAAAAAACGAAAAGGGGGAGGAGTTTGCCTTTATGTAAAGTCCAGCCTAAAGGCCACACTGCGGGAGAATATATGTGAGGGAAATGATAATGTGGAGTCATTATGGGTAGAAATATATGGAAAGAAAAATAATAAAATACTGATCGGGGTTTGCTATAAGCCACCAAATATAATGGAAGCAGCAGAAGATCAATTATTAAAGCAAATAAACAAGGCAGCTAATCACGATGAGGTGGTTATTATGGGGGACTTTAACTATCCCGACATAAACTGGGAAACCGAGACCTGTGAATCTCATAAAGGAAACCGGTTTCTGACTATAAGTAAGGATAATTATCTGTCCCAAATGGTACAGGACCCGACCAGAGGGGGCGCCCTACTGGACTTAATATTAACCAACAGACCTGACAGAGTAACTAATGTGCAGGTCAGGGGACATCTAGGAAATAGTGATCACAATATGATGCATTATAACTTGTCCTTCAATAAGGGAACTCTTAGAGGAGCCACAAGAACTATGCACTTTAGGAGGGCAAAGTTTGATCAACTAAGAGAAGCCCTTAACACTGTAAATTGGGAAAATGTCCTCAAAAACAAGAGTACAGACGCTCAATGGGAGATTTTTAAGAATATCTTAAATTCTCACTGTGAAAGGTACATACCGTATGGGAATAAAAGAGTCAGGAACAAGAGAAAACCAATGTGGATAAATAAAAATGTAAAGGGGGCAATAAATGGCAAAAAAAAGGCATTTAAGCTACTAAAACAGGAAGGCAGTGAGGAAGCACTAAAAAGCTATCGGGAAAAAAATAAAATATGTAAAAATCAGATAAAAGCAGCAAAATTGGAGACAGAAAGACTCATTGCCAAAGAGAGTAAAACAAACCCCAAAATGTTCTTTAACTATATAAATAGTAAAAAGGTTAACAATGAAAGCGTTGGCCCCTTAAAAAGTAATGAGGGAGAAGTTATAGACGGGGATCAGGAAAAAGCTAATCTATTAAATATATTCTTCTCTGCTGTATTCACAGAGGAAAATGAAATGCCAGGTAATATACAGCAGGATGAGATAAATGCCCCAGTACATGTCGCCTGTCTAACCCAGGAAGAAGTGCAGTGCCGCCTAAAAAAAATCAAAATAGACAAATCACCAGGTCCAGATGGCATTCACCCCCGCGTTCTAAGGGAGTTAAGTAATGTAATAGACAGACCCCTATTTCTAATATTCAAGGACTCTATAGTGACAGGGTCTGTTCCCCAGGACTGGCGCATAGCAAATGTTGTGCCAATATTCAAAAAGGGGACAAAAAGTGACCCGGGGAATTATAGGCCTGTTAGTTTAACTTCTGTTGTGTGTAAACTGTTTGAGGGTTTCCTAAGAGATGCTATTTTGGAGTATCTCAATGAAAATAAGTGTATGACTCCATATCAGCATGGGTTTACAAGGGATCGGTCCTGTCAAACTAACCTGATCAGCTTTTATGAGGAGGTGAGCTCAAGACTGGATCGGGGTGAATCGCTGGATGTCGTATATCTTGATTTTTCCAAAGCATTTGATACGGTGCCACATAAAAGGCTCGTACATAAAATGAGAATGCTTGGGCTGGGGGAGAATGTGTGTATGTGGGTAAGTAACTGGCTCAGTGATAGGAAACAGAGGGTGGTTATTAATGGTACATACTCTGAGTGGGTGACTGTTGCTAGTGGGGTACCACAGGGGTCAGTTTTGGGTCCTATTCTTTTTAATATATTTATTAATGACCTTGTAGAGGGATTGCATAGTAAAGTATCAATCTTTGCAGACGATACTAAGCTCTGTAACGTGGTTAACACAATAGAGGACAGCGCACGATTACAAATGGATCTGCATAGGTTGGAGGCTTGGGCTGGGATGTGGCAGATGAGGTTCAACACAGATAAATGTAAGGTTATGCACATGGGGAAGAAAAATCCAGGCTGGGAATATGTATTAAATGGGAAAACACTGGGGACGACTGACATGGAAAAGGACTTAGGAGTTTTAGTTAACAGTAAATTTACCTGTAGCGACCAGTGTCAGGCAGCTGCTGCTAAGGCAAATAAAATCATGGGGTGCATCAAAAGGGGCATAGATGCCCACGACAAGGAAATAATTCTACCCCTGTACAAGTCACTAGTCAGACCACACATGGAATACTGTGTACAGTACTGGGCACCAGTGTACAAGAAAGATATAGTGGAGCTGGAGAGGGTTCAAAGACGGGCAACCAGAGTAATAAGGGGAATGGGAGGACTACAGTACCCAGAAAGATTATCAGAATTGGGGTTATTTAGTTTGGAAAAAAGACGGCTTAGGGGGGACTTAATAACTATGTATAAATATATAAGGGGGCAGTACAGAGATCACTCCCAGGACCTATTTATACCCAGGACTGTATCTATAACAAGGGGACATCCTCTACGGCTGGAGGAAAGAAGGTTTCTACACCAGCACAGACGGGGGTTCTTTACAGTAAGAGCGGTGAGATTATGGAACTCTCTGCCAGAGGAAGTGGTGATGGTAAACTCAATAAAAGAGTTCAAAAGGAGCCTGGACGTGTTTCTTGAAAGCAATAATATTACAAGTTATGGATATTAGATTAATAGGGACAGAACGTTGATCCAGGGATTTATTCTGATTGCCATATTTGGAGTCGGGAAGGAATTTTCCCCCTGGTATGGGGCAATTGGCATCTGCTTCATAAGGGTTTTTTGCCTTCCTCTGGATCAACACAGTAGGGACACAATATGTATATAGGTTGAACTTGATGGACTTTGGTCTTTTTTCAACCTTATGAACTATGTTACTATGTTACTATGAATGATTTTGCCTGGCTGTTCGGGGGCAAAAGAGCCACATTTGGGGCATGCACATTTTTCAATGTTGAACTTTGGCATTTGGGGATCCACTGCCCGTGCCCTATTTGGTACATCTTTGAGCCGGGCCATTTCAGTATGCCCAACAAAACCATATATTTTTGAAAACTAGACACCCCAGGGTATTTTAAATGCTGGTATTTTAACTCTTTGCATGCACACATTTTACCACCAGCATTTTTTCAAAGTTTGCAGTAGTATTTTTGTGTGTGTATTTTTCCCACACACACCTACTTTATGTATGAATTTACAGCTCCTGGTATATGCCGCTGTCACACGACACCCCAATATGTGTTCAGCAACATCTCCTGAGTACAGTGATACCCCACATGCATGGGTTTGTCATTTTTTGGGGGAACTAAAAGGCCACATTTGGTACGTGTGCATTTTTCTAATTGGAAATTAGATGTGTGGCCATCCTTCCCCCCGTGTTAATTGGGACCTTGTTGAACCCGGCCAATTCAATTTACCCCATCAAATCATACATTTTTTAAAAGTAGACACCCCATGGGCATTTAATATGCCAGTATTTTAACTCTTTCCATGCGAGAATTGTTTTAAGCTAATATGCTAATTTTAGGACTTGCTCACAAAAATATATTTTTTATATATATATATATTTTTTTTGCCTTTTTTTAAATTTTTTTAACATTTTTTTTCAACTTGAAGGTTCCCCTGATGTGAAATCAGTGGGAAATTATTTTTACATTTTACTGGTTTTTTACTATTTTTTTTCTAATTATTATTAATTTTATTTTATTTTTAATGTATTTTTTCTAATCACACTGTGATTAGAAAGCTGAGCTCCATTGACTTGCATGGTTGAATGCAGTACCTATATTCAACCTGCAAGTGGAGCCAGAGTTCTCTAGAGGGTCTGGAGACCGTCTAGCGAACTTTTTAGACTTTATTGTTTCTTTATTGAATTTTCCCGGACCGCCGCCATCTTGCAGATGGCGAAGATCACCAGCAGCTGCGGCTGTGACCGCTCTCCGGAGCGGTCACAGCCCATCCAAAGGTAAGTGTTTGGTGTCGCTGGATGCCTCCTGATCGAGGCATTCCAGCGACACCATTTAAGTTTAGGAGGCGATCGTTGATCGCCTCCTAAACGCTTTTAAAACGGGCGTCCGCCGCCATACAAAGTATGGCGGATGTTGACGCCCCGGGGAGGGGCCAGAGATGGCCCCTTTGTGCCGATAATGGCGTTGCTGAATGCCTCGAGGTCGAGGCATTACAGCAACGCCGTTTCGGTGCAGAAAGCGAAAATAGATCGCTTTCTGCACCCGTTTAATGACGTGCCGGTCCTGGCACGTCATTTGTCGTTATCGACATGAATTTCCGTGACGTGCCCGGACCGGCAATTGTCATCAAGGGGTTAAGAAAGTGAAACAGGACCTTGGAGAGTGGAGCAGAGCCGGGGAGAATGAGCCCAACTGACACAAGCCCACAGTGTATATTAGTAGAGCAGACATAGTAGACCAACATAAGCAGACTGACAGTATTGTCCTATTTTTTTGCTTAGGCCCTTCAAAAACCTTGAGCCATCTCTTATGATAGTACAGTAAAAACACTCAGTTTGAATCAGTCCCTTTTCCTTGTGAGGGCAACAATTAGTTACTCTGACTCATATACTGCAATAATAATATATTTCATTTATAACCTAAAACACAAAGACAATCAAAGACTATATAGAGTTCAACAATCTTAAAAGCTGTGTGTGCCCTGCTGCATATTGTATATCAAATCATATTTATTCAATGCACTTTTATTGACTTCTATTTTTGTGTTTGGGAGAAAGAGGCAAGTTCTTATGGGCATTTGTACGAATATAGCAAGCACATTGCTTGAGGTTAATGGCCATAACCTTCAGATACATGCTTTATGGTAGTATGCTACAGTGAGCAGGACTGATGTAGGCAATAATAATACTAAAATGCACAGCAATATGATTTTAGATGGTCTTTAAGTCTGGCTGCTCAGTGTTCCTTGTACAAAATCAATACAACTTGGAGATGACACTCTGTCCTCTTGCATTATGGCTGTTATTTTCTAATTGACATTCAACAGGGATTCTTTGTCATGATTTGCTTTCCCTAATTTATGCATACCAATCCATGGGGAATTTAAATCACACATTTGCACTTGAAGTTTGACATATCTCTTCCAACACAGAATAATCCTAGCGATTCTATAGAAATTAAACAGGTCTGTATTTATTTTGCTAAACTATGTATCATCTTTTTTTTACAATTATTTCATTGGTGCAGAAGCCTGATTATAGTCTCTTCATTCTGAATTATGAATGTATGTTCTGAAAAAGGGAATAATTTTATTCTTAAAATGTTTTTATTGTTTTTATTTTTGTGTGATACTTATCCTGCACAATGGAAAAAAATTATGTCAAGCAACTACCTAGTCTTACATTAGCCTGTTTTCAGACAACAAATTTCATGTAGCTTTGGTTCAGGCAGAATGAATTGCCAAAAAAAATATCTGTTTCTTTGTGTACTCTAGTCTGTGCCCCTGCACTCTCCCTCTGCCTTGTATCTGCCCCCACCTGCTCACTTCCCTTCTGTAGCTGTTTTCTGGTCTCCTGTGATCTCTCTCGGCAGATACAGTGACTATACTGAGAGGAAGGGGGGAGAGGGAAGGAAGGGAGTCAGAGGAAAAATGGGAGGGGCATGTAGTATACACACACACAGGGCCTGCAATAGAGGCTGCCCTAAATTATAACATAATCCTTGCTCATTTGCATATCAATTATGCTCTCTCTAAGATTTTTACTTTTATTTACTGTAATAAAATTTTACTTAATATAAGGAAGCTTGAGGTCCACAGAACCCGTGAAATGTATTTATTATATTTATTATAATAAAGTCTTACTTAATGTAAGGCAGATTTACTTTACTGAGGAGGTGATGAATATGTTAAACAGCCTCCTAGCAGAAGCAACTTGAGGTCCACAGAACCCCTGAGATTTTTTATTTTCCTCATCTTTGCACCTCTCTATTATAATAAAGTTGGTGTTTTGGTTGAGATTTTGTTATTATTAAAAGTTTAGTTTTAGAGTGATTAAGGTACAATTTTTCAGTATAGATCTCTCTCGCACTGCAATGGTTAACTATAGCCTTTATTCTTTCCTGGGGAGCTTGCATTTTTTATACTTAATAGCAGCACCTATTAGATTTTTTGTACTCTGAATGCTTAACACTGTACCCACTTTGAACCTTAACCACATTTTCTGGGAAAGCTGCCACAAATGCTAATAATAACTTGTTTAAGCCAGTCCCTTCTCATTTTTTGGAAATTCATACAAACACACAAAACAGGCAATTTTCGTTTAAAAATCCAAGTTTGGACGAATCCGAATACTCAAGTCTAGTTGTCATTAATTTCATAATAAACAATGTGTATTCATTTGTAACGTGTAGAGAGATAACAAAATATTACAACCAGTTACATGACATTTTCATTAACTGTAGTACATATCATGTCTTTAATATTACAGCCATGTAGCTATATACAATATCAGCTTTATTAGTAGTGCCGAGGGTGTACATATATTCTAGCCATAGCTACGCCGAGGTCCTCATTTGTCAAGGAGGGCAACTTATTGTCAAATAATAACATTTAGTGACTAGTTAGAGCACTTTTGGAGTAAACTTAGCTATTTGACAACCATACAATGTTCCATACTTTGTCTCAAACAGGACTATTATTGTATATGAGTTCTATGTTAGCATATTTTGGCATGTCTTTTTCATCTTCCATTTGCATTAATTTTACAATACACAGGTTGAATAAGATTAATATAGGGAGCTCTAGCTTTTGTCTTAATGGGAACATTGAGACATAATATCCACTTTTGAGTCAAATAAATTATCTATGACACAGCATTGTTTAAAAGTCAGGCTTTTTATGTACAAATTAGCTAAAGCTGTTTATGATGAAATAATATCAAGTTTAAAGGGACATAAAATCACTTTTTGTTTGTTATTAGTCTCTAAGCAACAATCTACCAATTTACTTTTGCAGATGCATTTTAAACTTTACACTGGAGACATACTACAGGGCTTATATGATTACTATAGCAATTATAATAAAGTGCTACAATTTGATAAAATAAATTCCTTAAACAGCAATCACTATTTATAACTAAACTAGTTTAAATATTTAAAACATAAACGGAATACTATTATATTTCTTGTATATCGTAAATGGAAATCACCTGCCACTTGGAATCCAGTAAAGCATATCCCGCTTCCCATTGTCTCATCTGCTTGGAGGAGTTATAGTGATGTAATGCAAGTCTGATTTTTATATACTAACAATAATAAAAATGAGGTCATGCTCCTTATCAAATGCCAGATGCCCAACTTTCTTAAAAAACTAAACTAACAGTATGAAGGATTTAAATACAGTGAGCTGTGAAGAGAGAAATGTGCTAAAAGTCTGAGTCTGCTCTTTATAACCAATGATTTGTTTCAAATCAGATCCAAAATATAAATGAATCCCTAAGTCGAGCACTAAATTGGTTGTGGTGCAATGTATTGATCTCAGGCCTTGCCTAAAACTTTACCAGTAAAGCTACCGTGCCTATTTATGGTTTAAAAAAATGACTTTATTCTTTCAGTCTCTACAAATCTAAGACTACATAGTTTTAACAGCAGGTTTATGGCCTATTAATACATTGAACAACAATATTGAACTTTGAAACTATAAGTGATCTCATTGGACGTGCAATGTTTGCTTTGATCTGATTATACAAGTATTGTTTTAACATGACATCAGAGGACCCTGGGCTCTAATAAGCGATATGCACACTAAATGTTTTTAGACTAAGTATCTAGCGATTGTTTTGTGGATTTGTGCACTGGGAGTTAACAACTGTGCTTATTCTTTGAATGAAAAATTGTTTTAACCAACTTACTTAGACTTCAACATATCAGGACATAGGATAACATATCCTGCGGGGCTGTACAATTAATGAGGACCCTGTCTGTGAGCTTGCCATCTAGCACTTTCATACATTGTTCCTGGCAAGTTATTTGTCTTTATTAACTATGGTGGCTTACATTATCTGTGACATCCACCACACATCAGGATCAAGAGTACTTGAGAGGGGGTAACAATGTGGCATATACTAACGTGCTATATATACATAAACATATTTTTGTATGGGAGTTTTACATATACAAACACAAAGGATTTTAAAATAATTACCCCTGTGTAGAGAATTACCCAGGCATAGGGAAATGGGAGGACTACAGTACCCAGAAAGATGATCAGAATTAGGGTTATTTAGTTTGGAAAAAAGACGGCTTAGGGGGGACTTAATAACTATGTATAAATATATAAGGGGGCAGTACAGAGATCACTCCCAGGACCTATTTATACCCAGGACTGTATCTATAACAAGGGGACATCCTCTACGGCTGGAGGAAAGAAGGTTTCTACACCAGCACAGACGGGGGTTCTTTACAGTAAGAGCGGTGAGATTATGGAACTCTCTGCCAGAGGAAGTGGTAATGTTTCCTTACCTTCACTGACGACCACTTTCGCTTCTGACGACCATTTCCGCTTCTGCATCTTATTCCACATTTTCTTTCTTCTATCTTCTCATCCGCCAAAATGAGGACGCTGTGATGACGTTCCCCCACGATCCTCCATGTCACTCCTCCGGCACATGTGTTATTAGCGGGAGGAGGGTTGGCCGCGGGTCCCGGGAGACCATCTCCCCGAGCAGCGGACAACCCTCCGCCCGAGGTACAAGACGATCTGGGGAATCGGTCCGTTCACCGGATCGTCGTCCCAGGAAGGGGAGAACCAGCTCAGGGAACAGCAGTTCCCGGAGCTTATGTTCTTACCTGTGACTGTTACTAGTGGGGTACCACAGGGGTCAGTTTTGGGTCCTATTCTTTTTAATATATTTATTAATGACCTTGTAGAGGAATTGTATAGTAAAGTATCAATCTTTGCAGACGATACTAAGCTCTGTAACGTGGTTAACACAATAGAGGACAGTGCACGATTACAAATGGATCTGTATAGGTTGGAGGCTTGGGCTGGGATGTGGCAGATGAGGTTCAACACAGATAAATGTAAGGTTATGCACATGGGGAAGAAAAATCCAGGCTGGGAATATGTATTAAATGGGAAAACACTGGGGACGACTGACATGGAAAAGGACTTAGGAGTTTTAGTTAACAGTAAATTTACCTGTAGCGACCAGTGTCAGGCAGCTGCTGCTAAGGCAAATAAAATTATGGGGTGCATTAAAAGGGGCATAGATGCCCACGACAAGGAAATAATTCTACCACTGTACAAGTCACTAGTCAGACCACACATGGAAAACTGTGTACAGTACTGGGCACCAGTGTACAAGAAAGATATAGTGGAGCTGGAGAGGGTTCAAAGACGGGCAACCAGAGTAATAAGGAGAATGGGAGGACTACAGTACCCAGAAAAATTATCAGAATTAGGGTTATTTAGTTTGGAAAAAACTTTATGTATAAATATATAAGGGGCAGTACAGTGATCACTCCCAGGACCTATTTATACCCAGGACTGTATCTATAACAAGGGGACATCCTCTACGGCTGGAGGAAAGAAGTTTTCTACGCCAGCACAGACAGGCGTTCTTTACAGTAAGAGCGGTGAGATTATGGAACTCTCTGCCAGAGGAAGTGGTAATGGTAAACTCAATAAAAGAGTTCAAAAAGAGCCTGGACGTGTTTCTTGAAAGCAATAATATTACAAGTTATGGATATTAGATTAATAGGGACAGAACGTTGATCCAGGGATTTATTCTGATTGCCATATTTGGAGTCGGGAAGGAATTTTCCCCCTGGTATGGGGCAATTGGCATCTGCTTCATAAGGGTTTTTTGCCTTCCTCTGGATCAACACAGTAAGGACACAATATGTATATAGGTTGAACTTGATAGAAAAAATATTGCTGTCCTAGACATATAATACTAATAATGCATATAATCATTTAACAAGTGGTACTAAAAACTGTATTTTTATATTGTCACCATGATTTTCAATCCCGCTAAAACAACATGTCTAACATCCTGCACAATAGAACCATTTGGTAGAAAAGTACAAAAAATAAAGGAATAGTTTCCATAATAAGCATTTAATGTAAAAATTGAAATATTGCTGGAAACAATAGTGTTCTGAATGAATAGAGTTTAGTTCTGAATGGCATTATATACAAACTAGTCCCATAAGTATCCTAAAAATATTCTTTTAACTGTAATCATTTTATAAGATAACCTCAGAAAGGTTCACAATTTGAGTGTTAACCCTGCTGATATCTGCCACAAACATATATATATATATATATATATATATATGAGTTTTTACGCCAATACAGTATAATACTCTACACAGTATGTTTTTAATTGCACCAAAATGGTCAACATGTGTAATAGAAGTGGATGAGCAGAACAAGCCAACTCAGACTCACCCACAACATAAGCAAGTGTACATGTGGACATTCATGGGGCTATGAACTTAAGCCAGATCAATGCCATTTTGCTCAGCTTTAATTTTTGCTCATCATACGGTATCTTTGTGTATTATATCACCACATTACCATTTCATTGTAAATGCTTTCAACATGCTTTCTGTGTCCGTTCATTGAATTATATATCTAATGCCTCTCAGCTTTCTTTCTATCCACTTAATACCATTATATGTCCACCTCTTTAGTATGTTAACATTGCTTTCCGATATTTGATTGTAATTTACTGTCTCTTTAGAGTTTACATAATTAAATGTAATTATCTATCAGGTTTTTTTTTTAAAATACTTAAGATTCACACATATTGACCTAAAACACTAATACTATTATATACATGCTACATACTTACATGTATATTGATTGAGAGTATGGACAACAGTGATTTTGATGACACAGGATATGTAAATGGTGCCTGTGCACAACAAGAAATTTAGCTTGACTATAAATTAATTAGAATATAAATAGTGTTTTAAAATCCCATTACTAAAATCAATACAACGTAAATATAAACTATTTCATTATGCGTAACCAATCTATTAGGCCAATGTGTTAATCAGTCTAGAATGGCATTTCCTTATTTATTGCAACTAATTTATAAGTGCACCGAAGTACATCAAACTTTGCTTTGTATTTAGAAAACAATTTGCAATGTGCTTAAGTTACCACATTCATACCAATGAACTGAATCAATCAGACAAAATATGACTGAACATTGTTTCCTGTAAAAAAATCTGCACTTTTTATATTTGTAGTATAATCTACTTACTTTACATGAGCATAAAGTTGGCTCAGTCAGTAAAGGTAATTGCTCATAAATGGATCAATGTCCCCTTAGAAAATAATCACGCCTAAAAATAAATAATTTAGAAGCCTCACTTTCGCTAAGGGTTTCTACCAAAGGCCAATATGCTGTTTTAAATCCTAGTTTTACTAAACAGTTAAAATTGGGTTTTTATATGTATCCAAACTGAATAGGTGGTCTACACTCATGGGCAGCTCTAATTCACAACAGGATATCTCTATGATTTAATATTTTTTCCAATAATACAATTCAACAAATAAGCTTAGCTTTGCAAATCTGTAGCCTTTGGGGGCTTGAATTGGTTAAATTCAGATGCAACCTTTTCCTATGCATAGTATGGGTTACCACAACATTTTGCATGCTCACCTAGATATGTAAAGCATTAAAACAGATACTGCTGTAAATATCTGTAATAGACATGTGTAAATGGGCAAAAATTCTGACAAATTGTTTGGTTTAATTTTGGCCAATTTGTTTTTGGGCAATTCATTTTGTTCCCTGCCCATTGAACTGGGGGCAATATGGTAGGGCTTGCAGTTACTTCCTCTCCCCAGATTGGAGGATAGGAGTGATTACTACACCAAAAGTGGAGCATTTACCAAAATTTGGTAAATTAGCATTTCGTACAAAACCTAATACTCAAGTCTAACCTCTATTAACATAACAAATAAGATATCCCTGTGATACCATAAAACTGTACAAAGAACAGATAGTTTGTTATCTATACATTTCAAATAATGCATACCTTCCTAACATTGCAGGTGTCAAAACTGGGATGGGTGGCAAACAGTGTGGGGGAGCTGCCCTGAAGTGAACAGAGCTGGAAGAACTTGCAACTCTTGTGTGGCAAGGTGGTCACATGGGAGATACAATGGAGGTCTCACAGACCTTCCATTCATTTTACAGCTCCTTGGGCTGATCAGGGGAGATCAGAGCACCCTCTGCAAAAGTTGGATGGTGGGACACTACCCAGGACAAGAGGACAGTGACCAAAAATCATGATAGTCCTGCAGAAACCTTGATTGTTGTATGATAATGCAGATGATACGTGTACCTTGCCCTGCCCTCGGCCAGGGGGACTCAAATCCCTGTTCTTCCAAGGCCAAGTTGCTTAGTTAAATTTTAAACGTCCGTAAGAGCGACTCTATTGGTTACCATCAGGGGCTCCTCTGGCATAAACCAATGAAGGGCAGCTGCTTTTCATTGGTTGATGCCAGAGAAGCTCCCTGCTGGCGACCAATAGAGCCACTCTTATGGACCTTTAACTCCTGATGCCAAAACTTGGCCTGGGGAAACCTTTGGCTTGTGCGCCAGGAGTTATAAGTCCCTAAGAGCGACTCTATTGGTCGCTGGCAGGGGCCTCCTCTGTCATCCACCAATGAAGGGCAGCTGCTTTTCATTGGCTGATGCCAGGCAAGCCCCCTGGTGGGGTCCAATAGAGTTGCTCTTGAACTACTCAGACCGTTAACTCCTCACACCAATGCCATTAGCCTCCCCAGGCCAAGTTGCTCTGAGCTGCACCGTGCCGTGCCTTTTGCCAGGGGGACTCAAATCCCCGTTCCTGCAAGGCCAAGTTGCTCAAAGCTGTTTTCTCTGACTCAGAAAACCTCTCTGAGCAACCTGACTTGGGAGGAACTGGGGATTTAGTCCACCTAGCAAAGGGCAGGGCAAGGTACACTTTGGAGCAACTTGGCCTGGGGAGATTAATGGCTTCGGCGCCAGGATTTAAATTTGTGAGCTATATGTCATTGTGAATGCAGTGCATTGCAGTAATGGGTTAATTATAGTTTATCATGTTATGTCATATGCTGCTAGAAATACATCTATGCAGAGAAAACTAATGCATAAGTTAGGAAAAATCCCTTATATTATTAACAAGATATAGGAAGAAATTCTGTTTGATGTAGACACCAAAGGAAGCCATTAATATTTCTGTACAATGTGATACTTTATGCATCGAATAGAAAATCATACAATGCTTGTTATGCAGTCTTTTTTATGAGCGGTCAAAAACAGGAAATTGAATTCAAAGTCTGGTTTAGAAATCTCAGTGGTACTTTTTGATTTTAGCTTGATTTTATGTGCATGCAGAAGTTTGAATGTAACAAATAAGGTTATGTTTTTAGTATTTCAAAACAGCAGGAGGAAGGAAATCATGTTGAATTTGTTAAATGTGAATGAGACACGTGCATGACCCATACAGGCAATATTTCAAGGAAAATATACAGAAAAAGCCAATTATCTGGACACCATAGTCTGTTCAGCCCCAGCTGCACTTTAGACAACTCATTATAACTAATCTAGCCTGAGCAGGTAATTATTCCATATAATACTGCTCAAAATGAATGTGAATGGCTTATCACTCCATCTTCCCACCAACATTTAATTAAAGTACATTTTTAACCACAATGATTTACATCAAAATGCATCATTCCTTATAACCGTAGATATACATTTTATGTAACACTGCTACTAATTGATGTTATAAACCATGAACAGAAGTGTTCATAATCTCGCACTTTTCCACAGGTCTTAAACTGTAAGAAAAAAAAATACAATTCAGGGGGTAGTAAACTATAGGATAAACTATATCATCTGTAGAAACAGAACATAATAATCTGGAGGTTTTTTTTCAAATAATTTGCCAGTAAAGGTATGTTAACCAACACATGTAAGTACATTGATAGCATGTATTTTGGAGACTTGATTGAATTTAGGAAAAAAAAGGTTTTTTTCCTTGCTTGGCTATACTTTTTAAGAAAAAGCTTCCAAGGAAAAAGTTTGGTTGCTTTTCTGCTTTCACCATGATGACCTTTGATGTAAGAATCATTGGTTGAATATATCACTTTTATGTTAAATAATATTCCTTGATGTATTCTGGTTTCAGTGAAATAAAAATCTTATTGGGCGATTCATCAATAAACAAGCTGGTCTAGGATAATAAGTAAATAACATATATAGTTTATAGTTGCTGTTTAATCATGTTTTACTTAATAATCCAGGAGCCATGCTGTCTTTTTGATAACCCATGTGTGTTTGATAACCCATAAATTAAGAGGTGGTAAATTGACCATTTATTTTCATCAATAAACTAGGTGGTAACTAATTAATGATGATTAACCGTCAAAGTATTTTATTACACATTGTAAATTGTCTGGTCAGTTTGCTGAAACATGCTAGGACCAGTTGGTAGAAATACGGTAAAAGCTAACACAACAATGTGTTCCATGTACAGTTCAAACCGTTCCTTATGTGAAATGTTTTTTCCAATTATATAATTAAAACCTTTGTCAACATGCTAGGTTGTTGTTTTTTTTAACTACTTGTGTATAAACACAATAGAAGAGAAGACAACATGTATCTCAATGTGCCATAGACAAAACGTTTTTTGACGTATGTTATGCACTTTAATGCATTAGGTATCGGTGAGGTCCCTTCAAATGCATAGTGTCGACCTTGCAAATGTATGGGGAGTCTGCATGTTTAAGTACTCTGTAAATCTTAGGTTAATATGCACTCTTCTTTAGTGGGGCTATCAGGGACACTAAACTCTCTCTTTAAGATGTTCTTCATAGGATAATTTTACAAAGAATATATGATAAGCACTGTAGATACTTCTTAAAGGGAAATAGTAGTAACAACAATCGTCTTTTGCATAACTAAAGTATTAAAAATAAGCGTCAGCTATTTCTTTTGATTGTGCTTAGTTGTCTTATAAAACATCTGATGCTGATATCTGTAGCAAAACCAACATACCTAATCTATATCCCCCAGGTGTCCAAATCACTTTTGTTGGGTGTTATGGCCAGAGGCGGGGAGTGAGCAGGGACATGATCTTGTGGCAGCTGCAATAGAGGTCTATGCTGCAACAGCACAGACTTCCGTTTACTTTACAGCATCCTGGGCTGGTCAGGTGAGATTAGAGAATCTCACCAGTGCCTACAAAAGTAGGACAATGGGTCAGCTACATGGGACAGCAAAATATTGCCCAAATTGGGACTTATTATCTTAATTAGATGCATTAAATGCATTAAGTATACTAAAGCATGATGGGAAAGAGACAAATACATTTCATATATAAGCCAGGGGTCGACAAATGTGGAGCCAGGCAAAAAAGTTAGGAGCCAGCTTTTTTCATCCCCATTATTTTTTTTTATTTTCCTGGCACCCAAGGTTTGTCAAGCCTTACCATACACTCACATGCATTTACACACTCTTACACCATGTGCTAACAGACACAACACAACATCTTATGCTCACAAACACTAATACCTTACGGTAACACACACGCGAACATTCTACGCTCATCTACACACATGCTAATGAAATACACAAATACACACACTCTAACACTATATGCTGACATACACACTTATGCTAATGCCATAGTCTAACGTAAACAACACCATACACGCAAGCACCACAATCTTATACACATGCACATACACTGGTTAACACTATAGAAATATAAAATTACACACTAACAATATTTAAAACATACACACGGAATCTAGATGTACAATACAGTAGACAAACTGGCACTATTTTCTACATTTACAGACCAAAAATGTGTCCCAACAGCCGCACTCAGAGGGTTAAACCTTGTGGTTTTTGTATTGCTTTTATTCCAGAATATATTGCACGTCTGGAAACCAAATGCTGCAATCATACCAGTGCAGTAATACAAGTACAATCAATGGACTTCTACCCCAGGAGATTATTGATTCCAAATGTGACACAATTCTCAGTCGTAACCTTGCATGTGATGAATGTTTCTGAATTTCTGATTGTATTGAATACTTTTCTCTCTATGAAAGCACCATTTCCATACATTTCTGTCTAACATACATAGTTGCCACATCATATGATTAGGCTGTGTATGAATATCATGTCAGAAGGGCAGAATGTGCTGTCAATCCAATGCTTGTGTGGTGTAAAAGCTAAACCGAAAACATGAAAACATGTATGTCTTTATAATTTGTCAAATTTAGCTATAATCTAAAATAAAAATTAAACGTATTGTATCCCAAACAGTGATTAAAAGTTAGATCTATATATATACATAGTGACTACTTGAGCAGATTTTCAGTAGCACATTAAATATTACCAAATTAACTAACAAAATGTTGGTTAATCTATGCAGTGTTTTTGTAATTGTTGTATTGTTTTCAGTAGTGTACCTAGCGGGGGGGCAGGGCGGTCCGTCCCGGGTGCCGCTCATCAGGGGGCTGCCACCACGCCGGCACCCCTCCAGAGACGGACAGTAATGTCCACCTCGAGAGGAGCAGGCTCGGTTGGGGAGATCAAGGGAGTGGGAGGTCTGTTAATGCCAGAGGAGTAGTTCGCACAGGGCGCCGGAACACCTAAGGCCCGCTCTGCCCCTGTCAATGTCTGTGCCAGTATATTATGATAGAAACTATGCAGTTTTAAAGTGTGTGTGTTTGGGGGGGTGCCACATACAGGATCCGCCCCAGGTGCCAACTACTCTAGGTATGCCCCTGATTGTTTTCACCATATGTTTAATCACTGAGGTTGCTTGGAATGTTCATATGAAACACTTATGAAGTATTGTAACTTATCATTAATATGCATGCATGCAAAACTTAATACTGTCCTTATTCCACTGTAAGTGTCCCAAAACAAGGAGAAAAGGTATATGGGAGATGTTACATTAACATAATTTCCACGTCTAAGTGTTATAGAACATATGTGGGGAGAGTTCCATTAGATACATGTTTAAATATATGTCAAAATTGTACATAAGTTGTTTTGCAAACCTTTATGATACTGGATACTCACTTTGGAAATTTCCATATTCTGTACTCAACAGTGCCGGAAATCACTTTTTCGTTGAGCATCCTAATCCTAAATGCAATGATTTTATCACTGTTTCATTACCTAGGATAAGGACTCATGTTTTAAAATGAGACCGTTACATTGATTTTCAGGCAAATTTGCAAAAGACATTTTCTGCAACATGTCTAATCTATAAAAAGCAAATAAAGCTAAATACAATTGGTGTCCACCGTAAGGGCCTAAAGTCTTTGGGTTTTTATTCACCTGCATTATGTGGTTTTCCTTGTGTCCCCTAATTTTTCATTAAATGCAGGAGCATCTGTAGAGCAGGGAAAAAAGAAAACTTTTACTATACCTGGAATTTCATGAGCAGCGCTATTTTTGTTCAATAAATAAAGTATTTGTATGTGAGAGTCATCTCCTAGCCCTAGATTTTAGCATACCCTCCTGACGATAAAAAAGCCATTTAATGAAAAACCGATGTTCCCAAGCATTCCACTGCCCTCAGTAACGTTTCTACATTAAACAAAAATTTACTTACCCTAATTCATAATATTTTTTTCCAGAATGTCTGTTAGTTTGATAATTATTTAGAATAACATCCTTCAAAGGTTACTAACCCTCTAGATTGTAAGCTCTTTGAGCAGAGCCCTCCTCACCTGTTGTCTCTGTAAGTCAATTTGTTATGTTACATACTACTTGTTATGTCCTGTCTACCCATGGTACAGTGCCACGGAATTTGATGGAGCTATATAAAACAATAAATACCGTATTGGCTCGAATATAGGCCGCACTTTTTCCCCCCACTTTAAGTCTTTAAAGTGGGGGTGCGGCCTATATTCGGGGTCTATCGCAGTGGAGGTCGTTTACGCGTATCGCCGCAGCCGGTGAACGTCCGCACGATGCATTTTACCTCTGCCCCCAGACTTACCAGAGCAGACTCCTGGGTGTCCTGCGGGGCCGGCAGGGGACATCTACGCAATACGCGTATACAACTTCCGCTGAGTGCCGGCACCGGGAGTTGTATACGCGCATTGCGTAGATGTCCCCCTCCGGCCCCGCAAGACACCCGGGAGTCTGCTCTGGTAAGTCGGGGGGGGGGGGCAGAGTGGCAGCATATCTTGAGGGGGGGAGGACAGAGTGGCAGCATATCTGGGGGGGGCAGAGTGGCAGCATATCGGGGGGGCAGAGTGGCAGCATATCTCGGGGGTGGGGGGACAGAGTGGCAGCATATCTCGGGGGGACAGAGTGGCAGCATATCTCGGGGGGGGCAGAGTGGCAGCATATCTCGGGGGGGGCAGAGTGGCAGCATATCTATTGCAAAACTTTTTCCTTAAAAAAGCACCAAACTTTTAGGGTGCGGCCTATATTCGGGTGCGGGCCTATATCCAATACGGTAATAATAATATTAATAATAATAATACGTTGTCACTGTCATCTTACTGTTACTTTTACTTACTAGAATCTTAGAACCCAATTGTTTGATCTGAAGGGGATCAGACATCTAAATTGCACCCCAAAAGCGTATCATGCGAGTTATTTCTAAAGAGCAATTCTGGTGTAAAGAAGAAAAAGCTATGCAATCAGCAGGGTCATTTCATTGGTTAGTGTAAAGAAAACTTTTACCATCTAGCACCAAAGTTGTTTTAAGTAACTTATGTCTTCAAATATGATAATAACGTGACGATTATGTTTAGAAAGTATATGGTTCCAATTACTATGAATAATAGGTTTCCTAGACTATATTTTGATTTTACAAGTGGCTTATAATTGTTTATCTAATGCATACAACAAACCATGGCCCTTTTTCGATGAAGCGGCAGATGTTTGTGGAACCATCAAGGACAATTTCATTCAATGTCAAATGCTGGTAAGACAAAAAAATTAAGATCAACAAAGGCCAACAATGTCTGAAAGACAAACTGATTGTTATATCATTATCTAAACTTTTTGCCTTTGGATCCTTGTATACAATATTTCATACACTGTGTGAAGCCTGGAAATGATTTTTAATCAACACCTCCCTAAAAGGAATACATTATCAGGTTTACTCCCAGAAAGAAGACTTATGTTTATGACATCTTTTGTTGAAATAAACATAGACTTTGGTGATTCTTATCAAAAATTACAAGTACCTTACCAATACCAAACATTTCTGCTGTTTATATAGTACAACATATATTGTCTTGTATGAAGCCTGCTTCTATATGTATACCAGTATGCCTTACTGTGTAATAATGTTGTTGTCAATTTTGTATATTTATTTTAATATTATCGATATAATTCACTGTACTCCAATTGTAATAGCACTAAGGAATCTGCTGTCATTCCAGCAGATTGGGATGTGTGCTGGGTTCATTCAGTGGTTCCTTTGGTCTTTTACAAAACCTGGACAGTGAAACATGACACAAGCACAGTTATGCATTTAAGGATTAGTGAGTAAAGGGATATTATACGGTCAAAGAGGGAAGGACTGGCAACATCCAGCAAAAGAAGCAATTCCAGTCTAGTGGCCTCATAATAAAACACCCCAGAACACAACATGTTCTGTGTGCACATTGCATTATTTCCAAAACACATTTGCAGGGAATGCATTGAAAATCCACCGTTACTCTAGACACTGATCAGCCATAACATTAGGACCACCTGCCTAGTATTGTGTAGGTCCCCCTTTTCCTGTAATATTGTGTAGGTCTCCCATTCCTGTAGGTCCCCCAGGTGGGGCCTCCACAGATGCATCCTGGTGCCAAGTGTTCTCCAGGTATGCGATGCACACGCACCCGGCCCACCACGTGATGTAAAAGCGAACATGATTCATCAGACCAGGCCACCTTCTTCCATTGCTTCATGGTCCAGTTCCCATTGTAGGTGCTTTTCGGCAGTGGACAGGGGTCAGCATGGGCATTCTGACTGGTCTGCGGCTATACAGCCCCATACGCAACAAACTGAGATACACTGTATGTTCTGACACTTTTTCCTTCCTTGGACCACAGCTTTAATGTTATGGCTGATTGGTGTATGTGGCATACGAAGTAAAACATATGAAAAGAGATGAGTAGTGGCCCATATTATTTAAATTACAACACCCGGTGACAGGTGTTTTCTAGGCATCCTTGGCTCATGTAATATCAAGGGCTTAAGCCCTCATTTTAATACCAGGCCTTCCTTTGACTCCTGAATCATGGAGGGCGCCAGCAGGCAGACAAATTAACCTATGTGTATATGTTTACTTTTCTCATTGCAAATATAACTCGACTTTAAGTGTAAAACTGTACATACTATGTGCTACCAGTGAATTCGTGTAGATGAAAAATAAAATACTTTACTTGATTTTTATTGATGCAACAGAAGAGCTGTTACACTCAAGTTGTTCATATTACCATATTCATCATATTCTTACATAATTAAAAATTCATTTGGCTAAAAGATAAACAAAATGCAAATTAAAAACTCATTTAAGTGCACGCTTGTGGAGAACAGTCTACCTTTTGAAATATGCATTGCAATGAGATTACGGAGTTTATTTTTAATTATTTCTTAAGGAAACTGATGAAGGGAGGTTCAGTATTCCTGTTTATAGCTTTTCATCTTAGTTCCTTTCCCCTGAGCTTGAAGAATAAAATACAGACATTCTATTACTTAATTTTCATGATGAACACATTTTCAATCTGCAATCTTTTTGAGGTAAATCTCAGTTTATTAAATACTTATCTGGAAATGTTCCAGCATAAAGGATTATAGCATGTCATTTATTTGCCTTTAGCTTCAATTAACAAGCACCTGTAGAACAGCAGGGCATATGAATTCATAGCTCTTAAAAGGTCAGTTACATAATTGAGGAAATGAATATTTAAGGAAGAAAGCACAATCTTGTTGTAAATAAAATAAGAGACTTCACTGAATGTATGCATTAATTTTAAAACTCGCTATTGGGTTGCAAGAGATATAAGGAAAACATGATATACTCAAAATACAATATTTCTAAAAACAACAAAACGCAGCTAAAGAGAACAAATAATATAAATATATTATATAGTCTACAATTTTATTTATTTATATTATACTTTACATTGATTTGGTGATGTTGATTCTGGTATGCAGCTCACTATTTGTTCTGTAAGGTAAACATTGTACACCACTCTGGCATGCATTATAGATAAAACCAGGAGAACAAGTGGACTCAATGATAATGTTAACAAGTCTTTTGGAGTTACATTTACTTAATATTAGTTTTTTGTTTTTTTTAATATGAGTCAATAAATAACACAGTTGACATAAATGAATTGAATTGTATGTAAACTATGGTTGATGATTTACAAAAAGTGCTACATAAGGGGTTTCCTCATTAAATGCAAGTACATGCAAGTTAAACATGTGAGTTTGAAGTAGCACAGAGTACATCCTGTACCCCATGGAATACACATGGGCGGCATATAGGGTGACCGAAGTGGCCATGTTTTCCAGGACACAGAGGAGGGAGGAAAAAAGTTATAGTAATCTCTTATAGAGATCATTAGAATCTCTTATAGTGATCATTATATATAGCACACAGAATGTCACCATGTGCAGTGTATGTGGTTGGCATTCTGAGCCCTGTTTGCCAGCTATGTACAGCATACATATTTGGCACTGAGGGTTAGATGCATATGTAATAAGTTAGTTTCAATATGGTTTCTAAATATGTTGTCAGCACAGCCTCCATAGCAACCTTACCCAGCACTATGCGTCCTTCAGAGGCTAAGTAAAGTCATATACAGTTGCTCAGCACTGCAGAGATGATGGGGCCATGGAGGTAAGTGCTTAGGGACAGATTGCGTGCCACCCTATATCAGAACTAGAGCAGCGCTTAGCCAATACACTACTGCTCACAATGCACCTTATCATAATGATACGTGTAAGAACACAAGGTGCACCCAAATATGACCCTTATCTGAACAGAATCACATTCAAAAAAATATTTTTCATATCACTGTGCTCATAAATCGTTTAAAAAAATCCTCAATTGACAGGATAATCAAGATTTCAGAAGACTAGAATTGTGCTATTCTGTAAAATTAAACGTGAGATATAATAGGTCACTCTTTTACTGCTCATTAAAATGAATTTAAAACTAAGGGGGTAATGAAAATCATGCTTTGCATAAGGCAGCAAGTTAAAATTGGCTGCTGAATGACAGCAGGAATAGCTGATTGTTTATATTTCAGACATGTTGACAAAGC